>CM075744.1:48019443-48121943 GCA_037974335.1 Prionace glauca | reverse complement strand
ATATAAAGCACAGACAGTTTAGAGATTACTGATTAGAATGCGAATCCTTACACCTAACCTGCTGTTCAAGTCTTAAAGTGGCTGATAATGTGAGTGGAAGGAGCACTGATCACAGTTTAAAGAGATGTGTATTGTCTCCAGACAGTACAGTGAGTGAGGTTTTGCAAACCCAGGCAAGTCACGGGGGTTACAGATAGTGTGACATGAACCCAAGATCCCTGTTGAGACCGTCCTCATGTGTGGGGAACTTGGCTATCAGTCTCTGTTCAGCGACTCTGCGCTGTCGTGTGTTGTGAAGGCTGCCTTGGAGAATGCTTACCCGAAGGGCCTTCACAACACACGACAGCGCAGAGTCGCTGAACAGAGACTGATAGCCAAGTTCCGCACACATGAGGACGGTCTCAATAGGGATCTTGGGTTCATGTCACACTATCTGTAACCCCCGTTACTTGCCTGGGTTTGCAAAACCTCACTTACTGTACTGTCTGGAGACAATACACATCTCTTTAAACTATGATCAGTGCTCCTTCCACTCACATTATCAGCCACTTTAGGTCTTGAACAGCAGGTTAGGTGTAAGGATTCGCATTCTAATCAGCAACTGTCTGTGCTTTATATGCTCTGTCTGAGGCCAGAACTCTCCATTCACCTGACAAAGAGGCAGTCCCCTCGAAAGCTTGTGAGTATATTATCAAATAAATCGGTTGGACTAAAACCTGGTGTTGTCAGACTTTTTACTGTAATTAAAGATGACCACACTCTGACCTACTGTACGAACCATGTACAAAGCACACTGATGGATAAAGCTGAGATTGGTGAGCTGAATGTAGCAGCAGCCTGTGTAAGAAGTAGGGAGGTGTGTAGAAGACACTGGTTCCTCTTCCTTCGCTGGTGGAGCCTAGAACAGACCAGGGATGTATTGGCCAGTTTCAGCTGGGGCGGCAACACAGGTGAGTCAGCTGGATCCAACATCCCAAAGGGGAAATCATCCCCGATTCCGATTCCAGGATCATTGTCCGGCTGACATGTACCCACGGGTAAGCGTCAAACCAGGACAGTGTCACACCCAGCTCTGCAGAGTGAGGTTGGCTGCCGCAGACATTTTAAAGATTCGTATAAACATGAGAATGAGCTTAGGAGGAAAAGTAACTCAGGGGGGAGAAGGCCACACAGAGTTTTAGCAATTCTTGTCAACAAAGCCCTCCAGACTTGGAAAGTATTTCTATAGTTTCAGAAGGTAAGAGCAGTTTGTGAATGGAATAAATTGTACGTTTGAATAATTTGAATAAACTGGGCCTTTGAAAGGATAGTGCTGATGGATTTTTTCATGGCGCTATTCCATTCCTTTCTGTGTGAAAGGGATCAGCTCTGGTTTAGTGAAAGCCCACCTCCCTCTGACTCTGAATGTTAAAGGTGCGAGTCCCACTCTCAGGGCACTGAGCCTCTCATTCCCAGCGCTCAGGGAGTGCTGCACTGTCAGAGATACTTCTTTATCAATGTGACATTAAATTGAGGGCCATCTTCTCTCTCAGGTGACTGTAAAAGACCTTTGCGATATTGTTTATAGAGAAGAGTACTTAAGTTTATATAAATATACAACATTCCTGGACATTCTTATGTTTATATGAGTCTCGAGTGTACGATTAGAGAAGTGTTGTTGCAATTGTATAGGGTGTTGGTGAGACCACATCTGGAGCATTGTATCCAGTTTTGGTCTCGTTATTTGAGGAAGGATGTGATGGCATTGGAGGCAGTTCAGAGGAGGTTCCCCAGAATCATAGAACCCTACAGCGCAGAAAGAGGCCCTTCGGCCCATCGAGTCTGCACCGAACACAATCCCACCCAGGCCCTACTCCCATATCCCTACATATTATACCCACTAATCCCCTCTAACCTACGCATCCCTGGATACTAAGGGGCAATTTATTAGCACAGCCAATCAACCTAACCCACACATCTTTGGACTGTGGGAGGAAACCGGAGCACCCGGAGGAAACCCACGCAGACACGAGGAGAATGTGCAAACTCCTCACAGTCAGTGACCCGAGCCGGGAATCGAACCCAGGTCCCTGGAGCTGTGAAGCAACAATACTAACCACCGTGCTATGCCAGGGACGAAAGGGTTGACGTATGAGGAGAGATTAAAGTTTGGGCTTATACAGGCTGGAATTTAGAAAGATGAGAGGGGATTTGATCGAGATATATAAAATTTTAAAAGGGATTGATAAAATAAATATAGACCACATGTTTCCTGTTATGAACATGAGGTCACAGGAATAGGTCGAGAGGCGGTCGGTTTAAAACTGAAATGAGGAGGAGCTACTTCTCGTGGGAGGTGATGAGTTTATGGAACTCACTGCCCCATAGCACAGTGGAGACCAAATCATTGAATCAAGTAGGAGATAGATATATTTCTAATAGAAAATGGAATAAAGGGATATGGGGAGGTGGATTTGAGACCAGGGCGAGATCAGCCATGATTGAATGAGGGAGCAGGCTCGAAGGGCTAAATTTGGCTACTTCTGCTCCCAGTTCCTATATTTATACATGCCTTGCTCAGCACATTCAGTCTCCTGGGTCCTCTCTTGCTACAGAAAGCAGCAAAATCTGGGTTTCAGCGTTTGCTTTTAGATGTTGGGGTTGTTGATCCCACAAACCAAATGGTCCCTCAACATGTCTCGCAATGAAGGCCCAAATCCGTACTCAGTCACTGTCAAGAGCCTGGTCACAAAGCTGGAGATGATCTCTCCTGCCTCCCCAACAGCCGAATTTGTACCTCTGCATGATAAGATGATGAATGGGATGGATGGGATAGAGGTGGAGAGACTCTTCCCGCTCAAAAAAGACAGTAGGACTAGGGGGCACAGCCTCAAGATAAAGGGGAGGCGGTTTAGAACGGAGTTGAGGAGGAACTTCTTCACTCAAAGGGTGGTGAATCTCTGGAATTCTCTACCCGTTGAAGTGGTGGAGGCTGCCTCGCTAGATATTTTCAAGAAGCGGGTTGATGGGTTTTTGATAAGAGAGGGGATTAAGGGTTATGGGGAGAGGGCGGGAAAGTGGAACTGAGCCACGACAGATCAGCCATGATCTTATTGAATGGCGGGGCAGGCTCGAAGGGCCAGATGGCCCACTCCTGCTCCTATTTCTTATGTTCTTATAACAGAAGTTATAGTAACCCTAAACTCAGTTGACTAACTGGTCGAAGGTTTTTGTGTCTGGAGCTTTGGGTGATGTGATTATAAGTCTACGGAACGCAGACTGTGAGTAGAATCTCCTGAGCTACTATTTCCTTCAACATGAAGAAATACTGCAGCCTCTCAATTTCCTGCCCCAATTCTTGATCTGGGGGGTGAGATGGTGCTATTTTTAGCAGCATTTTTAAAATTGAGTTTGTAGCTTGTATACTTTGAACTCTTGAGTGATCACTCTCTGCCCCCTTTAACACTCCATTGTGGCTTTCAGCGACTGATCGTTGCCCTTGAGGCAACTCAACCTGTCAAACAACAAAGTTAAAGATTTGTTGACTGAGTGGAACTATTTACAACTAATACCTATCTACACCCCGACTCGAACCGAAATGTTCCAGCCCCCAGGGATGTAGACCCTCACTCCCCACTGGCCCAGGTTTACACACTCACGTTCTATTGGTTGTGGGCATGGAGGATTGTTCATTGAAAGGGTCACACTAAACAAGGAACTTCCTTGTTTAGACAGCAATGGTTATTGTTTTTCTAGAGCCTTTCAACTATATCTTTTTTGAGAATGATGAAATCATAAAATCACAGAATGGTTACAGATCAGACATAGGCAAAGAGTACAAAGAACCAAGAGGGGCTGATGACCTAGTAGTATCATCACTAGACTGTTAATTCAGACACTCAGCTAATGTTCTGGGGACCCAGGTTCGAATCCCACCATGGCGGATAGCGGAATTTGAATTCCATTAAAAAAAAATCTGGAATTAAGAATCTATTGATGACCATGAAACCATTGTCGATTTTTGGAAAAACCCATCTGGTTCACTCATGTCCTTCAGGGAAGGAAATCTGCCGTCCTTACCCTGTCTGACCTACATGTGACTCCAGAGTCACAGCAATGTGGTTGACTCTCAACTGCCCTCCATGGGCAACTAGGGATGGGCAATAAATGTTGGCCAGATAGCGAGACCCATGTCCCACAGATGGATTTTTAAAAAGTACAGCACAGGCCCTTCGGCCCACCAAGCTCTGTGCCTACCTATGCACCTTTCTAAGCTAAAGATCTTCTGCCTCTCCGCACTCCGTATCCCTCTATTCCCTGCCAATTCATATATCTGTCAAGATACCTCTTTAAACATTGCTATTGTATCTGCTTCTATCACCTCCTCTGGCAGCGCATTCCAGCCATTTACCATCCTGTGTGTAAAAAAAAAACTTGCCTCTCACATCTCCTTTAAAGTCCACCTTTTACCTTAAACCTATCACCTCTAGTAACTGACGTTTCTGCTCTGACTATCCATTCTATCCACGCCTCTCGTCGTTTTGTAAACTTCTATCAGGTCACCCCTCAGCACCTGAATTTCAAGTAAAAACAAACCAAGTTTGTCCAATCTCTCCTCATAGTTAATACCCTCCAAACCAGGGAACGCTGGTAAATCTTTTCTGTACCTGCTCCAAAACCTCCACCTCTTTCTGGTAGTGTAGTGAGATGCTTTGTAACAGTAACTCCAGCTGCCTATCCTTCTCTCTTAGCCAGCTAATTTGTTTTTCTTCAAATATTTCTCTAATTCCTTTTCTCGATGGCGTGGTTTGAATCTGCCTCCGGCACTGCGTACCAGGCAATGCGTACCAAACTGTAACCATCGCCATGGAATAAGGATTTTCCTTGTGTTGCTTTTGCTAAATTTACCGTTCGTCATAAACCTGTGCCTTCTGGTTTTTGATTCTTTCACCAACAGAAACAATTTCTCTCTCTCTCTCCTCTGTCTCGTCCTCTCATGATTTTGAATATCTTTATCAAACCTCCTCTCAGCTTAAGGAAAGCAGTCAACATTCCTCCAATCTGGATAATTGAACTCCCTCATCACGGGGACTTCTCTCCTGCAGCTTTTCTGCACTCTCTCCGATGTCTTCACGATAACACAGTGGTTAGCGCTGCTGCCTCGCAGCGCCAGAGATCCAGGTTCAATTCTGGCCTCGGGTGACTCTCTGTGTGGAGTTTGCACATTCTCCTCGTGTCTGCATGGGTTTCCTCCGGGTGCTCTAGATTCCTCCCACAGTCCAAAGATGTGCAGGCTAGGTGTATTGGCCATGCTAAATTGCCCCTTAGTGTCAGGGGGATTAACATGGGGTTAAGGGAATAGGACTGTTACCAGTGCTGGCTTGATGGGCCAAATGGCCTCCTTCTGCACTGTAGGGACTCTATGGTTCTATAAAAGATGTGCTAGTTAGGTGTATTGGCCATGGTAAATTCTCCCTCGGTGTACCTGAACAGGTGCTGGAGTGTGGGGGATTTTCTAGGGGATTTTCACAGTAACTTCATTGCAGTGTTAATGTAAGCCGACTTGTGACACTAATAAATAAATAAACTTAAACTTTATCCTCCCTGGAGTGTGGTGCCCTTTGACACATCGCTCCTGGTGGAGGTGGATCAGTGACCAGCATTTATCTACTGCACCAAAGTGGGACCCCCCACCCCCACACCCCCACCCCAGGGAGAATGTGGTGGGACAACCAAAAATCTATTTTCAGAGGGATTGGAAGATTCCAGTGGTGGGTTTTAAAGTTATAGTTAAAGTTTTATTTATTAGTCACAACTAGGCTTATATTAACACTGCAATGAAGTTACTGTGAAAATCCCCTAGTTGCCACACCCTGGGTGTGCCTGTTTGGGTACACTGAGGGAGAATTTAGCCTGGCCAATCCACCTAACCAACACATCTCTCAGACTGTGGGAGGAAACCGGAGCACCCAGAGGAAACCCACGCAGACACGGGGAGAACGCGCAAATTCCACACAGACAGTCACCCAAGGATTGAACCTGAGTCCCTGGCGCTGTGAGACGGCAGTGCTAACCACTGTGGCTCCCTTAATCAAGGAAAGTGATAACAAAGAACAACACAGCACGGGAAACAGGCCCTTCAGCCCATCGAGCCCGCGCCGCCGTCCCATTGTCTCAGTGACCTATTCATGATTTTAGTCTACGCCTAATGTGCGAGGATCAGGGAGGTCCAATATAGGGACAATTTGTTACCCAATCAATCAGCCTAAAAGCACATCTTTGGGATGTGGGAGGAAACCGGAGCACCCGGAGGAAACCCACGCAACCATGGGGAGAACGCGCAAACTCCCACGGACACAGGCCCAAATCCATGTGTCCGCACAGCAACAGAGATAGTCTCTGAGCTGTCATGTTGCCCTTGAGATGGTCCAGTTTAAGCACACTAATGACATGAAGCAGTAGACAACTCCCGAAGCAACATCCAAGAGCAGCCCACCACAACCTGCCACATGCATGCCCCTTGCTGGTCAACAAGGTGGACTTAAATGCCTGTGGAGACAAAAAATTCATTATTAAACAGGCAAAGACTCTACATCCCTGAGGCAAAAACGGAATCCCAAGCCTACAATGTTTAGTAAGCCCTGATAGTAACCATTTGTACCACCAGTGCACTGTGGCTGCAGTGATACAGTAAAAAGTCTGACAACACCAGGTTTTAGTCCAACCGATTTATTTGATAATATTCTCACAAGCAAGCAAGCTTTCGAGGTTACCCTCTTCGTCAGGTGAATGGAGAGTTCTGGCCTCAGACAGAGCATATAAAGCACAGACAGTTTAGAGATCTCTAAACTGTCTGTGCTTTATATGCTCTGTCTGAGGCCAGAACTCTCCCTTCACCTGACGAAGGGGCTAACCCCGAAAGCTTGTGAGAATATTATCAAATAAATCGGTTGGACTAAAACCTGGTGTTGTCAGACTTTTTACTGTGTTTACGCCAGTCCAACGCCGGCATACCCACATCATGGCTGCAGTGATATACACAGTTTAAAGTTTATTTTATTAGTGTTACAAGCAGGCTTACATTAACACTACAATGAAGGTACTGTGAAAATCCCCCTCGTCGCCACACCTGTTTGGGTACACTGAGGGAGAATTTAACCAATCCACCTACGCATCTCTCAGACTGTGGGAGGAAACTGGAGCACCCGGAGGAAACCCACGCAGATATGTGCAGACTCCGAACAGACACAAGCTGGGAATACAGGTTTATTTGTTTTTGAAGTCCAGGATCCGCCTACCTTTTCAGTCTGGTTTCTCTTGATCCTGTAAATATTTTCAGTGTCACAAGTAGGCTTGCAATGAAGTTTCAACAGCTTTCTCAATCTGCTCTGCCATCTTCACTGTGAGGGTATTTCTACCTTCAAGCCTCTCTGTTCCTGCACCCCCTTTAGAATTGTATCATTTAGATTAGAAATATTTTTCTCATTCTTTCAACAAAAATGTATCACTTCAATTCTCTGCATCAAACTTATGGATCTGTGGGTGATTGAGTTGCCAAAGGTGCTATAAGAATGGGAATTCTTCCTTCTTATCTTCCACAGAGATCTTCAATGGAACTAGGAAATCACAATTTGACTGTAACTTTACCCTTGAGAGTGGTGTAGAGTAAACAGTCAGCAGCAACATGTTACAACCCAACCGCTGGACTGTATCTCTGACTGTAGCAGTGTATCATTTCCAAATTCCTCACCAACCAAACTAATATGAGTTGATGAGTGATAAGAATTTCTTTCTTGGGATGTGGACATAGTAGGAGCATTAATTCCTGCTTCCTAGTGCTGCTGCTTTGTAGATGGTTTGTGTTTTGTGGGTGGTCTGTGTTTTGTGGATGGTTTGTGTTTTTTGGATGGTTTGTGTTTTGTGGATGGTTGCATGGTTTGTGGATGAACATAGAACATAGAACATTACAGCGCAGAACAGGCCCTTCGGCCCACGATGTTGCGCCGACCAGTTACAAAAACAATGACCCACTAACCTAAACCAATCCCTTTTCGTCCATAAACCTATCCACAGATCTCTTAAACGCCCCCAAACTAGGCGCATTTACAACTGCAGCTGGCAGGGCATTCCAGTCCCTCACCACCCTCTGGGTAAAGAACCTACCCCTGACATCTGTCCTATAACTACCCCCCCTTAATTTAAAGTCGTGCCCCCTCGTGCTAGCTTTCTCCATCCAAGGAAAAAGGCTATCACTATCCACCCTATCTAAACCTCTAATCATCTTATATGTTTCAATAAGATCCCCTCTTAGCCGCCTTCTTTCCAGCGAAAACAACCCCAAATCTCTCAGTCTCTCCTCATAGGACCTCCCCTCCATACCAGGCAACATCCTGGTAAACCTCCTCTGCACCCTCTCCAAAGCCTCCACATCCTTCCTGTAATGTGGGGACCAGAACTGCACACAGTACTCCAAGTGCGGCCGCACCAGAGTTGTGTACAGTTGTAACATGACGCTGCGACTCCTAAATTCAGTCCCCCTACCAATAAACGCCAAGACTCCGTATGCCTTCCTAACAACCTTATTGACTTGATTCCCAACTTTCAGGGATCTATGTACACATACACCTAGATTTCTCTGTTCATCCACACTATTCAGAGTCCAACCGTTAGCCCTATACAATGGAAAGGTTAGAATGGAAATCATTATTTCCATTCTGATTCAAGGACTCATAAGTAACCACTTCTACCACCAGTGCACTGTGGCTGCAGTGATATACACAGTTTAAAGTTTATTTTATTAGTGTTACAAGCAGGTTTACATTAACACTGCAATGAAGGTACTGTATACTGGGTATTACACTCAGTAGATATGTTTTGAGGGGAATGACTGTTTTGAACATTAACTTTTCAAGTAAGGAGAATCTATTAACATTCAGACTGTGAGCCCAGAGACAGCGAAGGTAGTAAACCTCACTCGTTCTCCATGTCGAAAGCCTTCTCTACAGTTGTTTAATTAAGTATAAAGGGTAAAGTTTATTTAAAATTCATTTACAACACATGGCTGTCACTGGCTGGGCCAGCATTCATTGCCCATTCCCGGTTACCCCAGCATTCATTGCCCATTCCCGGTTACCCCAGCATTCATTGCCCATCCCCGGTTACCCCAGCATTCATTGCCCATTCCCGGTTACCCCAGCATTCATTGCCCATTCCCGGTTACCCCAGCATTCATTGCCCATCCCCGGTTACCCCAGCATTCATTGCCCATCCCCGGTTACCCCAGCATTCATTGCCCATTCCCGGTTACCCCAGCATTCATTGCCCATTCCCGGTTATCCCAGCATTCCTTGCCCATCCCCGGTTGTCCCAGCATTCATTGCCCATTCCCGGTTATCCCAGCATTCCTTGCCCATCCCCGGTTATCCCAGCATTCATTGCCCATTCCCGGTTACCCCAGCATTCATTGCCCATTCCCGGTTACCCCAGCATTCATTGCCCATTCCCGGTTACCCCAGCATTCATTGCCCATTCCCGGTTACCCCAGCATTCATTGCCCATTCCCGGTTATCCCAGCATTCCTTGCCCATCCCCGGTTGTCCCAGCATTCATTGCCCATTCCCGGTTATCCCAGCATTCCTTGCCCATCCCCGGTTATCCCAGCATTCCTTGCCCATCCCCGGTTGTCCCAGCATTCATTGCCCATTCCCGGTTACCCCAGCATTCATTGCCCATTCCCGGTTACCCCAGCATTCATTGCCCATTCCCGGTTATCCCAGCATTCCTTGCCCATCCCCGGTTGTCCCAGCATTCATTGCCCATCCCCGGTTACCCCAGCATTCATTGCCCATCCCCGGTTACCCCAGCATTCATTGCCCATCCCCGGTTACCCCAGCATTCATTGCCCATCCCCGGTTACCCCAGCATTCATTGCCCATTCCCGGTTATCCCAGCATTCATTGCCCATTCCCGGTTACCCCAGCATTCATTGCCCATTCCCGGTTACCCCAGCATTCATTGCCCATCCCCGGTTGCCCCAGCATTCATTGCCCATCCCCGGTTACCCCAGCATTCATTGCCCATCCCCGGTTGTCCCACTGAGAACAAAGAACAAAAACAGCCCAGGAAACAGGCACTTCGGCCCAACGAGCCCTCGCCGCCATTTTAACATTACCAGTCCCCCCCTCCACCCATGATCCTTATCTGTTGTTTTATGGCCATCCACATTGAGGGAAACTGATTTAGGGACAATTTATTACTACCAAGAGCACATCTTTGAGGTGTGGGAGGAAACCGGAGCACCCGGAGAAAACCCACGCAAGCACGGGGAGAATGCGCAAACTCCCACAGACACAGACCCAAATCCATGTGTCTGCACAGCAAACATGGTGCTGAGCTTTGTGTTTTGTGGATGGTTTGTGTTTTGTAGATGGTCTGTGTTTTGTGGATGGTCTGTGTTTTGTAGATGGGTTGTGTTTTGTGGATGGTCTGTGTTTTGTGGATGGTTTGTGTTTTATGGGTGGGTTGTGTTTTGTGGATGGTCTGTGTTTTGTGGATGGTCTGTGTTTTGTAGATGGTCTGTGTTTTGTGGATGGTCTGTGTTTTGTAGATGGGTTGTGTTTTGTGGATGGTCTGTGTTTTGTAGATGGGTTGTGTTTTGTGGGTGGTCTGTGTTTTGTGGATGGTTTGTGTTTTATGGGTGGGTTGTGTTTTGTGGATGGTCTGTGTTTTGTGGATGGTCTGTGTTTTGTAGATGGTCTGTGTTTTGTGGATGGTCTGTGTTTTGTAGATGGGTTGTGTTTTGTGGATGGTCTGTGTTTTGTAGATGGGTTGTGTTTTGTGGATGGTCTGTGTTTTGTGGATGGTCTGTGTTTTGTGGATGGTCTGTGTTTTTTGAAAGGTGGTGGTGAGCTGCCATCTTGAAACGCTGCAGTCCATGAAGTGTAGGTACACCCACAGTGCTGATAGGGATGGGATTCCAGGATTTTGACCCAGCGACAGTGAAGGAACAGCAAGACACTTCCAAGTCAGGATGGTGAATGACTTGGAAGGGAACTTGGAGGTGTTGGCATATATATGCTGCTCTTGTCCTTGTAGATGGTAGTGGTCATGGGTTTGGTTGGTGCTGACAAGCTTTGCGAGTGTTGTTGGAGCTGCACTCATCCAGGCAAATGGAGAGTATTTCATTACACTGTCCCTTGTAATTGGTGGAGAGACTTTGGGAGAGAGGAGGTGAGTTACTCGCCACAGTATTCCTAGCCTCTGGCCTACTCTGTATTTAACTTGCTAGTCCAGTTCAGTTTCTGGTCAATAGTAAGCCCCCCAGGATGTTGGTACACTGGGATTCAGTGCTGGTAACGCCATTGAATGTCAAGGCACGATGGTCAGATCCTCTCTGTCGGAGATGGTCATTGTCTCACACTCGTGGGGCGTGAATGTTACTTGCCGTTTGTCAGCCCAAGCCTGGATAGAGCCCCGGCATTGCTACATTTGGAGATAGGCTGCCTCAGTATCTGAGGAGTTGCAAATGGTGCTGAACATTGTGCAAACATAAGAAATAAGAAATAGGAGCAGGAGTAGGCCATCTGGCCCTTCGAGCCTGCCCCGCCATTCAATAAGATCATGGCTGATCTGTCGTGGCTCAGTTCCACTTTCCGGCCCTCTCCCCATAACCCTTAATCCCCTCTCTTATCAAAAACCCATCAACCCGCATCTTAAAAATATTTAGCGAGGCAGCCTCCACCACTTCAACGGGCAGAGAATTCCAGAGATTCACCACCCTTTGAGTGAAGAAGTTCCTCCTCAACTCCTTTCTAAAACGACCCCCCCTTTATCTTGAGGCTGTGCCCCCTAGTCCTACTGTCTTTTTTGAGCGGGAAGAGTCTCTCCACCTCTATCCTATCCATCCCATTCATCATCTTATACGTCTCAATGAGATCTCCCCTCATTCTTCTAAAATCCAAGGAGTACAAGCCTAGTTCATTCAGCCTCTCCTCATAGCTCAACCCCCTCAACTCCGGTATCAGCCTAGTAAACCTGCTCTGCATTCCCTCCGGGGCCAAAATATCTTTGCGCAGGTGCGGCGCCCAAAACTGCACACAGTACTCCAGCTGCGGCCTCACCAATGCCCTATACAGCTGCAGCAAGACCTCCCTACTTTTATATTCAATCCCCCTCGCTATGAAGGCCAGCATCCCATTCGCCTTCCTGACCACCTGCTGCACCTGCAAGCTGGGTTTTTGCGACTCATGCACAAGGACCCCGAGGTCCCTCTGCACCGTTGCCTGCTGCAGTTTTTCGCCACGTAAGTAATAGTCCTTCCTACCATTCTTCCTTCCAAAGTGGACCACCTCACACTTGCCAACATTAAATTCCATTTGCCATTTCCTGGCCCATTCACCCAGCCTATCTAGATCCTTCTGCAGACTCTCCACACCCTCCGCACAATTTGCCATTCCCCCAATCTTGGTGTCATCCGCAAATTTCGACACCCTGCACTCGGTTCCCTCCTCCAGATCATCTATATAAATGGTAAATAGCTGAGGCCCCAGCACCGACCCCTGGGGCACCCCACTAGTCACCAACCGCCAATCCGAATAGCATCCATTGACCCCCACTCTCTGCCTCCTATTTGACAACCAATCCTCTATCCACGCTAACACCCTACCCCCAACTCCATGTCCCCTGACCTTCTGCAATAACCTCTTGTGAGGTACTTTGTCAAACGCCTTCTGAAAATCCAGAAAGACAACATCCACCGGCTCTCCTCTATCCACTGCCCTAGACACATCCTCATAGAACTCCAGTGTCAGTGAACGTCCGCACTTCTGACCTTATGATGGAAGGAAGATTGTTTGATGAAGCAGCTGAAGATGG
This sequence comes from Prionace glauca, assembly GCA_037974335.1. Classification (NCBI taxonomy): domain Eukaryota; kingdom Metazoa; phylum Chordata; class Chondrichthyes; order Carcharhiniformes; family Carcharhinidae; genus Prionace; species Prionace glauca. The sequence continues at coordinate 48,109,091 of CM075744.1, read as the reverse complement.
TTGGACCCTCAGTAGTGTCCTAGGCCCAAATGAAATGCTAATCTTCAACCATCTCCCTCTGTGCCAGGTACAACTCCTACCAACGGAGTGTTTGCCCTGATTCCCAGTTTTGTTTGGGCTCCTTGATGCCACACTCGGTCGAATGTGGCCTTGATGTTGAGGCTGTCACTCTCACCTCACCTCTGAAGTTCAGCTCTTTTGTCCATGTTTGATCCAAGGCTGGAATGAGGTCAGGAGCTGAGTGACCCCCTGGCGAAACCCAAACTGGGCGTCACTGAGCAGGTTATTGCTGAGCAGGAGCTGGGGATCGCGCTGTCGATGACCCCTTCCATCACTTTACTGATGATCGAGAGTAGCAAAGGGTCTCTCAGGTCTATCCTGAAAGAGCTGAGGTCTGTGGATTCCTGAGTTCAGTCCGTGTTTAGATAGAAAGGAAAGTCTTTGTTATTTGCAGATACTGAAGCATATTTTTATTTATTCAGGGATGTGGGTGTCACGAGTAAGATCAGCATTTATTGTTGATCAGAATCTCATTGTGAAGAATGTGTTCCCTTCATTTATTTGTTCAACGTAAATAAATTACTTTGTGGTTTGAAGTGTGTGCGACATCCTCCTACATTACTCACTCTGTGTGTTATAAAAATAGGTTCACGTTAATAAATTTGATATCACAATACTCAGTGTACAGAGCCTGTTACAATCTGGAATCGTACTATTTTTTTAACTAGGTATTGGGCCCCAGTGGGTGCACCCCAGATTATAGAGATGTGAGGTTCACTTACACAAGTGACTGCTTCACTGAACCATAGATAGGTTCTGGTCTGTATTTATCCCATAACTAACATCATTACAAAAAGTTCTCTGGTCATTGCACCATTGTTATTAATGGAACCCTGCTATGTGTTGAGTATAGGGCTAACGGGAGGACTTTGAATAGTGTGGATGAGCAGAGGGATCTAGGTGTATGTGTACATAGATCCCTGAAAGTTGGGAATCAAGTAGATAAGGTTGTTAAGAAGGCATACGGTGTCTTGGCGTTTATTGGTAGGGGGATTGAATTTAGGAGTCGCGGCGTCATGATGCAACTGTACACAACTCTGGTGCGGCCGCACTTGGAGTACTGTGTGCAGTTCTGGTCCCCACATTACAGGAAGGCTTTGGGGAGGGTGCGGAGGGGGTTTGCCGGGATGTTGCCTGGTGTGGAGGGGAGATCCTATGAGGAGAGACTGAGAGATTTGGGGTTGTTTTCGCTGGAAAGAAGGCGGCTAAGAGGGGATCGTATTGAAACATATAAGATGATTAGAGGTTTAGATAGGGTGGATAGTAATAGCCTTTTTCCTCTGCTGGAGAAATCTAGCACGAGGGGGCATGGCTTTAAATTAAGGGGGGGTAGTTATAGGACGGATGTCGGGGGTGGGTTCTTTGCCCAGAGGGTGGTGAGGGATTGGAATGCCCTGCCTGCTGCAGTTGTAAATGCGCCTAGTTTGGGGGCATTTAAGGGATCCATGGATAGGTTTATGGACTAAAAGGGATTGGTTTAGATTAGTGGGTCAGTGTTTTTGTAACTGATCGGCGCAGCATCGTGGGCCGAAGGGCCTGTTCTGCGCTGTAATGTTTTATGTTCTATGTTCTATACACAAACTGACTGGGCAATTGTTACATTACAATGCTGAATCCACATGAAGCTATTTCATTGACTTGTTCTCCCTTTGTTTGGTTTGGGAGCGAAGTGTTCAGATTCCTGATGAGCAAGGGATCTAGGAGCGAGGGATCTGGGAGCGAGGGATTTTGGAGCATTGGATCTCGGAGCGAAGGATCTGGGAGCAATGTCCTTGCTGGTGAAGTGGAATAAATTCTACTCTAGAAATAAAAGGAAGAAAATCCAAATAAACAAACACAATGCACAGCAAGAGGGAAAAGTAGCAGCAGGTGAGATGGAGGATGAAGTAAAATGTCTCTGATTGCCAAACAGATGTGATTTGGACTATATATACCTTACAATATTGCGAATAAGATCAGTAGATTACAGGTACAGATGGGAGTGTGAATAATCTCTTCCTACTTAGCAAACGTGTAGATCAGGAATTGAAAACTGTGATGAAATCGTCATTCATTCTATCAGCTGTTTGGGATCATTATCACATTGATTGAAATATAAGGGCACTGGTAAGATTCTGAACACAGGTTAAAGTCCAACAGGTTTATTTGGTAGCAAAAACCACTGGCTTTCGGAGCACTGCCCCTTCGTCAGGTGAGCTGAAGTTCATTTACAAAACAGGGCATTATAAAGACACAAACTCAATTTACAGAATAATAATTGGAATGTGAGTCTTTACAGGTGATCAAGTCTTAAAGTCTTAATGTGAGTGGAGAGAGCATTAAGCACAGGTTAAAGAGATGTGTATTGTCTCCAGACAGGGCAGTTAGTGAGATTTTGCAAACCCAGGCAAGTCACGGGGGTTACAGATAGTGCGACATGAACCCAAGATCCCTTGTTGAGACCGTCCTCATGTGTGCGGAACTTGGCTATCAGTCTCTGCTCAGCGACTCTGCGCTGTCGTGTGTCGTGAAGGCCGCCTTGGAGAATGCTTACCCGAAGATCAGAGGCCGAATGCCCGTGAGTGAGCATTCCTGTCTGCAGACAATACACATCTCTTTAACCTGTGCTTAATGCTCTCTCCACTCACATTGTCTGTACCTTTAAGACTTAATTAGCTGTAAAGATTCGCATTCCAATCATTACTGAGTTTGTGTCTTTATATGCTCTGAATCACCTGCTCCACACCCTAAAACTATGTCCCTCTCTGATTGACCCCCTCAACCAAGGGGAACAACTGCTGCCTATTCACCCTGTCCCCACCCCACATCACCTTGTACACCTCAATCATGTCCCCTGTCAGCCTCCTCTGCTCTAAAGAGAACAATCCAAGCCTACCCAGTCTCTCCTTCCAGCTCAAATGTTCCATCCAAGGCAACATCCTGGAGAACCTCCTCTGTACCCCGTCTAGTGCAATCACTTCCATCCTACAGTGAGGTGACCAGAGCTGCACACCGTACTCCAGCTGTGGTCTAACCAATGTTCTGTACAGCTCTGTTGCCTGCCCAACAGTCTGTTACACGGTGGACAAAGAACTGTGAGTAGACGTCTTGTTAGTACAGCCAATATTTATTTAAACCCACACAATCAATAATCACCCACCCGACCAACAATAAGTTATCGTTTCAGAAAATACTAAACTTCCAGTCCAATACGAGACCTTGACTGAACTTTGTGTGACTGGCAAGTACCAAACAGATATCAAAGAACAAAGAACAACCCAGCACGGGAAACAGGCCCTTCGGCCCAACGAGCCCGCGCCGCCACATCACCCTACACCTATTCTACCCTGCATATCTATGAATGGAACCCTACTCAGTCAGATTCAGGGAAGAAATAGTGTCAATTTGGTGAAAACCGATTAGCCTGAGAGCACATCTTTGGGGTGTGGGAGGAAACCGGAGCGCCCGGAGGAAACCCACGCAACCACAGGGAGAATGCGCAAACTCCCACAGACACAGGCCCAAATCCATGTGCCTGCACAGCCAGCAGTGCTAGTCACTGAGCTGTTGCGGCGCCCATCTACCGGTCCAGGATCAAGCACACACACCGACATGAAGTTCTAGGCCACTCCCGGAACTTCCAAGAGCAGCCCAGGCACGACCCGCCGTGTGAATGCCCCTCATTTGACACGAGGTGGACCTCCACCTGTGGAATAAAGACAATAATATTAATCTTACAGCCTGCCTTTCCGGTGTCTCCTGAGGTTTAACCCTATTTAATAGCCCCTACCATATCCCTCCATTCTCGTTTCACTCATGTACCTATCTAACTGCATCTTAAACGAGTCCAACGTTCCTGCCTCCACCACCCTACTCGGTAGCGCGTTCCAGACCCTTTATTGGCCTTTATCTGTGCACTGGTCTCGGTAGTTGTATCATAGAACCCTAGAACCCTACAGTGCAGAAACAGGCCCTTCGGCCCATCGAGTCTGCACCGAACACAATCCCACCCAGACCCTATCCCCATATCCCTACACATTTACCTGCTAATCCCTCTAACCTACACATCCCAGGACACTAAGGGGCAATTTTAGCATAGCCAATGAACCTAACCCGCACATCTTTGGACTGTGGGAGGAAACCGGAGCACCCGGAGAAAACCCACGCAGACACGAGGAGAATGTGCAAACTCCACACAGGCAGTGACCCGAGCCGGGAATCGAACCCAGGACCCTGGAGCTGTGAAGCAGCAGTGCTAACCACTGTGCTACCATGCCGCCCGTTGTCTGCGTGGTCTGGTCCTTTGGTTTGGTCTGGCACTCTGGCTCTGATCTTCCTTCCTTCTCGGGTTTGGGGGCTCTCCTCGTGCTGGCGATGTTCACCATTGTAGCTCGTTCATGGGGCTCAGAGAGAGAGGGAGATTCCTGGTTGCGCTGCACCCTTTATACCCCGTTGGGTTTCACACACCTTTTTGGCCATTGCCAATCAATCGATCAGGACTTGATCACCCTGATCGATAAGGGGCCAATCAGGTGCCGACACGCCGATCTCTGGGTGCGTCCCCATGTCTGTAGGTGCTGGAGGCACGTAAGAACATAAGAACATAAGAAATAGGAGCAGGAGTAGGCCATCTAGCCCTTCGAGCCTGCCCCGCCATTCAATAAGATCATGGCTGATCTGTCGTGACGCAGTTCCACCTTCCCGCCCTCTCCCCATAACCCTTAATCCCTTCTCTTATCAAAAACCCATCAACCCGTTTCTTAAAAATATTTAGCGAGGCAGCCTCCACCACTTCAACGGGCAGAGAATTCCAGAGATTCACCACCCTTTGAGTGAAGAAGTTCCTCCTCAACTCTGTTCTAAACCGCCTCCCCTTTATCTTGAGGCTGTGCCCCCTAGTCCTACTGTCTTTTTTGAGCGGGAAGAATCTCTCCACCTCTATCCTATCCATCCCATTCATCATCTTATATGTTTCAATGAGATCTCCCCTCATTCTTCTAAACTCTAACGAGTACAAGCCTACCTCCCTCCTATATAAGGATTCATGGTGCCCTGATGTCTGGTACACAAGCCAGTGTGACCAGAAAGTCCCTTTCATCCTGGAGATGACCCATATCCTGTTTATTCACTCGTCAGGGTTCCAGTCTGTTTGTCTTTAAAGTGTAGCCTGTCGGTTTGGTTTCTTGCCCAGTTGTCCCAGAGTGCTTTACAAATAGCCATTTTCCCTGGCCCATTTGGCCACAGCTCCAACATTATCTCCTTGCGCTTATATTCTATGCTATGAATGATGTAAACAACTGTCCTAAATGCCTTCTGAACTCTCCTATTTCCTGCTCTGCCACCTTCAGGGATCTGTGAATAAGTGTCCCAAGATCCCGCTGTTCCTCTGGGTTTCCCCCGGGTACTCTGGTTTCCTCCCACAGTCCAAAGATGTGCGAGTTAGGTTGATTGGCCATGCTAAGAAATTGTCCCTTAGTGTCCAGGGATGTGTAGGTTAGAGGGATTAGTGGATATAATATGTAGGGATATGGGGGTAGGGCCTGGGTGGGATTGTGATCGGTGCAGACTCGATGGGCCGAAGGGCCTCTTTCTGCACTGTAGGGTTCTATGATTCCTAGTGTCCTGCTAGGAGCTAATATTCATTAAATACTCCCTTGTCTTGTTACTTCTTCCAAAATGCACCACCTTTCACATAACAGAGTTAAATATCATCTGACCAGCCCTATTGGTCTTGACTGTTCTGCCTCTGTTGGGCAGGCAAGACATGATTCATAAGAACATAAGAAATAGGAGCAGGAGTAGGCCATCTAGCCCTTCGAGCCTGCCCCGCCATTCAATAAGATCATGGCTGAACTGTCGTGGCTCAGTTCTACATTCCCGCCCTCTCCCCATAACCCTTAATCCCCTCTCTTATCAAAAACCCATCAACCCGCGTCTTAAAAATATTTAGGAAGGACTATTACTTACGTGGCGAAAAACTGCAGCAGGCGACGGTGCAGAGGGACCTCGGGGTCCTTGTGCATGAGTCGCAAAAACCCAGCTTGCAGGTGCAGCAGGTGGTCAGGAAGGCGAATGGGATGCTGGCCTTCATAGCGAGGGGGATTGAATATAAAAGTAGGGAGGTCTTGCTGCAGCTGTATAGGGCATTGGTGAGGCCGCAGCTGGAGTACTGTGTGTAGTTTTGGGCGCTGTACTTACACAAGGATATTTTGGCCTTGGAGGGAGTGCAGAGGAGGTTTACTAGGCTGATACCGGAGTTGAGGGGGTTGAGCTATGAGGAGAGGCTGAATAAACGAGGCTTGTACTAGAACATAGAACACCACAGCACAAACAGGCCCTTCGGCCCACAAGTTGCGCCAATCACATCAATACCTACCAAGCCATAGACCTATCTATAACCCCCAATCCTATTAAATCCCATATACTCATCCAGAAGTCTTTTAAAAGACCCCAGCGAGTTCGCCTCCACCACTGATGACGGCAGCCGATTCCATTCACTCACCACCCTCTGAGTGAAAAACTTACCCCTGACATCTCCTCTGTACCTGCTCCCCAGCACCTTAAACCTGTGTCCTCTCGTAGCAACCATTTCAGCCCTGGGAAATAGCCTCCGAGAGTCCACCCTATCTATTCCTCTCAACATTTTATAAACCTCTATCAGGTTGCCTCTCAACCTTCGTCTCTCCAGGGAGAAGAGACCGAGCTCCCTCAACCTATCTTCATAAGGCATGCCTCCCAGTCCAGCAATAGGAAGAGGCAAAATTCAAGTGACTCATTTGTAAAAGACTGACTTGCAGAGAATTGGGAACGAAAGTATTAGAGATTCGATAATATGTGATCATATCGTGGTTGGAGTCTTAGATGAAATTATATCAGACCTTTTGCAACTGAGGGAAGATGTAACTCTCACAAAATAGTGCTGATAACATGACGGACCAAACATTAACAGCACGATTGTTCATGGGGAAAGGTGATATCCCTTGGAAATAAATGAGCGAAGCCATTTAATATGTTGGACAAAGGGAGTAAAGTCCAGTGAAGGAACAGCCCATGAAATCAGGAAAAAGTGCGCTAACCACCATCTTCCCAGTGTGGCAGAAAGAATGTGTAGCAGGAAAGACACTCAATGGCCCGGCCTCCACAGCCCTCTGTGGCAATGAGTTCCACAGATTCACCATCCTCTGGCTGAAGAAGTTCCTCCTCGTCTCAGTTTTAAAGGAGCGTCCCTTCACTCTGAGACTGTGCCCTCGAGTTCTAGTCTCTCCCATTAATGGAAACATCCTCTCCCCATCCACTCTATCTCAGTATTCTGTAAGTTATAAGGACATAATCTTACGGCAGATGCTCAGCTATCTGTCTCTTCACAGCGAGGAAGTTCCCTCTCAGAGACTGCGCACGTGTTCCCACAAGAGGTCATCTCCCCAGTAACCATAGCAACAGGGAGGTGTTCAGTAATGGTCACCACACCAAAGCCCAATGGTCTAATCAAAATTTGTGTGGATTTGACTCAATTAAACCCGGCAGTCAGACATGAGGGACCACCCCAAGGCATCGATAGATAAAATTCTCACCTATTTTCCAAAAACAACCCTCTTCAGATGTGACAGCAGCTGGATGAGGACTCCAGATTGCTAACTCCATGTGGTCGTTATTGTTTAGCAGTTTACCATTTGGAAATGGTTCTACACCTGAGATATTCTCAAACCCTGGAAGGCATGGAAGGATACTGCAATGAGCTAAATGGCCTCTCCTGCACATGGACAACATTCTGCTACATACTTCATTGAAGGGGGAATATTGCCATTGGGTGAGTCCTCCGAGAAGCATTAAATGATACATGGGAATTTGAAAAACCTACGATAAAATTCTCGATCCACAGCATGCAAGCTTCAGTGATTACAGCCAGCCCACTGAAGGTCATTCGAGAGTTCCCACAGCCCAAAAACATCACAGAGTGACAGTGATTTCTTGGTGTGGTCAATCAAGTTCCTACTTCACCTGGAGTAACTTGGGCGGCACGGTAGCACAGTGGTTAGCACTGCTGCTTCACAGCTCCAGGGTCCTGGGTTCGATTCCTGGCCTCGGGTCCCTGTCTGTGTGGAGTTTGCACATTCTCCTCATGTCTGTGTGGGTTTTCTCCGGCTGCTCCAGTTTCCTCCCACAGTCCAAAGATGTGCGGGTTAGGTTGATTGGCCATGCTAAGAAATTGCCCCTTAGTGTCCAGGGATGTGTAGGTTAGAGGGATTAGTGGGTATGATATGGGGGTAGGGCCTGGGTGGGATTGTGTTCAGAGCAGACTCGATGGGCCGAAGGGCCTCTTTCTGCACTGTAGGATTCTATGATTCTATAAGCAGACATTCTGGTCTGGCAGAGAGTGTAAACAGTGAGTTTCAGAGTCTGAGTGAGCCCCACATGGAATGGGACAAGCTGTACTGATAAATGCATTCTGTACTGAGCCAAATCCTGATGAACAAGTTGCTCTGTTTCGAAGAAATGAATTTCTGCAGCTCTCAGATCCAATTTGCCAGAGTTTGGGGTCTGACCAGTGTAATCAGTGACATTAGTGATCCAGACAAGGGGAAAAAAACCATAACTGTTCCACAAGCAATATATTTGTTCTGTTTGAGAGCAATTTGGCACAGGAACATCAGTGCTGAGTGAGCGAAGCATCAAATGCAGGCTATTAGAGAACATTTTCTCTTGGACCAGACATTCTATATCCTAGGAATCACCGTGACAACCTGCAAACCAATCTTTGTTGTTATCGACAGGCAGCCCCAGAGCCGAGTCCCAGGAGGGTCTGTTCAACCACAACAGCATCCTTCCTGCTGTAAAATTCAGTTTGATTTCAGAGTCTGTGTAATGAGTAGCTTTGGATTTTAAACGGGCTAGCACCTCGATTAAAATAGACCACCGTGCCATGTGTATGAACTGTAACATCATTTCTAAAAGGTGTGTGCCATCCTTTTATCTTTGTGACCAACAACAGCCAACATGTCTGTATTCATTGGAGTTTATAAGAACATAAGAAATAGGAGCAGGAGTAGGCCATCTGGCCCTTCGAGCCTGCCCCGCCATTCAATAAGATCATGGCTGATCTGTCGTGGCTCAGTTCCACATTCCCGCCCTCTCCCCATAACCCTTAATCCCCTCTCTTATCAAAAACCCATCAACCCGTTTCTTAAAAATATTTAGCGAGGCAGCCTCCACCACTTCAACGGGCAGAGAATTCCAGAGATTCACCACCCTTTGAGTGAAGAAGTTCCTCCTCAACTCCGTTCTAAAACGCCCCCCTTTTATCTTGAGGCTGTGCCCTCTGGTCCTACTGTCCTTTCTGAGCGGGAAGAGTCTCTCCACCTCTATCCTATCCATCCCATTCATCATCTTATACGTATAAGATGTTGAGTTTAGAAGGATGAGGGGGGATCTTATAGAGACGTTTAAGATAATGAAGGGGATGGATAGGGTAGAGGTAGAGAGATTCTTCCCGCTCAGGAAGGATAGCAGGACTAGAGGGCACAGCCTCAAGATAAAGGGGGGGGGGGCGATTTAGAATGGAGTTGAGGAGGAACTTCTTCACTCAAAGGGTGGTGAATCTCTGGAATTCTCTGCCCGTTGAAGTGGTGGAGGCTGCCTCGCTAAATATATTTAAGTCACGGGTAGATAGGTTTCTGATAGACAAGGGGAATTAAGGGTTATGGGGAGAAAGCGGGAAAGTGGAACTGATCCACTTCAGATCAGCCATGATCTTATTGAATGGCGGGGCAGGCTCGAAGGGCTAGATGGCCTACTCCTGCTCCTATTTCTTATGTTATTACGTGCAGAGCACACACTCCTGCCAATAGCAATGTGACAGTGACTCGATAATCTGTTTCTGTGATGTTGACAGTGGGGTAACTGTTGGCCAGGACTTTGGGGCAAATTCCCCTGCTGTCCTTAGTGCTATTGGATCTGTTACATCCACCCCAGGAGAGAAGGCAGGTTCCTGCTATAATTGGTACAAAACGTGGCACTTCTGGCAATGCAGCAGTCCCTCGGTACTGCATTAGCGTGTCAGCTTCGATTACACACACTAATCCCCTGTGATGGATGTGAACCCAGTGCTCTCTGATTCCGAATGTTGCTCGATGTATCCCAGACGACCAATGTAATGCAATAGAAGATGAATCTGCCTCATTTTGACATCTCGATAACGGTAACTCAGTGATTAAAAGGGTCAGTTTAACTCCCCCGATACTTGGCTTGGTCAGGGGGCTGCCCACAGGTATAAAGAACAACACAGCCCAGGAAACAGGCCCTTCAGCCCAACGAGCCCATGCTGCCATTTCAACATTGTGAGTTCCCTCTTCCACCCATGACCCTTGTCTATGCTTATGGCACTCCACATTGGAAACCAGATTGAGGGGAGGCTAATTTAGTGACAATTTATTACCTCCAATCAGCCTAAGAGCACATCTTTGGGGTGTGGGAGGAAACCGGAGCACCCGGAGAAAACCCATGCAGTCATGGGGAGAATGTGCAAACTCCCACAGACACCGACCCAAATCCATGTCTCTGCACAGCAAACAGTGATAGTCACTGAGCTGTCGTGTTGCCCGTCAGTTGGTCCAGTTTAAGCGTACACTAACGACGTGAAGCACTAGGCAACTCTCAAAACATCCAAGAGCAGCCCTCGTACGACCCATCGCGTGTATGCCCCTCGTTGGACAACAAGGTGGACCGAATCTCCTGTGGATTAAAAGAGAAAAACATCAATAACATCCACATCCTTATACAAACATTCAAGGGAATCCCCAGAAGCTCAAAAGTAAAACAAGTTGGAAGGTCCATAGGAATCAGTTGATTCCCAGGGATGTCCCAAGGCTCCTGAACCTTATTTAAAACAGTCTCCTCTATCTCTCCATCTCCATCCCGCTCATGTGCCTGTCTAAGTAACTAACTAAAGCAACTAACCTGATAACAGCAACTCTTCTCCACTATTCCCGTACTCTGGATTGTCAGCTTGCTTCCCTGACGTACGGGCTCATGGTTCCACCCAGGGGAACCTTGAGGCTCTCAAACAAATTGTTAAACAATGCCCCCACCCCCTCCACCTCCCCCCGACCATTGTCTTCCTGCCCTCTGCATCTTAATTGATCCTGTGCAGAGTTTCCAAGCATTCTCACCAAGACAGCTTTCCTCCAGCTCTGCTCCTGCCCTGAGTCCACATGAAACCTTCAGCCACGCCTTTGCAAGCTCTGGACTCGACTATTCGGTTGGCCTCCCTTCCTGCGTTCCGCGTAACCCTCAGCTCAGCTCAGACCCAGCTGCCTTTCTACGTCATGAGACACTCACTCACCTACGGAAACTTCAAATCTCCCATCGCTTCACCTTGGACACGATCAGTTCAAGGAGTGAGATCTCCGGGTGATCCCAAAACTCTTTGTCTCTGTAATCTCCGTCAGCACTCAGCCTTCACCTCCCTCTGTTGTGCAACCTTTCCTCTCTTACTCTGGAATCAGGAGTTTAATATCAAGGGTAAGACTCTTAGCTGTGTTGAAGAGCAGAAGGACCCTGGGGTCCAGGTCCACAGGACTCTTAAATCGGCCTCGCAGGTGGAGGAGGTGGTCAGGAAGGTGTATGGTGTACTGGCCTTCATTAATCGAGGGATTGAGTTTAGGAGTCGGGAGGTAATGCTGCAACTTTATAAGACCCTTGTCAGACCCCACTTGGAGTACTGTGCGCAGTTCTGGTCGCCTCACTACAGGAAAGACAAAAAAGCTATTGAGAGGGTGCAGAGGAGATTTACAAGGATGTTGCCTGGATTGGGAGGCATGCCTTATGAAGATAGGTTGAGGGAGCTCGGTCTCTTCTCCCTGGAGAGACGAAGGTTGAGAGGCGACCTGATAGAAGTTTATAAAATGTTGAGAGGAATAGATAGGGTGGATTCTCGGAGGCTATTTCCCAGGGTTGAAATGGTTGCTACAAGAGGACACAGGTTTAAGGTGCTGGGGAGCAGGTACAGAGGAGATGTTAGGGGTAAGTTTTTCACTCAGAGGGTGGTGAGTGAGTGGAATCGGCTGCCGTCGGTGGTGGTGGAGGCGAACTCGCTGGGGTCTTTTAAAAGACTTCTGGATGAGTATATGGGATTTAATGGGATTGGGAGTTACAGATAGTTCTATGGCCTGGTAGGTATGGATGCGCAACTTGTGGGCCGAAGGGCCTCTTTGTGCTGTAGTGTTCTATGTTCTATTATCCCTTTATTTCTCCAGTTATTTCTCAGCCTTTAATACCCTGCTTAAAATCACGTTTTTGACAAATGTTTTGGTGCCTTCCTATTGGCATTTGGTTTTGCCACATCACACTGGCAAAGGAGATTAATAGGGTTGTTAAAATTGGATCCCTGGCTTTAGAGGTAGAGAGGGGCATGGACAAGCAGCTTTGTCTAAACCTTTAGAACTCTTTGGTTGGCTTCAGCTGGAGTATTTGATTCTTGACGCTACGCTGTGGGAGGGATGTCAAGGGGAAGGTGCAGGGGAGTTTGATGAGAGATGGTAATGCCACAGTAATGATAACAAAAAGAATTAAAGCAAAATATTGGGGATGCTGGAAATCTGAAATACAAACATGGCACGGTAGCACAGTGGTTAGCACTGCTGCTTCACAGCTCCAGGGTCCTGGGTTCGATTCCCGGCTTGGGTCACTGCCTGTGTGGAGTTTGCACATTCTCCTCGTGTCTGCCTGGGTTTCCTCCCACAGTCCAAAGATGTGCGGGTTAGGTTGATTGTCCATGCTAAGAAATTACCCCTTAGTGTCCAGGGATGTGTAGGATAGAGGGATTAGCAGGTAGGATATGGGGATAGGGTCTGGGTGGGATTGTGTTCGGTGCTGACTCGATGGGCCTCTTTCTGCACTGTAGGGTTGTATGAAAATGCTGGATAGACTGAGCAGGTCTGGCAGCGTCTGTGGAGAGAGAACCAGGGTTAATATTGTGAGTCTGATGTGGCTTTCCCATAAAATAATTTTAAAAATATAGAACCAGTGATGTGGAGAGACTTAGAGCCGAGTAGGTTACGGGAGATTAATTTAAAGCTGGACTTGATACGACAAGCAGGGAGAAATTGTGGACAGACAATTAACCAGAGGACTCAGATTGAAGGTAAGGGAACCAGAGGGAAGAACGAGGAGAAATTTATTTTACACGATTACGATCTTGAAAGGATGGTGGAAGCAGATTCAATGGTAATCTTTAAAAAGGAATAAGATAAGTATTGGAATGGAGACATTTATATTTCTGTGGGGAATGAGCAGGGCAGTGGGATTAACAGAGGTACTTTCAAAGAGCGAGGACAGATGGGCTGAGTGGCCTCCTACTGTCCTCTACGATTCAATAAAGCACTTTTGAGATGTTTACCTGCATTAAAATGTTACACTGACCCAGGTTGTTGACCCATTCACTGAACAGCGTTGGCCGGAGGCAAGCCAGGAATCGCTTCCACGTGGGACAATTGGCCTCAGTGCCCAGGCCCCGGAGAGGGGATGGAAAGTTGCAATACGGTGACCTCTGCTGGAAAGTGAGCGCCTGTGCGTGAGTTCTGATGTGGTGTGAATGTGAGACCTGCCTCAGACTGACTGGGCAAACTGGGGGGGGGGGGCATCATCTATCGACAGCTAACCCGGAGAGGAGCAATCTCCTCAGAGCGCACGGTTCATTTCCTTTCGCTCTTTGGGGCTTATCCATTTCCTGGATATTAATTAGGCCAGTAGGAGTGAGCGATGTTTACATTGAATCATTCAAAATGACGTTTATTTATTTGTGCCAATGGAAGTTAGGCTTCCATTAACACTGCAATGAAGTTACTGTGAAATCCCCTAGTCAGCACTGCAGTGCCTGTTTGGGTACACTGAGGGAGAATTTAGAATGGCCAGTACACCTAACCAGCACATCTTTTGGACTATGGGGGGGGGGGGAACCCACACTGGGAGAACATGCAAACTTCACATAGACAGTGACCCAAGCCAGGAATCGAACCCAAGTCCCTGGCACCCTGAGGCAGCAGTGCTACCCGCTATGCCACAGTACAAAGTGTGGAGCCAGCTTCTCTCTCCCAAGATGAGTAGCTCTAATCTGAAACTGTCCCAACTGCCAGACTTGCCTGAGTGTAAAGCATCCAATTTGCAGTCTGGGGGTGCGGGGGGGGGGGGGGGGGGGGGGGGGGGTGGTGGTGTGTGTGAGTGAAGTTGGGCGGTGGTGCTGGAGGGGCAGCACTGGAGGGGGTTCCCAGGCTGTCTAGCAATCGGGCTGTCCAGCAAACAGGGAGTCTGAGAGATCGGGGCCACTGTGTGTGCGCAGAGTCGCAGACCTGTCAGAGTCCGGCAGGAATAGGCTCCGATCCCCAAACAGTTTTTAATGAGATTCACCATTGCGATCTCTGCAGTGCACAGAGTGCAGAGATTCAGGTAAGAAACCAAACTGACAAAACAGCTGGGATTTAGAACAGTTCTCCCACCAAGTTGCTGAGAATCGCAGCCATGTTTTCGAATCTACACCAGATGGTCTGTCAATCAAAGCATTTCAGTAGGGGGTGCTATTTTAATATAATGGACAACAGCATCTTTTTGTTCATGTTTAAAGGCTTGGGGAACTTGAAAATAAACTTCAGATCACGACGCTTAAACAAAACGTATCTACCCTTGACCATCGTCTATGTTTATGGTCTCAGTTTATGACTCCTACACTGAAACAGCAAAAGTGGGCTTTCATCATAGGAATCCCACAGTGCAGAAAGAGGCCATTTGGCCCATCAAGTCTGCACCGACCACAATCCCTACCCCCCATATCCCTACACATTTACCCACTAATCCCTCTAACCTACGCATCTCAGGACACTTATGGATAATTTAGCACAGCCAATCAACCTAACCCGCACATCTTTGGACTGTGGGAGGAAAACGGAGTACCCGGAGGAAACCCACGCAGACACGTGGAGAATGTGCAAACTCCACACAGGCAGTGTCCCGAGCCGGGAATCGAACCCAGGACCCTGGAGCTGTGAACTAGCAGTGCTAACCACTGTGCTACCGTGCCTCCCAACTCACTGAATCCCTCCAGAACTGAAGGAGACCATTTGGCCCATCGAGCCTGCCCTCAGGACCTATCCCCATAATTCTGCTGATACCCCCTGACATTATGGGGCAGTTTTTTTTTAGCGTGGCCTATCCTCCATCGGGACAACGTGCAAACTCTGCACAGTCACCTGAGGCTGGGATTGAACCCGGGTCTTTGTTTGAAATCACAATGAATTTCTAATGGCCCCGCTGATTTCAGGTTTCTCACTGAGTGTGATTCACTCCCTCTCCCCACCGACAAAAATAAAATCGGGTGTGGCCTCTGCAGGCAATTCCTGTCTGCCAATTTTAAAGGTCTCCAAAGTCGACCCAGCTCCATGGAAATTTAGCCCAAGGTGACGAGGCATTGCATTGCCCATTGCTGTGTACTGTTAATTAATGGATGAGGTCATCATACCTCCCATTCCTTTTGTGCAATATTGAATACTTACAGCAATAAAATAGTGGCGGCGTGGTTGCACAGTGGGTTAGCACTGCTGCCTCTCACAGCACCAGGGACCCGGGTTCGATTCCCTACTTGAGTCACTGTCTGTGCTGAGTCTGCATGTTCTCCCCATGTCTGTGTGGGTTTCCTTCCACAGTCTGAAAGACGTGCTGGTTAGGGTGCATTGGCCGTGCTAAATTCTCCCTCAGTGTTCCCCGAACAGGAGCTGGAGTGTGGCGACTAGGGGATTTTCACAGTCACTTCATTGCCATGTTAATGTAAGCCTACTTGTGACACTAATAAATCAAGTTTTAACTCCTGTTTGGGAGAATTTAGCCCGGCCAATGCACCCTAACCAGCACGTCTTTCAGACTGTGGAAGGAAGCCCACTCAGACACGGGGAGAACATGCAGACTCAGCACAGACAGTCACCCAAGTTGGGAATCAAACCCGGGTCTCTGGCGCTATGAGGCAGTAGTGCTAACCCACTGTGCCACCGTGCCTCCACTATTCAATAAACCATGTTATTATGGTGGGAAATGGACAAACTGAGAGGGTGAGTTTAAGTTTTTGAAATGGCCAAAGCAATGGTATAGTAATACTGTTCACAGCAACCATTTGAATGGTGCTCATGTTCTATCTCTGGTTAGTATGTTGGAGGTGAGCTCACGATCTCTATTGCTACATCGTTCATACATGTTTCCATTGGCCATTGTCAAGAAGTAGCTGGATCACCCAGCTTGTATCGAATATTAAATCTTCCCCAATTCAGCAGAGAAATGGATCGCATCCTGCTACATTGTTGGTGATTGGTAAACCAACCAGGCTCACCTCCTTGGAATATGACCACAGCCTCTAATCCAGTCCGTGGTCAGAGTGATGTTTGAGCAGTATCGATGATGTACATCTGATGTTTACCTTCTTCATTAGGAGAGGGAGTGCAGAGGAGGTTTACTCGGCTGATACCGGAGTTGAGGGGGTTGAGCTATGAGGAGAGTCTGAATAAACTAGGCTTGTACTCGTTAGAGTTTAGAAGAATGAGGGGAGATCTCATTGAGACGTATAAGATGATGAATGGGATGGATAGGATAGAGGTGGAGAGACTCTTCCCGCTCAAAAAAGACAGTAGGACTAGGGGGCACAGCCTCAAGATAAAGGGGGGGCGGTTTAGAACAGAGTTGAGGAGGAACTTCTTCACTCAAAGGGTGGTGAATCTCTGGAATTCTCTGCCCGTTGAAGTGGTGGAGGCTGCCTCGCTAAATATTTTTAAGAAACGGGTTGATGGGTTTTTGATAAGAGAAGGGATTAAGGGTTATGGGGAGAGGGCGGGAAGGTGGAGCTGAGTCACGACAGATCAGCCATGATCTTATTGAATGGCGGGGCAGGCTCGAAGGGCCAGATGGCCTACTCCTGCTCCTATTTCTTATGTTCTTATGTTCAAACACTCCCTCCCATCTGTTTGATTTGGTACATAAAGTATTCAGAGGGTGGGGAGGTGATGGCTGGATGTCCCATTGTTGACATTTATGGATCTGTTTTTGCACATTCTCCCCGTGTCTGCGTGGGTTTCCTCCGCATGTTCCAGTTTCCTCCCACAGCCCAAAAATGTGCAAGTTAGGCTGATTGGCCACGCTAAATTGACTCTTAGCGTTAGGGTATTAACAGGGTAAATGTGTGGGGTTATGGCAATGGGTCCCGGGTGGTTGGTGCAGACTCAGAGGGCTGAATGGCCTCTTCTGCACTGTAGAGATTGTACAAAAAAAGTATTTGTTCCATAAATCTACTCCTAACTCTGTGTGTGTGTGTAAACGTGTGCGTGTGTGTGTAAACGTGTGTGTGTAAACGTGTGTGTGTGTAAATATGTGTGTGTGTAAACGTGTGTGTGTAAATGTGTGTGTGTGAGTGTGTATGTGTGTGTGTAAATGTGTGTGTGAGTGTGTGTGTGAGTGTAAATGTGTGTGTGAGTGAGTGTGTGTAAATGTGTATGTGTGTGTGTCTATGTGTGTAAATGTGTGTGTGTGTGTGTCTGTGTAAACATGTGTGAGTGAGTGTGTGTGTAAATGTGTGTGTGTAAACATGTGTGTGTCTGTGTAAACGTGTGTGTGTGTAAACGTGTGTATGTGTGTGTGTGTAAATGTGTGTGTGAGTGAGTGAGTGTGTGTGTGAGTGAGTGAGTGTGTGTGAGTGAGTGAGTGTGTGTGAGTGAGTGAGTGAGTGTGAGTGTGAGTGAGTGAGTGTCGTGTGTGTGTGCAAGTGAGTGAGAAAGAGAGATAGAGACACTTGAGGGGATAATGGGTTAAATTGTCTCTATCAGTTCACTGATGGTAAACTGTTGCAGGGTAGATGCTGCCTAAATGTTGCACAGTTTCTCCCAGTCATTTCAGAACTATTTCCATCTGACCAACGAGCAGCATTCAGCTGAGAAAAGCTCTCTGATCTCAGCACCGATTTTAAAATCAATTTAGGTTTATTAAAAACACAAATGGGGTTAAATCCATGGCTTCAAGTTCAGCTGCTCCAGATATTAAGGAGAATTTGTCCTCATTACTGTCTCCTTTCCGATATAAACAGGCTGTTGTGTCTGGGAGGGCTCTGCCTTTGATGCCGAGCTGGCCTTTCACTCGAGCAGTCATGAAAGATTCACAGTGTGAGCTCCTCCAGCCTCTTCGAGACACTGTTGCCCTGGTAACGTTGTGAATGGAAGACAATAAGGGATTGCGAGCAGGCAGCGATATCTGGCAACGTCACCTTCAGCCGGAGAGCTTTCTCTGTTTGAGAAATCGAATAAATGCTGAATATTGTTTTCAAACTGCAAAGGGGAGATGGATTGCCGAAACGTTTCAAAGCGCCTTGGGCACATTCTGCCTCGCTAATGATCAGAGTACAGGGTGGGCAAGGAAAAAACAGAAAATACCCCAAAGGGAGTAGGGCAACAATGAAAGGAATAGCTTCATGTCGTTGGTGTGCTTAAACTGGACCATCTCAAGGGCAACATGACAGCTCAGAGACTATCTCTGTTGCTGTGCGGACACATGGATTTGGGCCTGTGTCCGTGGGAGTTTGTGCGTTCTCCCCGTGGTTGCGTGGGTTTCCTCCGGGTGCTCCGGTTTCCTCCCACATCCCAAAAATGTGCTTTTAGGCTGATTGATTGGGTAACAAATTGTCCCTATATTGGACCTCCCTGATCCTCGCACATTAGGCGTAGACTACAATCATGAATAGGTCACTGAGACAATGGGACGGCGGCGCGGGCTCGTTGGGCCGAAGGGCCTGTTTCCCGTGCTGTGTTGTTCTTTGTTCTTTTTTGTTCTTTGGCTCACCTGCGCGGAAATGGAGCTAGTTACAGGTTAATACATTGGTCAACCGATTCATGTCAAAAACGGCAAATGAATCTACCTCCTGCTGATGGAGCAGTGCTCCGAAAGCTCGTGATTCCAAATAAACCTGTTGGACTTGAACCTGATGTTATGAGATGACTTCCACCCAGTTCAAGATCATAGACCCCTACAGTGCAGGGAGAGGCCCATCGAGTCTGCGTCGATCCCAAACCCACCCAGGCCCTACCTCCATATCATACCCACTAATCCCTCTAACCTACACATCCCTTGACACTAAGGGGCAATTTCTTAGCGTGGCCAATCAATCTTTGGACTGTGGGAGGAAACCGGAGCACCCGGAGGAAACCCACGCAGACATGAGGAGAATGTGCAAACTCCACACAGACAGTGACCCAAGGCCGGGAATCGAACCCAGGACCCTGGAGCTGTGGAGCAGCAGTGCTAACCCACTGTGCTACCGTACCGTCCATTGGATGCCGTCCAACGCCAGCATCTCCACATCAATGAAGGCACGAATAGAGGAAGGAGGCAGGAACCAGGATGAGAAAAGGGATTCGCTCTCAGTATTAATCTTCCAATATTGCTGAAGATCTAGTCATCTTCTTCAGCTTGAACTCAACTTGAGAGACTTCTCAAGTCTCTGCAACAACCCAACATCACAACAACATTTCAGTGAAACTACAATGCACCATTTATCTTTTATCTATAATTTGGCGCCCAAAACTACACAATAAAGTTCATTCTGCAATGATCTGATAGGACAGATCAGGGAAAATTTCCACTTTGCCCACCACGGGAATCAAAGCGGGTGAGGTGCAGACCATGAAAACATTGACCTTGGGTGGGATTTTCTGATTTCGGGGCGAGCACGGCCAAAAAAACCCCTCCCAATATAAACTAAACAAATCCACCCAAGCCCCGAATTACCATAAGATGGAGAGACTCTCCATTCTGGCAAAAACCCCGGGGATGGCTGAAAATATAACGTCCCACCCCAGAACATGAGATGTTCCACTTTTACAGGGAAGGGTGGGGAGTGGAATTGGGCGGGGGCTCATACATGGGCTCATACAGATACAACCGGTCATTTAAATCACGATATGTCACCATTGAAGTGGGACTTTGGTAAGTCAGCAATGTGAAACCCAGTGTGTGCAGACTAGAGCAGGCAAGAGGAGGTCTAAGCTTGATGGATTCATTTGGAAAGCCTTTGGAGAGGGAAGGTACCCCTTTGGCTATGGTTCTGGTGCACCTTAGGGAGGGATAAGGCACCCTTTGGACTTGTCAGAAGTGAACATAATCATGCACGTTTTACCCACTAAAGTATTGGAACAGTTCAGCGATCAATGAACTGTCAGATCGTCAAAGCTGTCAAAGAATTGTCAAGAGATAGTAGGTGAGTTGGATGGAGGGCAAAGGGTAGTGGGCAAGAAACATGAGTTGACATTAAGTTAGCTCTGAGTTGGTATAGGAGCTACAAAGGGCCATGGGAATGTGGTGGGCATGCAATATGAAGGGTCCATGGTTATGGGCAGTGGGACATAGGTTGGCATGGTTAGTATAATGATCATGAGAGTAGGTAGATCATAAGGTGAATTGGTTGGCATGATGGGGCTTAGAGAGTTCAAATGCTTGGCAGCTAACTGTCACTCGCCCTCAACTGGTACATTCTCTATGACAAAACCTCTACCAATCAGAGTCTACTTTTCAACTAGTCAGCACTGTCATCTCAAACAGAGGAGTGCAGATCTATCAAAGGACAATGGAATTGGAGGATATTACAGAGAGAAGTAGGGGGTAATACCATATAAACCACATCCACCACTCTTCCTTCATCAATGTGTTTAGTCACATTTTCACAAAAACTCACCCAGGCTCATAAGAACATAAGAAATAGGAGCAGGAGTAGGCCATCTAGCCCCTCGAGCTAAAAACAAGGGTGTGAAGATATTTTACAGTATTGAGAATGAGGGGTTTTAATTATAAGAGCATAAAAACATAAGAACTCGGAGCAGGAGTCGGCCATCTAGCCCCTCGAGCCTGCTCCACCATGCAATATCATGGCTGATCTTTGCAGGGATTCAGCTCCACTTACCCACCCGCTCACTCACCGTAACCCTTAATTCGTTTACTATTCAAAAATGTATCTATCCTTGCCTTAAAAATATTCAATGAGGTAGCCTCAACTACTCCACAGATTCACAACCCTTTGTGTGAAGAAGTTCCTCCTCAACTCAGTCCTAAATCTCTTCCCCTTATTTTGAGGCCATGCCCCCAGTTCTAGTTTCACCCGCCAGTGGAAACAACTTCCCTGCTTCTATCTTATCCATTCCCTTCATAATCTTATATGTTTCGATAAGATCTCCCTTCATTCTTCTGAATTCCAATGAGTATAGCCCCAGTCTACTCATTGTGTCCTCATAAGCCAACCCTCTCAACTCCGGAATCAACCCAGTGCCAGTATATCCTTTCTCAAGCGGGAAAGTGGAACTGATCCACTTCAGATCAGCCATGATCTTATTGAATGGCAGGGCAGGCTCGAGGGGCTAGATGGCCTACTCCTGCTCCTATTTCTTATGTTCTTATGTTCTTATGAGCCTGGGTGAGTTTTTGTGAAAATGTGACTAAACACATTGACGAAGGAAGAGTGGTGGATGTGGTTTATATGGACTTCAGCAAGGCATTCAATAAGGTTCCCCATGCAAGGCTTATTGAGAAAGTGAGGGGGCACGGGATCCAAGGGGAAGTTGCTTTGTGAATCCAGAACTGGCTTGCCCGCAGAGGGCAGAGAGTGGTCGTAGATGGGTCTTTCTCTGCATGGAGGCCGGTCACCAGTGGAGTGCCCCAGGGATCTGTTCTGGGACCCTTGCTGTTTGCGATTTTTATAAATTACCTGGATGAGGAAGTGGAGGGAAGGGTTGGCAAGTTTGCCGATGACACAAAGGTTGGTGGTGTTGTGGATAGTTTGGAGGGATGTCAGAAGTTGCAGTGTGACATAGATAGGATGCAAGGCTGGGCAGAGAAGTGGCAGATGGACTTCAACCCAGATAAATGTGCAGTGGTCCATTTTGGCAGGTCAAATAGGATGAAGGTATATAATATCAAGGGTAAGACTCTTGGCAGTGTGGAAGATCAGAAGGATCTTGGGATCCGGGTTCATCGGACTCGCAAATCAGCCTCGCAGGTGGGGGATGTGGTCAAGAAGGCGTATGGTGTACTGGCCTTCATCAATCGAGGGATTGAGTTTAGGAGTTGGGAGGTAATGCTGCAACTTTATAAGACCCTTGTCAGACCCCATTTGGAGTACTGTGCGCAGTTCTGGTCACCTCATTACAAGAGGGATGTGGAAGCTATTGAAAGGGTGCAGAGGAGATTTACAAGGATGTTGCCTGGATTGGGAGGCATGCCTTATGAGGATAGGTTGAGAGAGCTTGATCTTTTCTCCTTAGAGAGACGAAGGATGAGAGGTGACCTGATAGAGGTGTATAAGATGTTGAGAGGTATTGATTGAGTGGATTCTCAGAGGCTTTTTCCCAGGGCTGAAATGGCTGCCACGAGAGGACCCAGGTTTAAGGTGCTGGGGAGTAGGTACAGAGGGGATATCAGGGAGGCCATGCAGCCCATCTATATTCTGAGTGGCCCATGAGACATTCTGTTGACTGTCATCCACACGCAGGATTGCCACACTGGTTCCCGTCCGCGTAGCCGTTTTCCCACCAGTGTGACTGAAATGATATGCGTAAAGCGAAAGTGAGTGAAGTGAGGTGCCTGCTGATTGCTCACAACATCGACTGTGAGAGCCTTGTGCTCCCTCTGTGTCCAAGGTGTAAATATTTCAACCACTTGAAGTTGCTGACAGTTCTATTAATATATAAATGATTCAACATTTTCTGTAACTTGTGAAATATGTGGCGCATATTAAATTATTCAATTTTATTCAAGCCCGTCTTGCAGTTCATTTGAGATGAGGAAGGGTCACTCAGCAGACGAGGCTGCCCACCTCTGTTCTAGATGGGAGAGGTCATGGATTTGCTGCCAAATGAGTCTTGGTGAGTTGCTGCAGTGCATCTTGTCAATGGTACACACGGCTGCTACTGTTCATCAGTGGTGGAAGTGTGAATGTTTGTGGATGTGGTGTCAAGCAAGCAGGCTGCTTTTTGCTGGATAGTGTTACGCCCCTAAAGGGTTGTTGGCACTGCACCATTCAGGCAGGCAGAAAGTATAGCGTCACCCTTGAACATCACAAGGTTCAAGCCTTGTGCCTTGTAGATGGTGAACAGGCTCTGGGGAGGCAGGAAATGAGTTACTCAAAACAGGATTCCTAGCTTCAGACTTTCTCTGGCAGTTACAGTATTTATCTGGCTAGTCCAGTTCGATTCCTGATCATGGAGAGTGTGGTGGAGGCAGATTCACACAGCGAGTGGTTAGGATCTGGAATGCACTGTCTGAGAGTGTGGTGGAGACAGATTCACACAGCGAGTGGTTAGGATCTGGAATGTACTGTCTGAGAGTGTGGTGGAGACAGAGTCACACAGCGAGTGGTTAGGATCTGGAATGTACTGTCTGAGAGTGTGGTGGAGACAGATTCACACAGCAAGTGGTTAGGATCTGGAATGCACTGTCTGAGAGTATGGTGGAGACAGAGTCACACAGCGAGTGGTTAGGATCTGGAATGTACTGTCTGAGAGTGTGGTGGAGACAGATTCACACAGCGAGTGGTTAGGATCTGGAATGCACTGTCTGAGAGTGTGGTGGAGACAGATTCACACAGCGAGTGGTTAGGATCTGGAATGCACTGTCTGAGAGTGTGGTGGAGACAGATTCACACAGCAAGTGGTTAGGATCTGGAATGCACTGTCTGAGAGTGTGGTGGAGACAGAGTCACACAGCGAGTGGTTAGGATCTGGAATGTCCTGTCTGAGAGTGTGGTGGAGACAGATTCATACAGTGAGTGGTTAGGATCTGGAATGCACTGTCTGAGAGTGTGGTGGAGACAGATTCACACAGTGAGTAGTTAGGATTGGGAATGTACTGTCTGAGAATGTGGTGGAGACAGATTCACACAGCAAGTGGTTAGAGTCTGGAATGTACTGTCTGAGAGTGCGGTGGAGACAGATTCACACGGTGAGTGTTTAGGATCTGGAATGTGCTGTCTGAGAGTGCGGTGGAGACAGATTCACACAGCGAGTGGTTAGGATCTGGAATGTACTGTCTGAGAGTGTGGTGGAGACAGATTCACACAGCGAGTGGTTAGGATCTGGAATGTACTGTCTGAGAGTGTGGTGGAGACAGATTCACACAGCGAGTGGTTAGGATCTGGAATGTACTGTCTGAGAGTGTGGTGAAGACAGATTCACACAGCGAGTGTTAGGATCTGGAATACACTGTCTGAGAGTGTGGTGGAGACAGATTCACACAGTGAGTGGTTAGGATCTGGAATGTACTGTCTGAGAGTGTGGTGAAGACAGATTCACACAGCGAGTGTTAGGATCTGGAATACACTGTCTGAGAGTGTGGTGGAGACAGATTCACACAGCGAGTGGTTAGGATCTGGAATACACTGTCTGAGAATGTGGTGGAGACAGATTCACACAGCGAGTGGTTAGGATCTGGAATGTACTGTCTGAGAGTGTGGTGGAGACAGATTCATACAGCGAGTGGTTAGGATCTGGAATGTACTGTCTGAGAATGTGGTGGAGACAGGTTCATACAGCGAGTTGTTAGGATCTGGAATGTACTGTCTGAGAATGTGGTGGAGACAGGTTCATACAGCGAGTTGTTAGGATCTGGAATGTACTGTCTGAGAATGTGGTGGAGACAGATTCACACGGTGAGTGTTTAGGATCTGGAATGTACTGTCTGAGAGTGTGGTGGAGACAGATTCGTACAGCGAGTTGTTAGGATCTGGAACATATTATCTGAGAGTGTGGTGGAGACAGATTCACACAGCGAGTGGTTAGGATCTGGAATGCACTGTCTGAGAGTGTGGTGGAGACAGATTCACACAGCGAGTGGTTAGGATCTGGAATGTACTGCCTGAGAGTGTGGTGGAGACAGATTCACACAGCAAGTGGTTAGGATCTGGAATGCACTGTCTGAGAGTGTGGTGGAGACAGATTCACACAGCGAGTGGTTAGGATCTGGAATGTACTGTCTGAGAATGTGGTGGTTATGGTTTCAAGCATGGCTTTTAAGTAGGAATTGGTTAAGCACTTTGTCAAGGATGTGTGAATAGGAAAGTTCTTGCAGAGAGCTGGAAACAATATGATGGGCTGATTGGCCTCCATCTCTGTAGTAACTATTCTATGATTTTATTCCATGATTGTAAAATCAAGGTTACTGAGCAGAAGCCAGTATGGGTGAAAGAATGTAGGAATAGGAACTGGATTTGGTGTGAGTTAATACATGGACAACAGAGTTTTAGATTATTTCAGATTTACAAAGAGTCGAATGTGGGAGAGGAGCCGGAACGAATCGAGTCTAAAGTTTAAAAAAAAGTTAGGAATGAGGGTTTCAGCAACTGAGACAGGCTGAAGAAGGGGAACATTACATAGTTTTGATCAACTCTGTAAAAAGGATTTCAATTCATACTTTGTTTCAGTCTTCGCAAAGGAAGGCGTGAATAATGTCCCAGAAGTGCTGAGAGAAACAAGTTTCAGTGAGGAGCTGAAGGAAATCAGTATTAGTAGAGAAATGGTTTTGGGGAAATTGATGGGATTGAAGGTGGATAAATCTCCAGGTCCTGATAACCTTCATCCCAGAGTACTTAGGAAGTGGCCCTGGAAAATGTATATACATTGGTGGTCCTTTTCCAAAACCCTTTGGACTCTGGACTGGTTCCTACAAGGAGGGTAGATCATATAAACCCGCTATTCAAAAGGAGATAGAGAGAAGACAGGGAACTGTACGTCCGTACTGGGGAAGTTGCTGGAGTCCATTATCAAGGATTCCATAATTCAACATTTGGAAGGCAGTGGGATAATCAGACACAGTCAGCGTGGATTTACAAAGGGGAAATCATGCTTGATGCATTTATCGGAATTCTTTGAGGTTGTAACCAGTAGAGTTGACCGAGGAGAACCAGTGGATGTAGTTTATTTAGACTTTCTGAAGGCTTTGACAAGGTCTCAAATGACAGACTACTGTGTAAAGTTAAAGCACACGGGATTACAGGTAATGTCTTGAGATGGATAAAAAGCTGCTGAGCAGATAGGAAGCAAAGAGTTGGCATAAATGATCAGCACTCAGTGACTCGTGGGATTTTGCAGGGATTTGTGCTGGGACCTCAACTGTTCAAATTATGTATTATCTCCAAATTTGCAGATGCTATGGAGTAGGGTGGGAGGGTGAGCTGTGAGGAGGATACAGAGAGACTTCAGTATGATTTGGACAGGCTGAGTGTGTGGGCATCTGCGTGGCAGGTGCAGTATAATGTGGATAAATGTGAGGTTATCCACTTTGGTAGCAATAACAGGAAGACAGATTATTACTGGAATAAGCTTAAATTGAAAGAGGTAGATAAGCTTACTAAGCATTGTAGGCTTGGGGTTCAGTTTTAGCCTCAGGGATATAGAGTCTTTTAATAATGAATTTTTTATTCACAGGCATTTAAGTCCAGCAAGGGGCATGCGTGCGGCAGGTTGTGGTGGGCTGCTCTTGGATATTGCATCGGGAGTTGCCTACTGCTTCATGTCGTTAGTGTGCTTAAACTGGACCATCTCAAGGGCAACATGACAGCTCAGAGGCTATCTCTGTTGCTGTGCGGACACATGGATTTGGGCCTGTGTCTGTGGGAGTTTGCGCGTTCTCCCCATGGTTGCGTGGGTTTCCTCCGGGTGCTCCGGTTTCCTCCCACATCCCAAAAATGTGCTTTTGGCATAGACTAAAATCATGAATAGGTCACTGACCATGGGACGGCGGCGCGGGCTCGTTGGGCCGAAGGGCCTGTTTCCCGTGCTGTGTTGTTCTTTGTTCTTATAACTTGGAGTCCTCGTGCATCAGTCACTGAAAGTAAGCGCAGGTACAGCAGGCAGTAAAGAAGGCAAATGTTATGTTGGCCTTATGTTGAGGATTTGTGTACAGGGATAGGGATGTTTTGCTGCAATTGTGTAGGGCACTGGTGAGGCCACAGCTGCAGTGTTGTTGCAGTTTTGGTGTCCTTGCTATAGCGGAAGTACAGAGAAGATGAGATGGTGAAATGGGCAGTTAGAATTTAACCCTGAAAAGCGTGAGGTGATGCATTTTGGAAGAAGCAATTTGACACAAGGAAACGTACTATCAACGGCCTGACACTGGAAAGTTCCGAAGAACAAAGGGACCTTGTTTGTCCATAGATCCCTGACGGTGGAAAGGCAGGTTAATTGGGTGGTGATAAAGGGCATATGGCACACACGCCTTTATCAGCTGGGGTAGAGATTACAGAATCAGAGAGGTCATGATGGAGCTGTATAGAAATGTGGCGAGGCTACAGCCGGAGTACTGTGTGCAGTTCTGATCACCACATTATAGGAAGGATGTGATTGCAGAGGGGATTCGCCAGGACGCTGCCTGGGATGGAGCGTTTAAGTTATGAAGGGAGATTGGATAAGAGCAGAGAAGACTGAGGGGCGATCTGATCGAGGTGTTCAAGATTATGAGGGGCATGGACAGGGTGGGTAGGGAGCAGCTGTTCCCCTAAGTTGAAGAGTCAGTTACGAGGAGAGAGAAGTTAAAAGTGAGAAGTTTAAGGGGGATTTGAGGAAGGGTGGTGACAGTCTGGAAGGGTAGTAGAGGCGGGATGCCTCATTTCCTTTAAAAAGTACCTGGATGAGTACTTGGAACACCATAACATTCAGGGCTGTGGACCAAGTGCTGGCAAGTGGGGTTGGGGTAGACTCGATGGGACAAAAGTACCCTTCTGCACTGTGGTATTCTGTGATTCTGTGAAGGTTTATCAAGCTGCTTCCTGTTACAGCAGGTCTGTCAGATGTGGAGAGACTAAGTCGGTTGGGGTTATATTTACTGAAGTTTAGAAGAGTGAGAAGGGATTGCATAGAAACTTATACAATTCTAACAGGGTAGATTCAGAAAGAATGTTCCCTAATGGAGGGAAAGTCCAAAATTGAGGGTCACCGTTTGAGGATAAGAGATAAACCTTTTAGAATTGAGGTGAGGAGAAATTATTTTACCCAGAGTGGTGAATGTGTGGAATTCACTATCACCGGATGTAGTTGGGGCGGCACGGTAGCACAGTGGTTAGCACTGCTGCTTCACAGCTCCAGGGTCCTGGGTTCGATTCCCGGCTCGGGTCACTGCCTGTGTGGAGTTTGCACATTCTCCTCATGTCTGCGTGGGTTTTCTCCGGGTGCTCCGGTTTCCTCCCACAGTCCAAAGATGTGCGGGTTAGGTTCATTGGCTATGCTAAAATTGCCCCTTAGTGTCCTGGGATGTGTAGGTTAGAGGGATTAGCAGGTAAATGTGTAGGGATATGGGGATAGGGTCTGGGTGGGATTGTGTTCGGTGCAGACTCGATGGGCCGAAGGGCCTGTTTCTGCACTGTAGGGTTCTATGGTTCACTGCTGCTTCAGGGTCCTGGGTTCGATTCCCGGCTTGGGTCACCGTCTGTGTGGAGTTTGCACATTCTCCTCGTGTCTGCCTGGGTTTCCTCCCACAGTCCAAAGATGTGCGGGTTAGGTTGATTGGCCGTGCTAAGAAATTGCCCCTTAGTGTCCAGGGATGTGTAGGTTAGAGGGATTAGTGGGTATAATATGTAGGGATATGGGGGTAGGGCCTGGGTGGGATTGTGTTCAGAAGGGCCTCTTTCTGCACTGTAGGGTTCTATGATTGTGTAATTTCAAAAATAAATTAGATACAGCTCTAGGGGCTAAAGATATCAAGGGATATGGGAGGAAGGAGAGATCAGGATATTGAATTCGATGATTGGTTACAATCAAGGTGAACGGCAGAGCAGACTACAAGGACTGAATGAACTACTCCTGCTTCTAGATTCTTGATGAGCAGAGGCAGAAAGATGCATTCTTGTCAGAATCTTGGTGAATGGGTTGTGTTTCCTATTAAGAAAGGGATTTTGAATGAAGACACCTTTGTCAATGAGATGGAGTCTTGTCAATGGTGGCACAGTGGTTAGAACCATAGAACCCTACAGTGCAGAAAGAAGCCCTTCAGCCCATCGAGTCTGCACCGAACACAATCCTACCCCCATATCCTTACGTGCCTTACGAGCCTAGTTGAGTTCTTTGAGAATGTGACTCAACACATTGACAATGGAAGAGCGGTGGATGGGGTTTACATGGACTTCAGCAAGGCGTTTGATAAGGTCACCCATGCAAGATTTCTTGAGAAGGTGAGAGGGCATGGGATCCAAGGGGCTTTGGCCTTGTGGATCCAGAACTGGCTTGCCTGCAGAAGGCAGAGAGTGGTTGTGGATGGGTGTTTTTCTCCACGGACGTCAGTCACCAGTGGGGTGCCCCAGGGATCTGTTCTGGGACCCTTGCTGTTTGTCATTTTCATAAATGACCTGGATGAGGAAGTGGAGGGATGGGTTAGTAAGTTCGCCGATGACACGAAGGTCGGTGGTGTTGTGGATGGTCTGGAAGGATGTCAGACGTTGCAGCGTGACATAGATAGGATGCAGGACTGGGCGGAGAAGTGGCAGATGGACTTCAACCCAGATAAATGTGTAGTCGTCCATTTTGGCAGGACTAATGGAAAGGAGTACAATATCAAGGGTAGGAGTCTTAGCTGTATTGAAGAGCAGAAGGATCTCGGGGTCCGGGTCCACAGGACTCTTAAATCAGCCTCGCAGGTGGAGGATGTGGTCAAGAAGGTGTATGGTGTACTGGCCTTCATTAATCGAGGGATTGAGTTTCGGAGTTGGGAGGTAATGCTGCAACTTTACAGGACCCTTGTCAGGCTCCACTTGGAGTACTGTGCGCAGTTCTGGTCGCCTCACTACAGGAAGGATGTAGAAGCTATTGAAAGGGTGCAGAGGAGATTTACAAGGATGTTGCCTGGATTGGGAGGCATGCCTTATGAAGATAGGTTGAGGGAGCTGGGACTCTTTTCCCTCGAGAGGCGAAGGTTGAGAGGTGACCTGATAGAGGTTTATAAAATGTTGAGAGGAATAGATAGGGTGGACTCTCAGAGGCTATTTCCCCGGGTTGAAATGGTCGCTACGAGAGGACACAGGTTTAAGGTCCTGGGGAGCAGGTACAGAGGAGATGGTAGGGGTAAGTTTTTCACTCAGAGGGTGGTGAGTGAATGGAATTGGCTGCCGTCAGTGGTGGTAGAGGCAAATTCGCTGGGGTCTTTTAAAAGACTTCTGGATGAGTATATGGGATTTAATGGGATTGGGAGTTACAGATAGTTCTATGGCTTGGTAGATATGGATGTGATTGGCGCAACTTGTGGGCCGAAGGGCCTGTTTGTGCTGTAGTGTTCTATGTTCTATATCCCTACATATTTTACCCACTAATCCCTCTAACCTACGCATCCCTAGACACTAAGGGGCAATTCCTTAGCATGGCCAATCAACCTAAACCACACATCTTTGGACTGCGGGAGGAAACCAGAGCACCCGGAGGAAACCCACGCAGACACGAGGAGAATGTGCAAACTCCACACAGACAGTGACCCGAGCCGGGAATCGAACCCAGGACCCTGGAGCCGTGAAGGAGTAGTGCTGACCCACTGTGCCACCGTGCCGTCCACAATTCCCAGCTTGGGTCACTGGCTGCGTGGAGTTTGCACATTCTCCCCGTGTCTGCGTGGGTTTCTTCCAGGTTCCACCCACATTGCGGGTTAGGCGGATTGGCCATCGCAAATTGCCCCTTAGTGTCAGGGGGACTAGCTAGGGTAAATACAGGGGGATTGGGCCTGGGTGGGATTGTGGTTGGTACAGACTAGATGGGCCAAGGGGCCTCTTTCTGCACTGTAGGGTTCTATCATTCTGTGATGAACACAAATAATATTGTAATTGTGTCACAGTGAAGCACATGCTCTTGCTGTTAGTGACAGCAGCCGTGACCAGCTGGGGAAGGCACGTTATTCTTAGATATATATATATATATAACAAGGGGCTTCTATTTGGAGGGAGGAGAAGGTGAAGGGAGTCTGTATTATGTTCTTGGGGCTTTGTGAATGAATCTATGGCCCCAGCTATCTCCTTTACTCAGTGAAAGATTGTGAATGATAACAAATAGGAATGTCAGCTTTACAAGTGGATGGTCCCTGAATGAATAGACAGTCTCAAGGAGCTAACTATTATTACAGGTGCACAACCTGTCAAACAAAACGGATTTTTTCATCAATGGATACTTGTGAAAATGATGGACTATTTTTGAATGGAATGCAGTGTTGTCAAAAGGATAAAGTGTTGTTGGAGATAGTAAGCCCATCAATGAGACGCTATCTTGTCGAATGTATGGACTCTTATTGAAGGTACAGTAAAAAGTCTGACAACACCGGCATACCCACATCATGACTCTTGTTGAAGGGACAGAGAACAGGTGAATGCTGGTGAAAGACGACAACTCTTTTTGAAAGCACAGACTCTTGTTAAAGGAACCAGCTCCTGCGAAATGGGAAGATTCTTGTCAAAAGGGGCAGATTTCTGTAGACGGGGTAATATTCCCACCCCAGCCCTGTTCCTGTAACCCGGGGATAGGGTCGGGGTGGGATTGTTATCAGTGCAGGCTCAATGGGTCGAACAGCCTCCTTTTGTAATGTAGGGATTCTATGATTCTACAGAATCGTAAAATGGTTACAACACTGGAGGGGGCCATTCAGTCCATTGTGCCCATGCTGGCCCTCTACAAGGGCAACTCAACTGGACCTACTCTCCTGCATTTTCCCTGTAGCCATGTCACTTCTTTCTCCTTATGGACCCCCAGTTGAAAGCTACAGTTGAATCTGTCGTTGCCACACTGTCACACAGCACGTTCCGGACCCTCATCGCTCATTGCGTAAACACATTTTTCCTGACTTTGCTTTTGCTTCCAATCCGAGCCCTCTGATTGCCAGTCTTTCTACCAATGGGAACTGTTTCGCCCTGTCTCCTCTGTGCAGATCCTTTATGATTTTGAATATCTCCATCAGCTCCACCATCCCTTCTCCAAGGGAAACAGTCCCAGATCCTCCAATCTATCTGGGTAGCTGAGGTTATTCATAGAACATAGAACACTACAGCACAAACAGGCCCTTTGGCCCACAAGTTGCGCTGATCATATCCCTACCTACCAGGCCTATCTATAACCCTCAATCCCATTAAATCCCATGTACTCATCCAGAAGTCTCTTAAAAGACCCCAGCGAGTTCGCCTCCACCACCACCGATGGCAACCGATTCCACTCACCATCCTCTTACCCCTGACATCTCTGTATCTACTCCCCAGCACCTTAAACCTGTGTCCTCTCGTAGCGACCATTTCAACCCGGGGAAATAGCCTCCGAGAATCCACCCTATCTATTCCTCTCAACATTTTATAAACTTCTATCAGGTCGCCTCTCAACCTTCGCCTCTCCAGGGAGAAGAGACCCAGCTCCCTCAACCCATCTTCATAAGGCATGCCTCCCAGTCCAGGCAACCTCATCCTTGGAACCAACTCTCTAATGTTCTCACATCTCTCTGAAATGTTGGTGCTTAGGACAGGGCAGTAAGATGGTGCGTTCCTCCAGCGAGTAGACGGGTTATGGATTCCCTGTTTAATGAGAATAGGATATTGGACTTGGGGAACCTAACTCGATGTGATTCCACACTCACCAGAAAGAGAACTCGGCTGGATATGAATCCAGTGCTCAGAGACTTCACTCCACAGGGTCTGCAGGAGTGGGGGGCTGCAGGTCGAAAACTCAAAACCAAATAATTTGACTTCATCTGGGTCGCTCAACGTCTCGATGGAAAACTTTGCGGTTGTGTTTGTCTCCGAGTTCATCGGCTTGCTGTCTGTGTCGGAAGAAACGCTGAATTATTAAGGGTGAGAGAACTGAGTGTTCACTTTACGCAGCACTTTATATCGAGACCATTCCCAGCCTTAGAGTGGAAAAAATACTGCAGTTGTTCAGAGCCAAGCCCAGTCACTTATCCGTGTGTCAGTTACTGTGTCCAGAACGGTTGAAACCGCCGCATTATTCTTTACATAATAACAGCGCATTATACACCAGAGAAATTCAGACTAGTGTCAGTCACAGCTCAGCTTCCCTGATACCCCTGAAGTTATTGTATTGATTCTCTGTTATTAACCAATAACCACAGTGCCCAGTGACTCTGTGGCACAGGGTTCACCTCATAGGTCATAGAAGAAGGCCCTTCAGCCCATCAAGTCTGCACTGACCACAATCCCCCGTGTGAGCTACATTAGTGCTCGTCTATTACACACCAGCAGTGTGAGAAAAGGAGGACTCTGTTTCCTACACTGAAGATGTTTCCCTTCCCCATTCCCATCTCAGAGATGCCGACTTGTCTCGCAGTGACAGCACTCCCATCACCCACAGCTTCAACTCTCATTTGACAGACACGTATAGGGCATTGGTGAGGCCGCAGCTGGAGTACTGTGTGCAGTTTTGGGCGCCGCACC
Organism: Prionace glauca; assembly: GCA_037974335.1. Classification (NCBI taxonomy): domain Eukaryota; kingdom Metazoa; phylum Chordata; class Chondrichthyes; order Carcharhiniformes; family Carcharhinidae; genus Prionace; species Prionace glauca. The sequence goes on along the minus strand of CM075744.1, from coordinate 48,075,610 downwards.
TGCGCAAGGATATTTTGGCCTTGGAGGGAGTGCAGAGGAGGTTTACTAGGCTGATACCGGAGTTGAGGGGGTTGAGCTATGAGGAGAGGCTGAATAAACTAGACTTGTACTCGTTAGAGTTTAGAAGAATGAGGGGAGATCTCATTGAGACGTATAAGATGATGAATGGGATGGATAGGATAGAGGTGGAGAGACTCTTCCCGCTCAGAAAGGACAGTAGGACTAGGGGGAACAGCCTCAAGATAAAGAGGGGGCGGTTTAGAACAGAGTTGAGGAGGAACTTCTTCACTCAAAGGGTGGTGAATCTCTGGAATTCTCTGCCCGTTGAAGTGGTGGAGGCTGCCTCGCTAAATATTTTTAAGAAGCGGGTTGATGGGTTTTTGATAAGAGAGGGAATTAAGGGTTATCGGGAGAGGGCGGGAAGGTGGAACTGAGCCACGACAGATCAGCCATGATCTTATTGAATGGCGGGGCAGGCTCGAAGGGCCAGATGGCCTACTCCTGCTCCTATTTCTTATGTTCTTATGTAATCCAGGCTGACACTGCGGTAGTGGTACTGAAGGGGTGCTGCAGTGTTGGGGGTGCCGTCTTCCAGTCGAGATGATCAGACACAGTCCTGTGTCTTCTCTCACGTCTGGAGAGCCCCGTGGAACTATCCCAAGACAGCCGGACGTTTCGATGTTTTGACTAATCGTCCAAACCAGTCCTTGTGGCCAATAGAAAAGCTATGAACTGGCCAATCATCTTATTGCTGTTTGTGGAACCTTTCTGTACATTGAAACATAGGATAGGAGGGAGTAGAAGCAGGCCTAGGCCATTCTGCCCATCAATCCTGCTTTCCCTTTTAACTAGATCGTACCTGATCTCCTCAACACCAATATCCCTTGATGCATTTACTATCCAGAAATCTGAGTTTCCACAGTCCTCTGGGGTAGGGAATTCCGAAGATTAACAACTCCCTGAATGAAGAAATTCCTCCTCATTAAGTGGCCGGCCCCTCAATCTGAGAGTGCCCACCCCCCCCGCCCCCGCCCCACCCTCCACCACCGCCACCCCCACCAATGGGGGAATGGCAACATCGTCCCGAATTGAGCCGAGGTGTGACTCAAAGGAAACACTGCCGGCATTCCTGAAAACCAGTCTCCGTTCGTCGTGCCCTGAGTGATGTTACTGAGTAAGGCGATCAGCTGCGAAACGAAACGTGCGAAACGAAATTAGCGCCCTGCGATATTCAGACCGTTCCTCCCCCCCCTTTGCGAAACTGGCCACTTCTTTCGTGGTGAAGGAGCTGCAGGAGGTCCCTCGCGGTGTGTGTGTGTAGATCCGATGTAACAACAACCTGTCTGTTTGCTCTCTTTTAGCTCCCAAGAATATCTCTGCTGTCCTGTGCCAAGGGATCGTAGGACACTGGCTTGCGCCCATGATTGCGCCACGTGGTGAGTTCCCCATTCCGGCTGATAGATTAAAGGGGGAATGAGAGGCGACGTGAGAAGGAACATTGATGGGATTACTGGTGGATGAGTGCACTGCCCACACTAGGGGTGAGTTAATGCCCCCCTCTGGGCCTCACTCACCAACGCTGGTGTTAACCATGTACGCACACATACCTGTGTTGGCGCTGCTTGCCTGATCAAGGTACCCAACATTGGGGGGGGGTCCGGCTGAGAATCACCCCCTTTCCCTTGCCACCCTTGACTTCCTGCCCCCTTTCCTTGCAAGCCCCCCTTCCATCACCCCTCACCTATAGACTGGGACGCAGCGATGGTACTAGGCCTCGGGTGGATGCCGTACCAGTAACAGGCACCGCCTACCCCACGGCGTTGCCGTTCAATTGAGTGCCGGCTTCTGATTGGACTGCCACCCCTGAGGTCCTTGATCCTAGGGGAAGGCCCACTGCTGTCCTGTCAGATGCCTGAGTAGTGGGTGACATGGGGGCTTTACTGAGCATGCTGGGGGTCAGGGGGACGGGGACGGGGACGGGGACGGGGGGGGGGGGGGTGGTCTCGCCGGCTGTCACACCTCCAGACACGCTCCCCGTTAAATACTGCCCAGTAATGGTGAACATAGAGCAACCAAACCTCCCAACCTATTAGAACCAGCCAACCCATTAACATTTTAATGACGCACATTTAATGTTGAGAGTGAGGTTCACTAAGTTAACTAAGTACAACCAGTGGAGTACTTTCTTGAAGTGGAGCCACCGTTGCCATGTGGGAAAGGCAGCAGGAAACGTGCGCACAGCAAGATCCCACGAGGAGCAAGCTGGCACTCGGCCAGATCACCCCCGTTTCAGCCGATGAGGTGGACAAGGTTCTTGGTCTAACGATTCATCCCAGGAAAAGCACCTCTGACCGTACAGCACTCCTTTACTACTGTACTCCACAGGTCACCGGAGTGGGGTTCGAACCTGCAGAAGTCCGAGGCAGCGATCCGTGAGATCACTACCGTTTCCCCCCCCACCCCCGCACAGCCGACCCCTGAGGCACAAATGAGGCACAGGCCTCATTTGGAGTACTGTGCGCAGTTCTGGTCGCCTCACTATAGGAAAGACGTAGAAGCTATTGAAAGGGTGCAGAGGAGATTTACAAGGATGTTGCCTGGACTGGGAGAACATAAAAACCCATCAACCCGTTTCTTAAAAATATTTAGCGAGGCAGCCTCCACCACTTCAACGGGCAGAGAATTCCAGAGATTCACCACCCTTTGAGTGAAGAAGTTCCTCCTCAACTCTGTTCTAAACCGCCCCCCCTTTATCTTGAGGCTGTGCCCCCTAGTCCTACTGTCTTTTTTGAGCGGGAACAGTCTCTCCACCTCTATCCTATCCATCCCATTCATCATCTTATACGTCTCAATGAGATCTCCCCTCATTCTTCTAAACTCCAACGAGTACAAGCCTAGTTTATTCAGCCTCTCCTCATAGCTCAATCCCCTCAAAAGATAGGTTGAGGGAGCTGGGACTCTTTTCCCTGGAGAGGCGAAGGTTGAGAGGCGACCTGATAGAAGTTTATAAAATGTTGAGAGGAATAGATAGGGTGGATTCTCAGAGGCTATTTCCCCGGGTTGAAATGGTTGCTACGAGAGGACACAGATTTAAGGTGCGGGGAGGGAAGTACAGAGGTGATGTTAGGGGTAAGTTTTTCACTCAGAGAGTGGTGAGTGAATGGAATCGGCTGCCGTCATCGGTGGTGGAGGCGAACTCGCTGGGGTCTTTTAAAAGACTTCTGGATGAGTATATGGGGTTTAATGGGATTGGGGGTTATAGATAGGTCTATAGATTGGTGGGGTTGATGTGATTGGCGCAACTCGAGGGCCGAAGGGCCTGTTTGTGCTGTAATGTCCTATGTTCTATGTTCTATGTTCTAAAAGGCCTCAACAACTTGAACGCACCTGAAGTGTGCCTGTTGCTACAGCGCTGTCTTACCGAAATCAGGAATAAGTAATCAGCCAGTGACAGTCACAGTGACAGTCACAGTGACAGTCACAGTGACAGTCTGGACCGCTTGTTTCCATGGCAACAGGCAGAAATAGTTCTGGGGTCGCTGATCCCCGGAGTTAAATAAGTATTGTCGCCGCTTGGCGAACTTATTCAAGGTGGTTCCAAGTTCTGAAAAAAAGAAAACTCTCACCAGTCCCATCAGTCGAGAGACTCGAGGTGACTCAGTGTGGCAGGTTACAAACTCGAGGAGTTCTTGATTGAGTGGAAGTGTGCACAGTGTAACAGCCATAACTGCACCGAACAGCATCCAGACTCCTACTGCAGCCTCACAGCCCCAGGGACGCACACACCCTCACTCCCCATAGACCCAAGTCTACACACTCACACTCCACTGATTCCAGCCTGGTCACATACAACATAGAACATTACAGAAGTCTGAGGTCACGCACCAACCAACTCAAGAACAGCTTCTTCCCTGCTGCTGTTGGGCTTTTGAATGGATTTGCTTTGTATTCAGTTGATCTTTCTCTACACTTCAGTTATGACTGTAACACCACATTCTGCACTCTCTCATTTTGTTCTCTATGACTGGTATGCTTTGTCTATATAGCAGTACAGGCCCTTCGGCCCTCGATGTTGCGCCGACCAGTGGAACCAATCTAATGACCCTCTAACCTAAACTATTCCAATGTTATCCATTTGCCTATCCACTGACCATTTGAATGCCCTTAAAGTTGGCGAGTCCACAACTGCTGCAGGCAGGGCATTCCACGTCCTTACTACCCTCTGAGTAAAGAACCTACCTCTGACATCCGTCCTATAATTACCACCCCTTAATTTAAAGCTATGTCCCCTCGTGTTAGCCATCACCATCCGAGGAAAAAAGCTCTCACTGTCCACCCTATCTAACCCTCTGATCATCTTGTGTGCCTCAATCAGGTCACCTCGTAACCTTCTTCTCTCTGACGAAAATAACCTCAAGTCCCTCAGCCTTTCCTCATAATACCTTCCCACCATACCAGGCAAGATCCTGGTAAACCTCCTCTGCACCCTTTCCAATGCCTCCACATCTTTCTTATAATGCGGTGACCAGAACTGTACACAATACTCCAAGTGCGGCCGGACCAGAGTTTTGTACAGTTGCAACATGACCTCACGGCTCCGAAATTCAATCCCTCTCCCAATAAAAGCTAACACACTGTACGCCTTCTTAACAACCTCATCAACCTGGGTGCCAACTTTCAGGGAGCTGTGCACATGTACCCCGAGATCTCTCTGCTTGTCAACACTACTAAGAGTCCTTCCATTAGCCCTATTTTCTGTACTCCTGTTACTCTTACCAAAGTGAATCACCCCATGGCCCACACTGCTTCAGAAACTACTGGAGCTGTTACCACCTCCTGTGTGTGACCTCCTGTAACATTCCTTGTGCTAAAGACAAAAATCTATCATCTGCAGGACACCCCCCCATCCCTCCGGATTGGACGATTGTGGGTCCAGGACTTATGGGCGGCACGGTAGCACAGTGGGTCAGCACTGCTGCTTCACAGCTCCAGGGTCCTGGGTTCGATTCCCGGCTCGGGTCACTGCCTGTGTGGAGTTTGCACATTCTCCTCGTGTCTGCATGGGTTTTCTCCGGGTGCTCCGGTTTCCTCCCACAGTCCAAAGATGTGCGGGTTAGGTTCATTGGCTATGCTAAAAATTGCCCCTTAGTGTCCTGGGATGTGTAGGTTAGAGGGATTAGCAGGTAAATGTGTAGGGATATGGGGATAGGGTCTGGGTAGGATTGTGTTCGGTGCAGACTCGATGGGCCGAAGGGCCTGTTTCTGCACTGTAGGGTTCTATTCTATTCTAAACATTTGATTTGATTTATTATTGTCACATGTATTAACGTACAGTGAAAAGTATTGTTTCTTGCGCTCTATAGACAAAGCATACCATTCATAGAGAACAAAACGAGAGAGTGCAGAATGTGGTGTTACAGTCATTGCTGGAGTGTAGAGAAAGATCAGCTTAATACAAAGCAAATCCATTCAAAAGTCTGACAGCAGCAGGGAAGAAGCTGTTCTTGAGTTGGTTGGGATGTGACCTCAGACTTCTGTATCATTTTCCCATTGGAAGAAGGTGGAAGAGAGAATGTCCGGGGTGCGTGGGGTCCTTATTTATGTTGGCTGCTTTGCCGAGAGAGCGGGAAGTGTAGACAGAGTCAATGGATGGGAGGCTGGTTTGCGAGATGGATTGGGCTACATTCATTACCTTTTGTAGTTCTTTGCGGTCTTGGGCAGAGCAGGAGCCCAGACCGAGCTGTGATACAAGCAGAAAGAATGCTTTCTATGGGGCATCTGTAAAAGTTGGTGAGAGTCGTAGCTGACATGCCGAATTTCCTTAGTCTTCTGAGAAAGTAGATGGTGGGCTTTCTTAACTATAGCGTCGGCACGGAGGTACCAGGACAGGTTGTTGGTGATCTGGACACCTCTCGATCCTTTCTATTTTGCCCAGGCCAGAAGCGTAGTCCAAGCTGATTAAGGGAAGTGCAGCCTGATCAAAATCCTGTCTGTCTGTCCAGCTGAGTGTCAGAGAGTCTGTAACACCAGTTAAAGGAAAGTAACAACTTTGTCATTGCATTGGAAATCATTCTCCACTCAATCCACACCTCTGTACTTGATCAATCGTTACAGCAAAACGGTCACCGGAGTTCGCTTGTACAACCATAGTCAAAATGTCATTGAAACAAACCTAGATAGGCCTGAAAAATAATGGAACTGTTAGCAAAATGTTAGCCTTTATCTTCAAGAGGGGTTAATATTGTGCTCCAGTTGGAGAAAGTTCTATTAGAATCTAGCTGGAGTTCAGTTCTAGACATTGTCTCAGATGTATTAGCCTTGGGGAGGGCATGGGGAGGGAGGGAGTATCATTTACCCAATGAGTCACTTGGACAGCCACATGAGCGGTCTACATATAGGGGGATATAGCAGGCCTTACTAAACATTGTAGGCTTGGGGTCAGTTTTAGCCTCAGGGATATAGAGTCTTTTAATAATGAAATTTTTATCCACAGGCATTTAAGTCCAGCAAGGGGCATGCGGGCGGCAGGTTGTGGTGGGCTGCTCTTGGATGTTGCTTCGGGAGTTGCCTATTGCTTCATGTCGTTAGTGTGCTTAAACTGGACCATCTCGAGGGCAACATGACAGCTCAGAGACTGTCTCTGTTGCTGTGCGGACACATGGATTTGGGCCTGTGTCCGTGGGAGTTTGCGCGTTCTCCCCGTGGTTGCGTGGGTTTCCTCCGGGTGCTCCGGTTTCCTCCCACATCCCAAAAATGTGCTTTTAGGCTGATTGATTGGGTAACAAATTGTCCCTATATTGGACCTCCCTGATCCTCGCACATTAGGCGTAGACTAAAATCATGAATAGGTCACTGAGACAATGGGACGGCGGCGCGGGCTCGTTGGGCCGAAGGGCCTGTTTCCCGTGCTGTGTTGTTCTTTGTTCTTTGATGCTGGGACGATAAGGTTAAATAATGACGGCAGGTTGCATTAATCAGACGTGTGCTTCCCTTGGGTTATTCCTCGATGAAACGGTGCTCCAATAAATGTTTGATGATGATTGAAGGGCTTGGATGGGTTGGTGGAGGCAAACCCTTTCCCCCAGTTGGGTGAGTCCACTCTAAGGGGGCCAGGATGGTAAAACTGGCACCGGGTGATTCCAGGCTGACCATAGAACCCTACAGTGCAGAAACAGGCCCTTCGGCCCATCGAGTCTGCACCGAACACAATCCCACCCAGACCCTATCCCCATATCCCTACACATTTTACCTGCTAATCCCTCTAACCTACACATCCCAGGACACTAAGGGGCAATTTTAGCATAGCCAATGAACCTAACCCGCACATCTTTGGACTGTGGGAGGAAACCGGAGCACCCGGAGAAAACCCACGCAGACACGAGGAGAATGTGCAAACTCCACACAGGCAGTGACCCGAGCCGGGAATCGAACCCAGGACCCTGGAGCTGTGAAGCAGCAGTGCTAACCACTGTGCTACCGTGCCGCCTACCGTGACGTCGAAAACATTTCCTCTCACACAGCTTCGGGGAAATCCGGAACTCTCCATCAGATTCCTGTTGAAGCTGGGAGTCAATTCATCATCTCAGATAAGTAGGTGGAGTGAAAATACAGATCCAATAGAATGATGGAACAGGCTGAATGGCCTCTTCCTGTTCCTGTGTAACAGACTTGAGGGGCTGAATGGCCTCTGTGCCTCATGGGTATAAATGAATTTCCAAAAAATGAAAATAATGAGCGGCGCTTTTTAAACACGTTCTCATTTTATTCCGTTAGAGGGACGATCAGCCCAATGCTGAGAAATCCCAGCACTCTGTGGGATTGGCGCTTCAGATTTTTGAGAGTACATGGGGCTGCTGGTTACAGGGGAGTGGGCCGACCTGCACAGAGGGAAGTCAGTGTGAGGCCGTGCTCACTGCCCCCTAGCCCACTCCCGTGGCGATGATGCAGTGGGGCCCTTCCCTCAGGACCTACTGGCCAATCGGGTTGGCTGGGTGCCCCCTGGGGAACATTAGTGGGCACTACCAGGCCTCAGGCCCCAGCGGAAGACCCACAGATCCCCTGCCAGGGTACCCACCCGAGCGGTGAGAGTTTGGGTGGTTTAGAGAGAGAGGGGGGGGGCCAGGATGGGGGTGGTCTGTTTTACAAAGCCGGTGGGTAGGAAAGAAGATAGGGGTGTTATCTTGGTGGGAGGGGCTGGGGGGGGCTGCCCCTCTGATCCACAAAGGGCAACCCCAAAGATAATACCTCCCCTTCCAGGATGTTGCCTGGTATGGAGGGGAGATCCTATGAGGAGAGACTGAGAGATTTGAGGTTGTTTTCGCTGGAAAGAAGGCGGCTAAGAGGGGATCTTATTGAAACATATAAGATGATTAGAGGTTTAGATAGGGTGGACAGTGATAGCCTTTTTCCTCGGATGGAGAAAGCTAGCACAAGGGGGCATGGCTTTAAATTAAGGGGGGGTAGCTACAGAACGGATGTCAGGGGTAGGTTCTTTACCCAGAGGGTGGTGAGGGATTGGAATGCCCTGCCTGCTGCAGTTGTAAATGCACCTAGTTTGGGGGCGTTCAAGAGATCCGTGGATAGGTTTATGGATGGAAAGGGATTGGTTTAGGCTAGTGGGTTATTGTTTTTGTAACTGGTCGGCGCAACATCGTGGGCCGAAGGGCCTGTTCTGCGGTGTAATGTTCTATGTTCTATGTTCTATGTTCCTCCCCACCCCTTCAAATAGAGTGTTTTAAAACAGCCGGCCTTCTCCGACCCACATCACCCACTTTATTCTTTTCACATCTCTCCCCTTATGACTCAAACCTCGCTGGAGTGCCCGGTGTTTGGGGCGGCACAGTGGGTTAGCACTGCTGCTTCACAGCTCCAGGGTCCTGGGTTCGATTCCCGGCTCGGGTCACTGTCTGTGTGGAGTTTGCACATTCTCCTCGTGTCTGCGTGGGTTTCCTCCGGGTGCTCTGGTTTCCTCCCACAGTCCAAAGATGTGCGGGTTAGGTTGATTGGCCATACTAAGAAATTGCCCCTTACTGTCCAGGGATGTGTAGATTAGAGGGATTATAGAACATAGAACATTACAGCGCAGAACAGGCCCTTCGGCCCACGATGTTGCGCCGACCAGTTACAAAACAATGACCCACTAGCCTAAACCAATCCCTTTTCATCCATAAACCTATCCACAGACCTCTTAAACGCCCCCAAACTAGGATTAGTGGGTATAATATGTAGGGATATGAGGGCCTGGGTGGGATTGTGTTTGGTGCAGACTCGATGGGCCGAAGGGCCTCTCTCTGCACTGTAGGGTTTCTATGATTGGTTCTTGGGCAGCAACATGTCCTGGACAGACCGCACCCTGGCGATGGTGAACCCTGCCAACAGCAAGTTGAGCTCCTTGTCACTGTGGGTGGTGAGTGCTGGGGGTGGGTGGCGGTGTTGGGTGCGGGTAGGAGGGGTGGGGGTGACGCGGGGGTCCAGTTGTCCAAGTTGTGATGCCAGGCAGCTCAGGAATCTCAGTGGTCAGGACGACAGGGGCTCTGGTGGAGTGAGTCTTGGCCTCTGGTTTTACCGTGAACACACATACAACTGTTTTGGTGAGCAGGATTGAGTCCATGAAAAGATCAGCCATGATCTTATTGAATGGCGGAGCAGGCTCCAGGGGCCGGGTGACTTATTCCTGCTCCAAATTCTTATCATGGAATCCCTACAGTGCAAAAAGAGGCCATTCAACCCATCGAGCCTGTACCAACCAGAATCCTGCCCAGGCCCTATTCCCGTAACCCCACATACTTACCCTGCTAATCTCCTGACACTAGGGTTAATTTAGCATGACCGATCAACCTAAGCCGCACATCTTTGGACTGTGGGAGGAAACTGGAGAGCCCGGACGAAACCCACGCAGACACGAGGAGAATGTGCAAACTCCACACAGGCAGTGACCCGAGGCCGGAATTGAAACTGGATTCCTGGCACTGTGAGACAGCAGTGTGAATCACTGTGTCACCGTGCTGCCCCGGGTCCCTGGCACTGTGAGACAGCAGTGCTAATCACTGTGTCACCGTGCTGCCCCGGGTCCCTGGCACTGTGAGACAGCAGTGCTAATCACTGTGTCACTGTGCTGCCCCAGGTCCCTGGCACTGTGAGACAGCAGTGCTAACCACTGTGTCACCGTGCTGCCCCCGGTCCCTGGCACTGTGAGACAGTAGTGCTAACCACTGTGTCACCGTGCTGCCCCGGGTCCCGGGCACTGTGAGACAGCAGTGCTAACCACTGTGTCACCGTGCTGCCCCCGGTCCCTGGCACTGTGAGACAGTAGTGCTAACCACTGTGTCACCGTGCTGCCCCGGGTCCCGGGCACTGTGAGACAGCAGTGCTAACCACTGTGTCACCGTGCTGCCCCCGGTCCCTGGCACTGTGAGACAGCAGTGTTAATCACTGTGTCACCGTGCTGCCCCGGGTCCCTGGCACCGTGAGGCAGCAGTGCTAACCACTGTGTCACCGTGCTGCCCCGGGTCCCTGGCACCGTGAGGCAGCAGTGCTAACCACTGTGCCACCGTGCTGCCCCGGGTCCCTGGCACTGTGAGACAGCAGTGCTAACCACTGTGTCACCGTGCTGCCCCGGGTCCCTGGCACCGTGAGGCAGCAGTGCTAACCACTGTGCCACCGTGCTGCCCCGGGTCCCTGGCACTGTGAGACAGCAGTGCTAACCACTGTGTCACCGTGCTGCCCCGGGTCCCTGGCACTGTGAGACAGCAGTGCTAACCACTGTGTCACCGTGCTGCCCCGGGTCCCTGGCTCTGTGAGACAGCAGTGTGAATCACTGTGTCACCGTGCTGCCCCGGGTCCCTGGCACTGTGAGACAGCAGTGTGAATCACTGTGTCACCGTGCTGCCCCGGGTCCCTGGCACTGTGAGACTGCAGTGTGAATCACTGTGTCACCATGCTGCCCCGGGTCCCTGGCACTGTGAGACAGCAGTGTGAATCACTGTGTCACCGTGCTGCCCCGGGTCCCTGGCTCTGTGAGACAGCAGTGTGAATCACTGTGTCACCGTGCTGCCCCGGATCCCTGGCACTGTGAGACAGCAGTGCTAACCACTGTGTCACCGTGCTGCCCCGGGTCCCTGGCACTGTGAGACAGCAGTGTGAATCACTGTGTCACCGTGCTGCCCCGGGTCCCTGGCTCTGTGAGGCCACAGTGCTAACCACTGTGTCACCGTGCTGCCCCGGATCCCTGGCACTGTGAGACAGCAGTGCTAACCACTGTGTCACTGTGCTGCCCCAGGTCCCTGGCACTGTGAGACAGCAGTGCTAACCACTGTGTCACCGTGCTGCCCCGGGTCCCTGGCACTGTGAGACAGCAGTGTGAATCACTGTGTCACCGTGCTGCCCCGGATCCCTGGCACTGTGAGGCAGCAGTGCTAACCACTGTGTCACCGTGCTGCCCCGGGTCCCTGGCACTGTGAGACAGCAGTGTGAATCACTGTGTCACCGTGCTGTCCCGGGTCCCTGGCACTGTGAGGCAGCAGTGTGAATCACTGTGTCACCGTGCTGCCCCGGGTCCCTGGCTCTGTGAGGCCACAGTGCTAACCACTGTGTCACCGTGCTGCCCCGGGTCCCTGGCACTGTGAGACAGCAGTGCTAACCACTGTGTCACTGTGCTGCCCCAGGTCCCTGGCACTGTGAGACAGCAGTGCTAATCACTGTGTCACCGTGCTGCCCCAGGTCCCTGGCACTGTGAGACAGCAGTGCTAACCACTGTGCCACCGTGCTGCCCCGGGTCCCTGGCACTGTGAGACAGCAGTGCTAACCACTGTGTCACTGTGCTGCCCCAGGTCCCTGGCACTGTGAGACAGCAGTGCTAATCACTGTGTCACCGTGCTGCCCCAGGTCCCTGGCACTGTGAGACAGCAGTGCTAACCACTGTGCCACCGTGCTGCCCCAGGTCCCTGGCACTGTGAGACAGCAGTGTGAATCACTGTGTCACTGTGCTGCCCCAGGTCCCTGGCTCTGTGAGACAGCAGTGTGAATCACTGTGTCACCGTGCTGCCCCGGGTCCCTGGCACTGTGAGACAGCAGTGTGAATCACTGTGTCACCGTGCTGCCCCGGGTCCCTGGCACTGTGAGACAGCAGTGTGAATCACTGTGTCACCGTGCTGCCCCGGGTCCCTGGCACTGTGAGACAGCAGTGCTAACCACTGTCTCACCGTGCTGCCCCGGGTCCCGGGCACTGTGAGACAGCAGTGCTAACCACTGTGTCACCGTGCTGCCCCGGGTCCCTGGCACTGTGAGACAGCAGTGCTAATCACTGTGTCACCGTGCTGCCCCGGGTCCCTGGCACTGTGAGACAGCAGTGCTAACCACTGTGTCACCGTGCTGCCCCGGGTCCCTGGCACTGTGAGACAGCAGTGTGAATCACTGTGTCACCGTGCTGCCCCGGGTCCCTGGCACTGTGAGACAGCAGTGCTAACCACTGTGTCACCGTGCTGCCCCGGGTCCCTGGCACTGTGAGACAGCAGTGTAAATCACTGTGTCACCGTGCTGCCCCGGGTCCCGGGCACTGTGAGACAGCAGTGCTAACCACTGTGTCACCGTGCTGCCCCGGGTCCCTGGCACTGTGAGACAGCAGTGTGAATCACTGTGTCACCGTGCTGCCCCGGGTCCCGGGCACTGTGAGACAGCAGTGCTAATCACTGTGTCACCGTGCTGCCCCGGGTCCCTGGGACTGTGAGGCAGCAGTGCTAACCACTGTGTCACCGTGCTGCCCCGGGTCCCTGGCACTGTGAGACAGCAGTGTGAATCACTGTGTCACCGTGCTGCCCCGGGTCCCTGGCACTGTGAGACAGCAGTGTGAATCACTGTGTCACCGTGCTGCCCCGGGTCCCTGGCACTGTGAGACAGCAGTGTGAATCACTGTGTCACCGTGCTGCCCCGGGTCCCTGGCACTGTGAGACAGCAGTGCTAATCACTGTGTCACCGTGCTGCCCCGGGTCCCTGGCACTGTGAGACAGCAGTGCTAACCACTGTGTCACCGTGCTGCCCCCGGTCCCTGGCACTGTGAGGCAGCAGTGCTAACCACTGTGTCACCGTGCTGCCCCGGGTCCCTGGCACTGTGAGACAGCAGTGCTAACCACTGTGTCACCGTGCTGCCCCGTGTCCCTGGCACTGTGAGACAGCAGTGCTAACCACTGTGTCACTGTGCTGCCCTCGGTCCCTGGCACTGTGAGGCAGCAGTGCTAACCACTGTGTCACCGTGCTGCCCCGGATCCCTGGCACTGTGAGACAGCAGTGCTAATCACTGTGTCACCGGGCTGCCCCGGATCCCTGGCACTGTGAGACAGCAGTGTGAATCACTGTTTCACCGTGCTGCCCCGGGTCCCTGGCACAGTGAGACAGCAGTGTGAATCACTGTGTCACCGTGCTGCCCCGTGTCCCTGGCACTGTGAGACAGCAGTGCTAACCCACTGTGCCACCGTGCTGCCCCGGGTCCCTGGCACTGTGAGATAGCAGTGCTAATCACTGTGTCACCGTGCTGCCCCGGGTCCCTGGCACTGTGAGGCAGCAGTGCTAATCACTGTGTCACCGTGCTGCCCCGGGTCCCTGGCTCTGTGAGACAGCAGTGCTAACCCACTGTGTCACCGTGCTGCCCGGGTCCCTGGCACTGTGAGGCAGCAGTGTGAATCACTGTGTCACCGTGCTGCCCCGGGTCCCTGGCGCTGTGAGACAGCAGTGCTAACCACTGTGTCACCGTGCTGCCCGGGTCCCTGGCACTGTGAGGCAGCAGTGCTAACCACTGTGTCACCGTGCTGCCCCTGGTCCCTGGCTCTGTGAGACAGCAGTGCTAACCACTGTGTCACCGTGCTGCCCCGGGTCCCTGGCTCTGTGAGACAGCAGTGCTAACCACTGTGTCACCGTGCTGCCCCGGGTCCCTGGCACTGTGAGACAGCAGTGCTAATCACTGTGTCACCGTGCTGCCCCGGGTCCCTGGTGCTGTGAGACAGCAGTGTGAATCACTGTGTCACCGTGCTGCCCCGGGTCCCTGGTGCTGTGAGACAGCAGTGTGAATCACTGTGTCACCGTGCTGCCCTGGGTCCCTGGCACTGTGAGGCAGCAGTGTGAATCACTGTGTCACCGTGCTGACCCGGGTCCCTGGCACTGTGAGACAGCAGTGCTAACCCACTGTGTCACCGTGCTGCCCGGGTCCCTGGCACTGTGAGGCAGCAGTGCTAACCACTGTGTCACCGTGCTGCCCCGGGTCCCTGGCTCTGTGAGGCCACAGTGCTAACCACTGTGTCACCGTGCTGCCCCGGGTCCCTGGCTCTGTGAGACAGCAGTGTGAATCACTGTGTCACCGTGCTGCCCCGGGTCCCTGGCACTGTGAGACAGCAGTGCTAACCACTGTGTCACCGTGCTGCCCCGGGTCCCTGGCTCTGTGAGACAGCAGTGCTAATCACTGTGTCACCATGCTGCCCTGGGTCCCTGGCACTGTGAGACAGCAGTGTGAATCACTGTGTCACCGTGCTGCCCCGGGTCCCTGGCACTGTGAGATAGCAGTGCTAACCACTGTGTCACCGTGCTGCCCCGGGTCCCTGGCTCTGTGAGACAGCAGTGCTAATCACTGTGTCACCGTGCTGCCCCGGATCCCTGGCACTGTGAGACAGCAGTGTGAATCACTGTGTCACCGTGCTGCCCCGGGTCCCTGGCACTGTGAGACAGCAGTGCTAATCACTGTGTCACCGTGCTGCCCCGGGTCCCTGGCACTGTGAGACAGCAGTGTGAATCACTGTGTCACCGTGCTGCCCCGGGTCCCTGGCACTGTGAGACAGCAGTGCTAACCACTGTGTCACCGTGCTGCCCCGGGTCCCTGGCTCTGTGAGACAGCAGTGCTAACCCACTGTGTCACCGTGCTGCCCCGGGTCCCTGGCACTGTGAGACAGCAGTGCTAACCACTGTGTCACCATGCTGCCCCGGGTCTCTGGCACTGTGAGACAGCAGTGCTAACCACTGTGTCACTGTGCTGCCCCGGATCCCTGGCACTGTGAGACAGCAGTGCTAATCACTGTGTCACCATGCCGCCCAAGTAACTTACGAGAAGCATTTCTGTGTTAAGAGGAACTTTGATTTCTGAAAGGCTTGAGAAAAAGATGCCCTTTTTTGGCAATTAATGCGCCTCAACGCTTACTAAAAGTCTGCTTCATCTCAGGGAAAGACAGAATGAGTTAAATCTTCGCACTTGCCATCCTGTTCCCTATCAGCAGCGCTGTTTGCAGGATAAGCTTGCTTTAAAGCTTTGCCAGATCCTGTGTGTCTCCACAGACCTGCTGACTGTAGGGAGTCTGGTGCAATGCAGAAGAAATTGCCATGGCAACAGGCAGGGCCAGGCTTGTTTATCTACAAGGTAAAACGGAGCAAAGCTCGGGCCAAGGGAAGGGGACAGCGGTGGAGATGGGCCAATAACCTCAGCATCTCTCTGAGATTACAGGGGGGGGGGGGGGTTCGTGCAGTCCCTCAGTCTGTCGGACACTCACCCAGAGAAACACTGGGGGTTGGATCAAGTGGGAAGGATGAGGAGGGGAAGGGAGACCCTTTCCACAGTGACATCCAAACCCACCCTTGGGATCCAGTATTATCCAGGAGATTCCTGACAGATGCATTATTGGCAATGGCTTATCACCCTGGATTTTATTTAACAGTTAGCTTAAAGATCACAGTCACACTGGGCGGATCGTTCTATATTTAGTTTGCACACTCTGCTCAAACACAAACCAATACAAGACTGAGTCCAGACCAGCCAGTTTATAACATTGCAAAAAATAACTAAAACATGCCTTGAAAATAACAACTTCCACCCCACGTAGAAAACCTCAAACATTTTAGCTCTGCTGACCACCTTGACTCCACTTTCTCACACCATCTGCTCATCTCCCTTTCTCATTCCCTTCCCCACCTAATCTATCAGACCATTTCTCTAGCCATTGTCTGTAAACCCTCTTTCTAACCCGGAGCTCTTCAGGATCCGGGTGCTTTTGAAAGGTTGGATGGCCGGCGCCCAAAAAGATGTTTCAAGGACTGGGTTTCTGCCAAACAGAATCTGGGACTTGTGGGGGGATACTGTGCCTTTAAGGGATGTATCAAGGTGGGTGTGGAAAGTCTGCAGAGGGATCTGGATAGGCTGAGCGAGTGGGCGAGGACCTGGCAGATGGAGTATAATGTTAGCAAGTGTGAGGTTATCCACTTTGGCAGGAATAATAGTCGGAGGGATTATTATTTAAAGGGCAAAAAGCCGCAGCATGCTACGGTGCAGAGGGACCTGGGGGTCCTTGTGCATGAGTCACAAAAACCCAGCTTGCAGGTGCAGCAGGTGATCAGGAAGGCGAATGGGATGCTGGCCTTTATAGCGAAGGGAATTGAATATAAAAGTAGGGAGGTCTTGTTGCAACTGTACAGGGCACTGGTGAGGCCGCAGCTGGAGTACTGTGTGCAGTTTTGGTCGCCGCACTTGTGCAAGGATATTTTGGCCTTGGAGGGAGTGCAGAGGAGGTTCACTAGGCTGATACCGGAGATGAGGGGGTTGGACTATGAAGAGAGACTAAATAGACTGGGTCTGTACTCATTGGAGTTTAGAAGGCTGAGGGGGGATCTTATAGAGACATATAAGATAATGAAAGGGATGGATAGGGTAGAGGTAGAGAGATTCTTCCCGCTTAGAAAGGATAGCAGGACTAGGGGGCACAGCCTCAAGATAAGGGGGGGCAGTTTAGATCGGAATTGAGGAGGAACTTCTTCACTCAAAGGGTGGTGAATCTCTGGAATTCTCTGCCCGTTGAAGTGGTGGAGGCTGCCTCGCTAAATATATTTAAGACACCAGTAGATAGGTTTCTGATAGACAGGGGAATTAAGGGCTATGGGGAGAAAGCAGGAAAGTGGAACTGATCCACTTCAGATCAGCCAAGATCTTATTGAATGGCGGGGCAGGCTCGAAGGGCTAGATGGCCTACTCCTGCTCCTATTTCTTATGCTCTTATGTATTTATATCAGCGATTTCTTGTAAGGAGTACATGTAAAATTCACCTCTGTCTCCCATGGCGCCAATTTGTCTGGGCACCAAACAGCTCACATATTGAGAATGCAAGATAATGATTGATTTTAGTTTGGGCTGTGTTTGTTTTAATCAGCGTTAATGCATTTTTCTTTATTCCGGTTTCTCCCCTGGGGAGTGGGGTTTTGATCAGGTTAGTTTGCAGAGTCATGTGAATGCACAGAGCTACACTTGCAGAGAAAACACCAAGTTTTCTTTCAGAATCGTACAGCGAGAAGAGGCTCTTCAGCTCATTTTATTTTGAAACAATCAGTTTCTGTTTGTTCCTAAAAGAAGCAAGAAGTGTCTTCCTGTGTCTCTCTCTGTCTGGAGGTTGCTGAAGACAAGTGTTTTTTTTTCTCTCTCCAGAGATGTTTGAAAGGCTCTAGGACTGTTGATAAATTAAAACACGAAAACCTGTGTCGTTTGCTAATTGATTGTGAAGAGGAGTTTAAGTCGATAAAAGGAATATTGCTTGAATTGGAAATAATAGAGATAGCTGAGCAGTTAAGAATTATAATTTGCCAAGTTTCAAAATTTCAAAGTTAAGATAATTCATTTGTTATAGTTAAGCTGTATTATTAAATAAAGTTTGCTTTGGTAAAAGCTTACTAGTGCGTCATTAGAATCACTCTTGGAGTGATTTTAGACAGGGTATATAGTGATAGCCTTTTTCCTAGGATGGAGAAAGCTAGCATGAGGGGGCATGACTTTAAATTAAGGGGGGGTAGTTATAGGACAGATGTCAGGGGTAGGTTCTTTACCCAGAGGGTGGTGAGGGGACTGGAATGCCCTGCCAGCTGCAGTTGTAAATGCACCTAGTTTGGGGGCGTTTAAGAGATCTGTGGATAGGTTTATGGACAAAAAGGGATTGGTTTAGGCTAGTGGGTCATTGTTTTGTAACTGGTCGGCGCAACATCGTGGGCCGAAGGACCTGTTCTGCGCTGTAATGTTCTATGTTCTATCACACTAATGCCAAAATAGAGAAACTGTTGGGGTCTAGTCGGACTTCGCTGGGGCTCTATCATTGACATGTCGATGTGACAGGACAGCAGCGAACCCTGTATTTAGCACGCCAAGCCAAGAGAGTCCCTGACTGGACAGTCACCAATTCCAGGGAGGTACGAGGTTAAAAAGTTTCAGACTGTCCCTGCAAACAAGTGGTCGGTTTAAGTTGTGGTACATTATTTAGGGGATATCTTTTGAAGCTTTCTGGGTGAGTTTAGTTTTGAAACTCAGTCTATCACAAGCCACAAATTAACATAGAATAACTGGATATGCTGACATAATTCACCTTCTACCACCCTGGGACTCACATGATAGATAATAGAGCCGTTATGGTAATTAATCTCTATTGGTTAGGCCGCAGCAGTGTGACTGGAGCTGGGGAAATCCCCAGTGGTGGCAATCTTTGGAAATCACTGCCTGATGGAGTGACTGAACCGTGACACAGGAATGAACTGAGAGTCAGCACACACTGAATTAAACATTTACACTTATGGATCATCTTTCATAAGGTGTGCGAGTTGGTAATGGTTTTTATGGGGATCCGTGAGGGACACCGGAGAATGATTGAGAGGAATGGGTATGAGAGGGAAATGGGATAAGGATGAGTTTCAGGATACTGGCTGCTCAGGTGGAGAGGAATTTCTGGGTGTCGTTGGCTGAGCCAGCATTCATTGACCATCCCTAATTGCCCTTGAACTTGGTGGGTCATTTCAGAGGGCATTTAAGAGTCACATGAAGGCCAAGTCAGGGAAGGATTTCCTTCCCGATAGGACATCAGGGAATCAGATGAGTTTTGACAATGATGGTCATTGATTTTTAATTCCAGATTTTTTACTGAATTCCAATTTCACCATCTGCCGTGGTGGGATTCGAACCCAGATTGCCCGGCCATTGGTCTGGGCCTCATCCTTTGGCACCATCACCTGAGTGGCATGCACTGCAAGAGGATGCGGGACAAGCCAGAGTATGTGGTTGGGCACCTCGACATGTTGTGCCACCCACCTCTCGTGCCCTCTCGAGGTCCTGGATCCTCTTGGTGCATTTCAGCAGGATGGGAGTACCTCTTTGGCCACTTGCCTGTGAGATTGGAAAGGTTGTTCTCTTCCTCCCGCCCTTCACGTTGCAACTGTACAAAACTCTGGTGCGGCCGCACTTGGAGTATTGCGTATAGTTCTGGTCGCCGCATTATAAGAAAGATGTGGAGGTGTTGGAAAGGGTGCAGAGGAGATTTACCAGGATGTTGCCTGGTATGGTGGGAAGGTCTTATGAGGAAAGGCTGAGGGACTTGAGGTTATTTTCATTGGAGAGAAGAAGGTTACGAGGTGACCTAATCGAGGCATTCAAGATGATCAGAGGGTTAGATAGGGTGGACAGTGAGAGCCTTTTTCCTCGGATGGTGACGGCTAACACGAGGGGACATAGCTTTAAATTGAGGGGTGGTAATTATAGGACGGATGTCAGAGGTAGGTTCTTTACTCAGAGGGTAGTAAGGGCGTGGAATGCCCTGCCTGCAGCAGTTGTGGACTCGCCAACTTTAAGGGCGTTCAAATGGTCAGTGGATAGGCATATGGATAACATTGGAATAGTTTAGGTTAGAGGGTCATTAGATTGGTTCCACTGGTCGGCGCAACATCGAGGGCCGAAGCCTCACCACAGTCCCTCAGATCCTGTGGCAGTAAGCGTGAGAGATTATACAAACAGCCTTCCCAGGTTTCCATTGCTTTCCTCGGGATTCTGCACACTCAAAAAATGCAAATTGCTATGAGCTCCAATTTCCGTGACCCATTCATTCAGAATCCGCCCTTTGGCTGAAGGGGAACCATTCACCCATCCACCATGATTGGTCCAGGAACCTGGGACCTGAAGGCAGACTGCCAATCTAAAGGAAGCCTCAATAAAACCCATCCGTTGGGAAACTGGATTCCTGATCTGAAAACTGTCTGCCCATTCCAGGAGGAAAGGTAAGGAAAATTCCTCCCAAAGTACCTGTTTAATATCTCTGCCATTCCCTTATCCCATATTAGATTCTTATTGACCTCTGTCTCTAATTGGCCCAGAGATATGGGGGTAGGGCCTGGGTGGGATTGTGGTCAGTGCAGACTCGATGGGCCGAAGGGCCTCTTTCTGCACTGTAGGGTTCTATGATTCTATGATTCACCATCACTGAACCGTTGGATTTTACATTTTTGAGAAACGCTTACAATCTGTCTCTTATTAGTTTACTTCACATTCCATTTCTTCATTCTTGATCCTCCTTTGTTGAATGGCGAAAAACTGCAGCAGGCGACGGTGCAGAGGGACCTCGGGGTCCTTGTGCATGAGTCGCAAAAACCCAGCTTGCAGGTGCAGCAGGTGGTCAGGAAGGCGAATGGGATGCTGGCCTTCATAGCGAGGGGGATTGAATATAAAAGTAGGGAGGTCTTGCTGCAGCTGTATAGGGCATTGGTGAGGCCGCAGCTGGAGTACTGTGTGCAGTTTTGGGCGCCGCACCTGTGCAAAGATATTTTGGCCTTGGAGGGAGTGCAGAGGAGGTTTACTAGGCTGATACCAGAGTTGAGGGGGTTGAGCTATGAGGAATGGCTGAATAAACTAGGCTTGTACTCGTTAGAGTTTAGAAGAATGAGGGGAGATCTCATTGAGATGTATAAGATGATGAATGGGATGGATAGGATAGAGGTGGAGAGACTCTTCCCGCTCAAAAAAGACAGTAGGACTAGGGGGCACAGCCTCAAGATAAAGGGGGGACAGTTTAGAACGGAGTTGAGGAGGAACTTCTTCACTCAAAGGGTGGTGAATCTCTGGAATTCTCTGCCCGTTGAAGTGGTGGAGGCTGCCTCGCTAAATATTTTCAAGAAGCGGGTTAATGGGTTTTTGATAAGAGAGGGGATTAAGGGTTATGGGGAGAGGGCGGGAAGGTGGAGCTGAGTCACGACAGATCAGCCATGATCTTACTGAATGGCGGGGCAGGCTCGAAGGGCCAGATGGCCTACTCCTGCTCCTATTTCTTATGTTCTTATGTTCTCAAGCTACTTCCTCGTTTTGGGAATGTCATGAGCCACTCCTTTGTACTTTACACAAAGGGACTGTTGTAGAATTAAATTGTTTTAATTACTTTTCTTCAAATGAAAGGCTTTGAAGTTGAGGCAGGCAACTGTCACCATTTTGATTACAGACGGGAGCTTTTGATGTGTAAATATACACAACTGTCAGCAACATCATGAGCAGGGAAGGTCTGGCGGACGTTTAGGCTGGAACGTTAGCACGGTTCGCGTGGGTGGGATTTTCCCATCCCACTGCAGTGAACGGAGATTGGGTGCTGGGTGCCAAATTCTCCAGCCTCGCTGCCCTGGGAGCGTGGCGTGAATGGCCAGTGGGATCACGCCCATGGACTCTTCCATTGCTTACGCTGTTGTATAAAAAGAGACTGAGCCACCCAATTACCAAGTGCGATCCCACTTCACTAGTCTCAGACACACTGACCAGCCGCCCTCCCTTCCTCCCCTCACCCCAGTTTGTGGGGACAGTGAATAATTTGCTGTAACTTGACTCCAGCAGTTATTAACAAACATTCGTTCACACCAACAATGATATACAGAGCATTGCAGATTTGACGCTGACAGTCATGTCTCCAGGATCTATCAGGGTTCCCCTTCATCCATGTTGCCAGTTACTTGCTCTAATAAATTAGTCAAAAGTCACCTCCCTTTCTTAAAACTATATTGACTGCCTAATTGTTCTAAGAACAATTAAGTTCCAGTAGGATAGCCAGAGGCATTTTCCCCAGGGCTGAAATGGTTGCCACAAGAGGACACAGGTTTAGGGTGCTGGGGAGTAGGAGATGTCAGGGGTAAGTTTTTCACTCAGCGGGTGGTGGGCGCGTGAAATGGGCAAAGGCGGCAGAGACGGATTCAAAGAACAAAGAACAACACCGCACGGGAAACAGGCCCTTCGGCCCAACAAGCCTGCGCTGCCGTCCCATGGTCAGTGACCTATTCGATAGGGTCTTTCAAGAGACTTTTAGATAAGTACATGTAAGATAGCGGGTTATGGATAAGCCTCGTAGGTAGGGACATGTTCGACACAACTCTGGGCCAACGGGCCTGTATTGTGCTGTAGTTTTTCTAACCCTATTTTAACCTCATTAACACAGTCCTGCGTTTCAGCGTTTCCCTCTGATAGATGTGAAGGTAACCTCCTGTCAGAGAGAAATTACTGAAATTTGTTAGAAGCTCATTGTTCTTCGGGCAAGCTAAGAGGAGGGTTGACTTGTGCTTGGAGAGTGAAGGTAAGCAACTGACTAGGGCGGCATGGTAGCACAGTGGTTAGCACTGCTGCTTCACAGCTCCAGGGTCCTGGGTTCGATTCCCGGCTCGGGTCACTGCCTGTGTGGAGTTTGCACATTCTCCTCGTGTCTGCGTGGGTTTTCTCCGGTGCTCCGGTTTCCTCCCACAGTCCAAAGATGTGCGGGTTAGGTTCATTGGCTATGCTAAAATTGCCCCTTAGTGTCCTGGGATGTGTAGGTTAGAGGTATTAGCAGGTAAATGTGTAGGGATATGGGGATAGGTTCTGGGTGGGATTGTGTTCGGTGCAGACTCGATGGGCCGAAGGGCCTGTTTCTGCACTGTAGGGTTCTATGTTCTATCTTTTTAGTTTTTTGCGGGTTTTTTCTTTTTTTCAAGTGATTTTAACTAAAAAGCAGAAGTGGGCCGCGGGGTGAGTTGGGAAGGAAGGGTTTTCTTTTTTAGCGCACGAGGTTTAAAAGGGAGGCCACGCTATACAGCGGGCAGCATCGGACAAAGGAGCGAGCAAGGAGTAGAATGAGAGCTGTAGGGTCAATGGGCATCGGTGAGAACAGGCAGAGGCGAGAGTAGGTTTTTATTTGGGAAGTTTATTCTTGTTTTTCCTCAGAGTAAAAAAAAAAATTCCAGGCAAGATGTTGGCGTGCTCCTCTTGCAGGATGTGGGAGATCAGGGAGATCTCCGGTATCCCTGCAAAAGATGCATCCAGCTAGCAAAGCGTGTTAGGAAACTGGAGAAGGAGCGTGATGACCTCTGTTTAATTCGGGAGAATAAGAAATATATAGACAATAGCTTTAGGGAGGTAGTTACACCTTAGCAGCAGAGCAGAGGAAGTTGGGTTACTGTAAGGAGAGGGAATGGAAATGTGAAAGGACAAGCAGAGCAGGGTTCCCCTGTGGCCATTCCCCTCCACAACAGGTATAATGAATTGGATACTGTTGTGTGGGGAGGCTTTACCTGGGACAAGCTACGACAGCCAGAACTCTGATACTGAGTCTGGTTCTGCAGCACAAAAGGGTGGGGAGGGAGAAGAGGAGAGCGGTAGTGATAGAGGACTCAATGGTCAGAGGTACATCAGGAGGTTCTGTGGTCGGGACATGGACTCCCGCATGGTGCCAAGGTGCCAAGGTCAGGGATGCCTCTGATCGCGTGCTCAGCGTTCTAAAGCGGGAAGGTGATCATGGTACACATCGGTACCAATGATGTAGGTAGAAAGAGTGAGGAGGTCCTAAAGAGAGAGTATAGAGAGCTTGGAAGGAAGTTAAAAAGCAGGACCCCGAGAGTAGTAATCTCAGGATTGCTGCCTGTACCACATACCAGTGAGGGTAAGAGTAAGATGTTTGGGTGGATGAATGTGTGGCTGAGGAATTGGTGTAGGGGGCAGGGTTTCCCATTCTTGGATCATTGGGACCTCTTCTGGGGCAGGTGGGACCTGTACAAGGTGTACAAGACCTGTACACCTAAACTACAAGGGGACCAATATACTTGCAGGGAGGTTTGCTAGTGTTTGAGAACATAGAACATTACAGCACAAACAGGCCCTTCGGCCCTCGAGTTGCGCCGATCACATCAACCCCACCAATCTATAGACCTATCTATAACCCCCAATCCCATTAAACCCCATATACTCATCCAGAAGTCTTTTAAAAGACCCCAGCGAGTTCGCCTCCACCACTGATGACGGCAGCCAATTCCATTCACTCACCACCCTCTGAGTGAAAAACTTACCCCTAACATCACCTCTGTGCTTCCCTCCCCGCACCTTAAATCTGTGTCCTCTCGTAGCGACCATTTCAACCCGGGGAAATAGCCTCTGAGAGTCCACCCTATCTATTCCTCTCAACATTTTATAAACCTCTATCAGGTCGCCTCTCAACCTTCGCCTCTCCAGGGGGGAAGCGTTTTTGGGGAGCGTTTAAACTAGATTTGTAGGGAGATGGGAACCAGAGTGCCAGAGCAGATGGTGGAGCAGGGGTAAAAAGACAGATTAGATCGAGCAAAATCACACATGGAAGGGTTGAGTGTGGTGGAAATAATCTTTTGAGGTGTGTCTATTTCAATGCCAGGAGTATTGTGGGGAAGACAGATGAGCTGAAGGTGTGGATTGACACATTAATATGACATTTTAACCATTAGTGAAACTTGGCTACAGGAGGGGCAGGACTGGCAGCTCAATGTTCCAGGGTGCCAATGTTTCAGGGGTGATAGAGGCAGAGGGATAAAAGGTGGGGAGGGAGGGGTGGCATTGTTCATCAGGGAAAATGTTACAGCGGTACTCAGGCAGGAGAGATTAGGGAACTTGTCTACAGAGACCCTATGGGTGGAGCTGAGAAACAGGAAGGGTATGACCACATTAATGGGGTTGTATTATAGACCACCCAATAGTCAGAGGGAATTGGAGGAGCAAATCAGCAGAGAGATAGCTGACAACTGCAAGAAACACAAAGTTGTGATAGTAGGGGATTTTAATTTTCCACAAATAGATTGGGACACACATACTGGTAAAGGTTTAGACGGGGTAGAGTTTGTAAAATGTGTCCAGGAGAATTTTCTACATCACTATATAGAGGTGGCAACTAGAGAGGATGCGATACTGGATCTCCTATTGGGAAATAGAAGTTTATAAAATGTTGAGAGGAATAGATAGGGTGGACTCTCAGAGGCTATTTCCCCGGGTTGAAATGGTCGCTACGAGAGGACACAGATTTAAGGTGCGGGGAGGGAAGTACAGAGGTGATGTTAGGGGTAAGTTTTTCACTCAGAGGGTGGTGAGTGAATGGAATCGGCTGCCGTCATCGGTGGTGGAGGCGAACTCGCTGGGGTCTTTTAAAAGACTTCTGGATGAGTATATGGGGTTTAATGGGATTGGGGGTTATAGATAGGTCTATAGATTGGTGGGGTTGATGTGATCGGCGCAACTCGAGGGCCGAAGGGCCTGTTTGTGCTGTAATGTTCTATGTTCTATGAAATGAGTTAGGGAGGTGATGGATGTGAGTGTGAGGGAACACTTTGGATCCAGTGATCATAATGCCATTAGTTTCAACCTGAGCATGGATAAGGATAGATCTGGTCCTCGGGTTGAGGTTCTGAACTGGAAAAAGGCCAAATTTGATGAACTGAGAAGGGATCTGGGAAGTGTGGATTGGCACAGGCTGTTCTCTGGGAAGGATGGAAAATGGGAGACCTTCAAAGGAGAAATTTTGAGAGTGCAGAGCTTGTATGTTCCTGTCAGGATTAAAGGCAAAGAAAATAGGGATAAGGAACCTTGGTTCTTGAGGGAGATTGTAACGCTGATTAAGAGGAAGAGAGAGTTGTCTGAAATGTACAGGCAGCAAGGAACAGATCAGATGCTCGAGGAGTATAAAAAGTGCAAGAAGCTACTTAAGAGGGAAATCAGGAGGCTAAAAGAAGATGTGAGGTTGCTTTGGCAGACAGAGTGAAGGGAAATCCAAAGAGCTTCTATAGGTACGTTAGGAGCAAAAGGATAGTGAGGGATAAAATGGGTCCTCTTGAAGACCAGAGTGGTAAACTGTGTATGGAACCAAAAGAGATGGGGGAGATACTAAATGGGTTTTTTTGCATCCATATTTACTGAGGAAACGGACATGGAGTCTACGGAAATTGGGCAAACAGGTAGGGAGGTCATAGAACCTTTACAGATTAAATAGGAGGAAGTGCTGGCTGTCTTGAGGCAAATCAGAGTGGATAAATCCCCAGGACCGGACAGGGTATTCCCACAGACCTTGAGGGAGGCTAGTGTTGAACTTTCAGGGGCCCTGGCGGATATATTTAAAATGTCAGTATTCACGGAGTAGGTGCCAGATGATTGGAAGGTGGCTCATGTTGTTCCATTGTTTAAAAAAGGTTCCAAAAGAAATCCAGGAAATTATAGGTTGGTAAGTTTGACGTCGGTGGTGGGCAAACAATTGGAAGGTGTGATAAGGGATAGGATCTACAAATATTTGGATAGACAAGGACTTAGTAGGGAGAGTCAACATGGCTTTGTGCATGTAGGTCATGTTTGACCAATCTATTAGAGTTTTTCGAGGAGGTTACCAGGAAAGTGGATGAAGGGAAGGCGGTGGATGTTGTCTACCTGGATTTCAGCTAGGCCTTTGATAAGGTCCCTCATGGGAGGTTAGTTAGGAAGGTTCAGTTGCTAGGTACACATGGGGAGGTAGTAAATTGGATTGGACACTGGCTTAATGGAAGAACAGTAAAAAGTCTGACAACACCAGGTTTTTACTGTCAGACTTTTTACTGTGTTTACGCCAGTCCAACGCCGGCATACCCACTTAATGGAAGAAGCCAGAGAGTGGTTGTGGAGGATTGTTTCTCTGAGTGGAGGCCTGTGACTAGTGGAGTGCCATAGGATCGGTGTTGGGTCCATTATTGTTTGTCGTCTATATCAATGATCTGGATGATAATGTGGTAAATTGGATCAGCAGATTTGCTGATGATACAAAGATTGGAGGTGTAGTGGACGGTGAGAAAGGTTTTCAAAGCTTGCAGAGGGATTTGGACCAACTAGAAAAATGGGCTGAAAAATGGCAAATGGAATTTAACGCAGACAAGTGTGAGCTATTGCACTTTGGAAGGACAAACCAAAGTAGAACGTACAGGGCAAATGGTAGGACTCTGAAGAGTGCAGTTGAACAGAGGGATCTGGGAATACAGGTACAGAATTCCCTAAAAGTGACGTCACAGGTGGATAGGGTGGTAAAGAGTGTTTTTGGAACATTGACCTTTATAAATCGGAGTATCGAGTATAAAAGTTGGAGTGTTATGGTAAGGTTATATAAGGCATTGGTGAGGCTGAATTTAGAGTATTGAGTGCGGTTTTTGGTCACCTAGTTACAGGAAGGATGTAAATAAGGTTGAAAGAGTGCAGAGAAGGTTCACAAGGATGTTGCTGGGACTTGAGAAGCTGAGTTACAGAGAGATTGAATAGGTTAGGACTTTATTCCCTGGAGTGTAGAAGAATGAGGGGAGATTTGATAGAGGTGTGTAAGATTTTGATGGGTATCGATAGAGTGAATGCAAGCAGGCTTTTTCCACTGAGGCTAGGGGAGAAAAAAACCAGAGGGCATGGGTTAAGAGTGAAGGGGGAAAAGTTTAAAGGGAATATTAGGGGGGGATTCTTCACGCAGAGAGTGGTGGGAGTGTGGAATGAGCTGCCGGATAAATGCGGGGGGTCACTTTTAACATTTAAGAAAACTTGGATGGGTTGATGGATGAGAGGGGTGTGGAGGGATATGGTCCAAGTGCAGGTCAGTGGGACTAGGAAAAAAATGGTTCAGCACAGACAAGAAGGGCCAAAAGCCCTGTTTCTGAGCTGTAATTTTCTTTGGTTCTCTGGAGCTGTAGAGGGGCATTCCTCTTGCTAATGATCCAAATAAGGTCACAGCTGGATGTGGAAGCTATTGAAAGGGTGCAGAGGAGATTTACAAGGATGTTGCCTGGATTGGGAGGCATGCCTTATGAGGATAGGTTGAGGGAGCTCGGCCTTTTCTCCTTGGAGAGACGAAGGATGAGAGGTGACCTGATAGAAGTTTATAAAATGTTGAGAGGAATAGATAGGGTGGACTCTCAGAGGCTATTTCCCAGGGCTGAAATGGTCACTACGAGAGGACACAGGTTTAAGGTGCTGGGGAGCAGGTACAGAGGAGATGTCAGGGGTAAGTTTTTCACTCAGAGGGTGGTGGGTGAGTGGAATCGGCTGCCGTCGGTGGTGGTGGAGGCAAATTCGTAAAGATCATTTAAGAGACTTCTGGATGAGTACATGGGACTTAGTAGGATAGAGGGTTATAGGTAAACCTAGTGGGTAGGGATATCATTGGCACAACTTGTGGGCCGAAGGGCCTGTTTGTGCTGTAGATTTTCTATGTAATTTGATTCGATCTGGGGACTTAGCCAGGACCCCATTGTCCAAGTGATTATGTCTGAAGGGTTGGCTTCACCCTATTGATTATTAATGGGATAGGAATTGACCAATATTCATCTTCTTCAAGGCTATTGTCTTGATTTTCAGACAAGTTGACTCCATTTGAATGGTTTTTGAAATATAAAAGGTGCAGTCATGCAAATGTGCAGCCAAATTTATGGCTCCCAGTCATACATTTTTCAAATCATCAATTAGGCGTTCCAGCCAGTAAGCACAAATTCGTGTATTTATTTGTTTGTTTATATCATGGTTTCACAGCAGAATGCTTGGCTGAGCTCCAAGAATTAAGAGGTCTGAAGAGGCTAAAAGCTTTTTGAAATTGATACTATGAATGGTTATGTTTGATAGCTTTATGGAAAGCTAAGAGAAGCAACGTAATTTAAAGGATTGTCGATGTTTTATTTTGTTTTGGTTGCTGAACTGGGACTTCTGGGGAACCCCCTGAGAAGCCATTGACCATGTCAACATGCCATGCCTCACTTCAGTGACTCTGAAGCATTTTGGAATATCCTGAGGTTGTGAAAGACAAATACCCCTCCTCGCCATCCAATCGTGCCATGGTGTCTGCCCAAGGCAGGCAATCAGGTTTATCATATCACCCAAAAGGTGGCACTACTGACAGTGCCATCCTCCGTGCCTCTGTTCTGTTGTCCCCCAGTGCTGCAGTGCCATGTCCCCCAGTGGGACAGTGCCATGCTCCCCAGGTGCTGCAGTGCCCCCCCCGTGCTGCAGTGCCCCCTCCAGTGCTGCAGTGCTCCCGCCCCCAGTGCCACAGTGTCCCCCCCCAGTGCCACAGTGCCTCCCAGTGCCACAGTGCCCCCCCAGTGCCACAGTGCCTCCCAGTGCCACAGTGCCCCCCCAGTGCCACAGTGCCCCCCCAGTGCCGCAGTGCCTCCCAGTGCCACAGTGCCCCCCCAGTGCCACAGTGCCCCCCCAGTGCCGCAGTGCCTCCCAGTGCCACAGTGCCCCCCCAGTGCCACAGTGCCCCCCCAGTGCCACAGTGCCTCCCAGTGCCACAGTGCCCCCCCAGTGCCACAGTGCCCCCCAGTGCCACAGTGCCCCCCAGTGCCACAGTGCCCCCCCAGTGCTGCAGTGCCTCCCAGTGCCACAGTGCCCCCCAGTGCCACAGTGCCCCCCCAGTGCTGCAGTGCCTCCCAGTGCCACAGTGCCCCCCAGTGCCGCAGTGCCCCCCCAGTGCCACAGTGCCCCCCAGTGCCACAGTGCCCCCCCAGTGCTGCAGTGCCTCCCAGTGCCACAGTGCCCCCCCCAGTGCCACAGTGCCCCCTCAGTGCCACAGTGCCCCCCCAGTGCTCACGTGCTCACTGTGTCCCCCCAGTGCTGCAGTGCCCCCCCAGTGCCACAGTGCCCCCCCAGTGCCACAGTGTCCCCCCAGTGCTGCACTGGGTGATCAGTCTGGATTTTGAGCTGAAGTTTCCAGACTGAGACTTGAACAACAATCTTCTAACTAATGAGCTGAGAGTCACAGCTGAACTCTGCACTTCGCAGATACGAGGATTTCCTTCCTGTTTCTCGATACCGGATATGATGGGCTCAGTGCATCGAACAGCCTGAAAGAAAATATGAGCAAGATTTGCAAGTTTCTACAAACATATCTGTGTAGCTCATTATAGAACAATTCACCGAGTAAATCCTCCTGGGTCTGAGACTAGTGTAACTATTGCAGTGAATCCATTTACTCAGTGAAATTTATTTACTTCATTTCTTCACTCAGAGAGTGGTTGGGGTGTGGAATGCACTGCCTGCTGTGATAGTGGAGTCGGACACTTTAGGAACTTTCAAGCGGTTATTGGATAGGCACATGGAGCACTCCAGTAATGATAGGGAGTGGGATAGACTGACCTTGGGTTCGGACAAAGCTCGGCACAACATCGAGGGCCGAAGGGCCTGCACTGTGCTGTAATGTTCTATGGTTTCTATGTCATTTTGACAGGTTACAGCAATATTCTGACACAAATTGTTAATATTCCTTTGCATCACTTCATTTATCAACCTGACCCTTTAATCCTCAATCCCTCCCATCTACCATCTCCCCACATCCCCAATCCCACCCACCCTCTCCCCATATCCCTCAATCCCACCCTCCCTCTCCCCACATCCCTCAATCCCACCCACCCTCTCCCCACATCCCTCAATCCCACCCACCCTCTCTCCCATCCCTCAATCCCACCCACCCTCTCCCCATCCCTCAATCCCACCCACCCTCTCCCCATATCCCTCAATCCACCCACCCTTCCTCATATCCCTCAATCCCACCCTTCCTCCCCCCCATCCCTCAATCCCACCCACCCTCTCCCATATCCCTCAATCCCACCCATCCTCTCCCCATATCCCTCAATCCCACCCATCCTCTCCCCCCATCCCTCAATCCACCCACCCTCTCCCCATCCCTCAATCCCACCCACCCCTCAATCCCCAATCCCCACCCCCCTCTCCTCATATCCCTCAATCCCACCCATCCTCTCCCCCTATCCCTCAATCCCACCCACCCTCTCCCCATATCCCTCAATCCCACCCACCCTCTCCCCACATCCCCAATCCCACCCATCCTCTCCCCCCATCCCTCAATCCCACCCACCCTCTCCCCATATCCCTCAATCCCACCCACCCTCTCCCAATATCCATTGGAAATATCATCACTGCAACCTCAGTGTTTCCAAAGCCATCACAAACCCTGTCCAGCTGTGGGAATGCACTAAGTAGTTGTAGCCAGCCAGCCAGGGGAAGTAGCTGGGTGACTATCCAAGTGTAACCAAAAACTAATCACCTCTTGTAAAAAATGTTCCAACCGAGTAAGGATGGGGAAACGTCTCTCCGACTCTCCCACCCCAGGGGTGACTGTTACGGAGGGTGTTTTTTTAAGACAGGATATACTTTGCTGTTTCTGTCGGAGTCTCAGTAATTACACTTTGAGATTGGAAAGAATTATTCAGACAGATTTCCTTACGTTAAACAAATAAGGTAAATGTATTGAAGCTATTTTCTGAGCTAAAACAGAACTAGGAAAACTGCAGCCACCATTCATACATCACACTCGCACACACACAGGTACAGGTGACACGGTATGGGGATAGGCTTCTGGAATCATTACAATTGATGGAAAGTAAGACAAAAGAGTACACAGTTAGCTATTCCTTGACTGCTTTTGATGCGATGGTTCACTGTTGCATTGTTTTGTTCAGTTGTTCTCCTGGATATTGTTTTATGGAGCGGATTCCCACTTTTTTTTAAAAGATGGAAGTTCGTTTTGAGTTTTTTTTTCACTCTCAGGATGGTTACTTTGCAAATCGAGCACAACACTCCAAAACAGAAACACCCACAACACAACACTACTGCCCCATCAAAAATGATTCAGCAATCTCCCCAGGAACAGCAGGGCTATGTTTTACTCCCCAGGAACAGCAGGGCTATGTTTTACTCCCCAGGAACAGCAGGGCTATGTTTTATTCCCTTTGCTAGAACACACAGCCTCCAAATTTCCCCTCGTTCTCAGTCACAGTGTGGAGGTTCTTCAAAGCACCATTTGTACCTGTATGTCATTGTTTTCGTTGGAAAGAAGGCGGCTAAGAGGGGATCTTATTGAAACATATAAGATGATTAGAGGTTTAGACAGGGTAGATAGTGATAGCCTTTTTCCTCGGATGGAGAAAGCTAGCACGAGGGGGCACGACTTTAAATTAAGGGGAGGTAGTTATAGGACGGATGTCAGGGGTAGGTTCTTTACCCAGAGGGTGGTGAGGGACTGGAATGCCCTGCCTGCTGCAGTTGTAAATGCGCCTAGTTTGGGGGCGTTTAAGAGATCTGTGGATAGGTTTATGGACGAAAAGGGATTAGTTTAGGTTAGTGGGTCATTGTTTTGTAACTGGTCGGTGCAACATCGTGGGCCGAAGGGCCTGTTCTGCGCTGTAATGTTCTATGTTCTATGTTCTATGTGTAAGTACCTAGAATGTCCTTAGTGATGCCCAATGACATAGAATCATTGGGCATCACTAAGGACATTCTAGGTACTTACACATAGAACATAGAACATTACAGCGCAGAACAGGCCCTTCAGCCCACGATGTTACGCCGACCAGTTACAAAACAATGACCCTCTAACCTAAATCAATCCCTTTCTGTCCATAAACCTATCCACAAACTCCCCCAAACTAGGCGCATTTACAACTGCAGCAGGCAGGGCATTCCAATCCCTCACCACCCCTCATCACACGGCACCACCCAGATGTAGAGATTCAGATGAATACAATCCTGTAGTTTGAAATCTGCTGAGCCTTGAAGTAAATACCTGTCTGAGGTGGTGCCACAGGTTAGCATTCCTGTAGGGAGCGTATAGCTTTAACCTGTCTGTGTCCAATACAGCATTGCTGTTTCTCTCCTCTCAGTTGGCAAAGGGCCATTGAATTATATTGTTTGAACTACCTTGTATATGCCAAGAGAAATTTTATTTGTTCATGTCTGCTGCAGTTATTGTTTCAGAACAGCAAATTGCATTTTAATGTCTCATATCAGAGACAATTGAAAAGTCTCAGGGTAGTGTGGCTCAGCAGGGGATGGAGTATTCTAGGTTCCCCAGGGGTTTGAGCGTCTGTCTTCACCCCACTTGGTGGGATGATGAAATTGTATTGCATTGCAGCAGTAAGGGCAGTTTTCCCGCTGTCTGTGCAGGGTCCCAGTGTCTTAAACCCCAGACAGAAAAAGACAAATTCAAAATCGTAACTTTACAGGACCCTTGTCAGGCCTCATTTGGAGTACTGTGCGCAGTTCTGGTCGCCTCACTATAGGAAAGACGTAGAAGCTATTGAAAGGATGCAGAGGAGATTTACAAGGATGTTGCCTGGACTGGGAGGCATGCCTTATGAAGATAGGTTGAGGGAGCTGGGACTCTTTTCCCTGGAGAGGCGAAGGTTGAGAGGCGACCTGATAGAAGTTTATAAAATGTTGAGAGGAATAGATAGGGTGGACTCTCAGAGGCTATTTCCCCGGGTTGAAATGGTCGCTACGAGAGGACACAGATTTAAGGTGCGGGGAGGGAAGTACAGAGGTGATGTTAGGGGTAAGTTTTTCACTCAGAGGGTGGTGAGTGAATGGAATCGGCTGCCGTCATCGGTGGTGGAGGCAAACTCGCTGGGGTCTTTTAAAAGACTTCTGGATGAGTATATGGGGTTTAATGGGATTGGGGGTTATAGATAGGTCTATAGATTGGTGGTGTTGATGTGATCGGCGCAACTCGAGGGCCGAAGGGCCTGTTTGTGCTGTAATGTTCTATGTAACTTCAAAACTAGTAACAAAAATCAAAGTTCAAAGTCGAGTCGTGCCGATTATCCTGGGGTTTGCAGGAATTAAAAGATTTATCCCCAGGACACAGCTGAGAGCAGCTGGAGAGGAAGATCACCAAGGCATTCAAACAAATTGTATTTCTGTTTAATATTTTGAATACTTCCACTGATGGGTTTGATAAGTAAAGCTGATTAACTGAGTAGTTTAGAGTAAGGCTCTGTTTGACCCACGTCAGAAACTCCAAGCTGCTTTGTGAAGCCAGCCCAAAGCGAAGGGTTTTGCACTGTGAATTTGGCACAGCGAGCAGAAGGTGTTTCAAACACAGCAAGATTGAAGTGTTCCTCCAGGTAGCTTTCATCAAGGAAAGATTATTTAAGAACACAGTTAAACTACAATAAGAAAATCAGCACAACTTTTACCAATTACAAAAGAACCACAATATTGTACGACCCGTAATCAAATGTTCCAAATTAAATAACCTCCACAAACATACACCCATTACTGGGCTTGGCCGGAAGGTAGGTATACTGCCGTGATGCTGGATTTGCAGCTCCTGTGGATTTGGATGTTTCATTGGAACTCTTGGGGGGTCCCAGTCCTGGAACTTCCAGTCACCCCTGGAGACACAGACACGCTCCACCTCCATCAGTAACTCCGAGCAGCAGCACAGAAACAGCAGAATATTTACTCCAGAGATAAGAAACACTGCTTTCTGTCTCACGTCCAAACAGCATCTGACTTAAAGAAACTAAAACCTAGGAATTTTGCTGTGGGAGAATAAAGGTCCAAAGGCAGCGTCTGACCTGCCAATCATTCTCCACCCAACAATTCCGAAAAGAGGCAAAAAATTCCAAATACCCGGAATACCGGCACACACCCCGAATACCAACACACACACACTCCGAATACCAACACACACACACTCCGAATACCAACACACACACACCCCGAATACCAGCACACACACACTCCGAATACCAACACACACACACCCCAAATACCAACACCACACACCCCGAATACCAACACACACACACTCCGAATACCAACACACACACACCCCGAATACCAGCACACACACACTCCGAATACCAACACACACACACCCAAATACCAACACCACACACCCCGAATACCAACACACACACACCCCAAATACCAACACACACACACTCCGAATACCAACACACACACACCCCGAATACCAACACACACACACTCCGAATACCAACACACACACACCCCGAATACCAACACACACACACTCCGAATACCAACACACACACACCCCGAATACCAACACACACACACTCCGAATACCAGCACACACACACTCCGAATACCAACACACACACACCCCAAATACCAACACCACACACCCCGAATACCAACACACACACACTCCGAATACCAACACACACACACCCCAAATACCAACACCACACACCCCGAATACCAACACACACACACCCCAAATACCAACACACACACACTCCGAATACCAACACACACACACCCCGAATACCAACACACACACACTCCGAATACCAACACACACACACCCCAAATACCAACACCACACACCCCGAATACCAACACACACACACCCCAAATACCAACACACACACACTCCGAATACCAACACACACACACCCGAATACCAACACACACACACTCCGAATACCAACACACACACACCCCGAATACCAACACACACACACTCCGAATACCAACACACACACACCCCGAATACCAACACACACACACCCCAAATACCAACACACACACACTCCGAATACCAACACACACACACCCCGAATACCAACACACACACACTCCGAATACCAACACACACACACCCCGAATACCAACACACACACACCCCGAATACCAACACACACACACTCCGAATACCAACACACACACACTCCGAATACCAACACACACACACCCCGAATACCAACACACACACACCCCGAATACCACACACACACACTCCGAATACCAACACACTCACACCCCGAATACCAACACACACACACTCCGAATACCAACACACACACACCCCAAATACCAACACACACACACCCCGAATACCAACACACACACACCCCGAATACCAACACACACACACTCCGAATACCAACACACACACACCCCAAATACCAACACACACACACCCCGAATACCAACACACACACACTCCGAATACCAACACACTCACACCCCGAATACCAACACACACACACTCCGAATACCAACACACACACACCCCAAATACCAACACACACACACTCCGAATACCAACACACACACACCCCGAATACCAACACACACACACCCCGAATACCAACACACACACACTCCGAATACCAACACACACACACTCCGAATACCAACACACACACACCCCGAATACCAACACACACACACCCCGAATACCAACACACACACACCCCGAATACCAACACACACACACTCCGAATACCAACACACACACACCCCGAATACCAACACACACACACTCCGAATACCAACACACACACACTCCGAATACCAACACACACACACTCCGATACCAACACACACACACTCCGAATACCAACACACACACACTGCGAATACCAACACACACACACTCCGAATACCAACACACACACACTCCGAATACCAACACACACACACCCCGAATACCAACACACACACACTCCGAATACCAACACACACACACTCCGAATACCAACACACACACACTCCGAATACCAACACACACACACCCCGAATACCAACACACACACACCCCGAATACCAACACACACACACCCCGAATACCAACACACACACACTCCGAATACCAACACACACACACTCCGAATACCAACACACACACACTCCGAATACCAACACACACACACTCCGAATACCAACACACACACACTCCGAATACCAACACACACACACTCCGAATACCAACACACACACACTCCGAATACCAACACACACACACTGCGAATACCAACACACACACACTGCGAATACCAACACACACACACCCCGAATACCAACACACACACACTCCGAATACCAACACACACACACTCCAAATACCAACACACACACACCCCGAATACCAACACACACACACTCCGAATACCAACACACACACCTCCAAATACCAACACACACACACCCCGAATACCAACACACACACACTCCGAATACCAACACACACACACTCCGAATACCAACACACACACACCCCGAATACCAACACACACACACTCCGAATACCAACACACACACACCCCGAATACCAACACACACACACCCCGAATACCAACACACACACACTCCAAATACCAACACACACACACCCCGAATACCAACACACACACACTCCGAATACCAACACACACACACTCCAAATACCAACACACACACACCCCGAATACCAACACACACACACTCCGAATACCAACACACACACACTCCAAATACCAACACACACACACTCCGAATACCAACACACACACACTCCAAATACCAACACACACACACCCCGAATACCAACACACACACACTCCGAATACCAACACACACACACTCCAAATACCAACACACACACACCCCGAATACCAACACACACACACTCCGAATACCAACACACACACACTCCGAATACCAACACACACACACCCCGAATACCAACACACACACACTCCGAATACCAACACACACACACCCCAAATACCAACACACACACACCCCGAATACCAACACACACACACCCCAAATACCAACACACACACACTCCGAATACCAACACACACACACTCCGAATACCAACACACACACACCCCGAATACCAACACACACACACCCCGAATACCAACACACACACACCCCGAATACCAACACACACACACCCCAAATACCAACACACACACACTCCGAATACCAACACACACACACTCCGAATACCAACACACACACACTCCGAATACCAACACACACACACCCCAAATACCAACACACACACACTCCGAATACCAACACACACACACCCCAAATACCAACACACACACACTCCGAATACCAACACACACACACCCCAAATACCAACACACACACACTCCGAATACCAACACACACACACCCCGAATACCAACACACACACACCCCGAATACCAACACACACACACTCCGAATACCAACACACACACACTCCGAATACCAACACACACACACCCCGAATACCAACACACACACACTCCGAATACCAACACACACACACCCCGAATACCAACACACACACACCCCGAATACCAACACACACACACCCCGAATACCAACACACACACACCCCAAATACCAACACACACACACTCCGAATACCAACACACACACACTCCGAATACCAACACACACACACCCCG
Organism: Prionace glauca; assembly: GCA_037974335.1. Taxonomy (NCBI): domain Eukaryota; kingdom Metazoa; phylum Chordata; class Chondrichthyes; order Carcharhiniformes; family Carcharhinidae; genus Prionace; species Prionace glauca. The sequence continues at coordinate 48,037,558 of CM075744.1, read as the reverse complement.
AATACCAACACACACACACTCCGAATACCAACACACACACACCCCGAATACCAACACACACACACTCCGAATACCAACACACACACACTCCGAATACCAACACACACACACCCCGAATACCAACACACACACACCCCGAATACCAACACACACACACCCCGAATACCAACACACACACACCCGAATACCAACACACACACACCCGAATACCAACACACACACACCCCAAATACCAACACACACACACCCCGAATACCAACACACACACACTCCGAATACCAACACACACACACTGCGAATACCAACACACACACACCCCGAATACCAACACACACACACTCCGAATACCAACACACACACACTCCGAATACCAACACACACACACCCCGAATACCAACACACACACACCCCGAATACCAACACACACACACTCCGAATACCAACACACACACACCCCGAATACCAACACACACACACTCCGAATACCAACACACACACACTCCGAATACCAACACACACACACACCCCGAATACCAACACACACACACTCCGAATACCAACACACACACACTCCAAATACCAACACACACACACCCCGAATACCAACACACACACACTCCGAATACCAACACACACACACCCGAATACCAACACACACACACTCCGAATACCAACACACACACACTCCGAATACCAACACACACACACATCCCGAATACCAACACACACACACTCCGAATACCAACACACACACACATCCCGAATACCAACACACACACACTCCGAATACCAACACACACACACTCCGAATACCAACACACACACACTCCGAATACCAACACACACACACTCCGAATACCAACACACACATACATCCCGAATACCAACACACACACACTCCGAATACCAACACACACACACTCCAAATACCAACACACACACACATCCCGAATACCAACACACACACACCCCGAATACCAACACACACACACCCCGAATACCAACACACACACACTCCGAATACCAACACACACACACTCCGAATACCAACACACACACACTGCGAATACCAACACACACACACTCCGAATACCAACACACACACACTCCGAATACCAACACACACACACTCCGAATACCAACACACTTCACGTGCTCACTGTGTCACACTCACACCCCGAATACCAACACACACACACCCCGAATACCAACACACACACACTCCGAATACCAACACACACACACCCCGAATACCAACACACACACACTCCGAATACCAACACACACACACCCCGAATACCAACACACACACACCCCGAATACCAACACACACACACTCGAATACCAACACACACACACTCCGAATACCAACACACACACACCCCGAATACCAACACACACACACTCCGAATACCAACACACACACACCCCGAATACCAACACACACACACCCCGAATACCAACACACACACACCCCGAATACCAACACACACACACTCCCGAATACCAACACACACACACCCCGAATACCAACACACACACCCCGAATACAACACACACACACTCCGAATACCAACACACACACACTCCGAATACCACACACACCCCGAATACCAACACACACACACCCGAATACCAACACACACACACCCCGAATACCAACACACACACACTCCGAATACCAACACACACACACTCCGAATACCAACACACACACACTCCGAATACCAACACACACACACTCCGAATACCAACTCACACACACTCCGAATACCAACACACACACACTCCGAATACCAACACACACACACTCCGAATACCAACACACACACACTCCGAATACCAACACACACACACTCCGAATACCAACACACACACACTCCAAATACCAACACACACACACCCCGAATACCAACACACACACACCCCGAATACCAACACACACACACTCCGAATACCAACACACACACACCCCGAATACCAACACACACACACTCCGAATACCAGCACACACACACTCCGAATACCAACACACACACACACCAAATACCAACACACACACACCCCGAATACCAACACACACACACCCCGAATACCAACACACACACACCCCGAATACCAACACACACACACCCCGAATACCAACACACACACACTCCGAATACCAACACACACACACCCGAATACCAACACACACACACTCCCGAATACCAACACACACACACCCCGAATACCAACACACACACACTCCCGAATACCAACACACACACACTCCGAATACCAACACACACACACTCCGAATACCAACACACACACACCCCGAATACCAACACACACACACCCCGAATACCAACACACACACACCCCGAATACCAACACACACACACTCCGAATACCAACACACACACACCCCGAATACCAACACACACACACCCCGAATACCAACACACACACACTCCGAATACCAACACACACACACCCCGAATACCAACACACACACACTCCGAATACCAACACACACACACCCGAATACCAACACACACACACTCCCGAATACCAACACACACACACTCCGAATACCAACACACACACACCCCGAATACCAACACACACACACTCCGAATACCAACACACACACACCCCGAATACCAACACACACACACCCGAATACCAACACACACACACCCCGAATACCAACACACACACACCCCGAATACCAACACACACACACCCCGAATACCAACACACACACACTCCGAATACCAACACACACACACCCCGAATACCAACACACACACACCCCGAATACCAACACACACACACCCCGAATACCAACACACACACACCCCGAATACCAACACACACACACACCGAATACCAACACACACACACCCCGAATACCAACACACACACACCCCGAATACCAACACACACACACCCCAATACCAACACACACACACCCCGAATACCAACACACACACACCCCGAATACCAACACACACACACCCCGAATACCAACACACACACACCCCAATACCAACACACACACACCCGAATACCAACACACACACACCCCGAATACCAACACACACACACCCCGAATACCAACACACACACACCCCGAATACCAACACACACACACTCCGAATACCAACACACACACACTCCGAATACCAACACACACACACCCCGAATACCAACACACACACACCCCGAATACCAACACACACACACTCCGAATACCAACACACACACACTCCGAATACCAACACACACACACCCCGAATACCAACACACACACACCCCGAATACCAACACACACACACTCCGAATACCAACACACACACACCCCGAATACCAACACACACACACCCCGAATACCAACACACACACACTCCGAATACCAACACACACACACTCCGAATACCAACACACACACACCCCGAATACCAACACACACACACTCCGAATACCAACACACACACACTCCGAATACCAACAACACACACACCCCGAATACCAACACACACACACCCGAATACCAACACACACACACCCCGAATACCAACACACACACACTCCGAATACCAACACACACACACCCCGAATACCAACACACACACACTCCGAATACCAACACACACACACTCCGAATACCAACACACCACACACCCCAAATACCAACACACACACACTCCGAATACCAACACTCACACACTCCGAATACCAACACACACACACTCCGAATACCAACACACACACACCCCGAATACCAACACACACACACCCCGAATACCAACACACACACACTCCGAATACCAACACACACACACTCCGAATACCAACACACACACACCCCGAATACCAACACACACACACTCCGAATACCAACACACACACACCCCGAATACCAACACACACACACTCCGAATACCAACACACACACACCCCGAATACCAACACACACACACTCCCGAATACCAACACACACACACCCCGAATACCAACACACACACACTCCAAATACCAACACACACACACCCCGAATACCAACACACACACTCCGAATACCAACATTCACACACTCCGAATACCAACACACACACCCCGAATACCAACACACACACACCCGAATACCAACACACACACACCCCGAATACCAACACACACACACCCCGAATACCAACACACACACACCCCGAATACCAACACACACACACTCCGAATACCAACACACACACACCCGAATACCAACACACACACACCCCGAATACCAACACACACACACTCCGAATACCAACACACACACACTCCGAATACCAACACACACACACCCCGAATACCAACACACACACACCCCAAATACCAACACACACACACTCCGAATACCAACACACACACACTCCGAATACCAACACACACACACTCCGAATACCAACACAACACACACCCCGAATACCAACACGACACACACTCCGAATACCAACACACACACACTCCGAATACCAACACACACACACCCCGAATACCAACACACACACACCCCGAATACCAACACACACACACTCCGAATACCAACACACACACACTCCGAATACCAACACACACACACCCGAATACCACACACACACACCCGAATACCAACACACACACACTCCGAATACCAACACACACACACCCCGAATACCAACACACACACACCCCGAATACCAACACACACACACTCCAATACACACACACACACCCGAATACCAACACACACACACTCCAAATACCAACACACACACACTCCGAATACCAACACACACACACTCCGAATACCAACACACACCACACCCGAATACCAACACACACACACTCCGAATACCAACACACACACACCCCGAATACCAACACACACACCCGAATACCAACACACACACTCCGAATACCAACACACACACACCCGAATACCAACACACACACACTCCGAATACCAACACACACACACCCCGAATACCAACACACACACACCCCGAATACCAACACACACACACTCCGAATACCAACACACACACACTCCGAATACCAACACACACACACTCCGAATACCAACACACACACACTCCGAATCCAACACACACACACCCGAATACCAACACACACACACTCCAGAATACCCAACACACACACACTCCGAATACCAACACACACACACCCCGAATACCAACACACACACACCCCGAATACCAACACACACACACCCCGAATACCAACACCACACACACCCGAATACCAACACACACACACTCCGAATACCAACACACACACACCCCGAATACCAACACACACACACTCCGAATACCAACACACACACACCCCGAATACCAACACACACACACTCCGAATACCAACACACACACACTCCGAATACCACACACACACACTCCGAATACCAACACACACACACTCCGAATACCAACACACACACACCCCGAATACCAACACACACACACCCCGAATACCACACACACACACCCCGAATACCAACACACACACACTCCGAATACCAACACACACACACCCCGAATACCAACACACACACACTCCCGAATACCAACACACACACACCCCGAATACCAACACACACACACTCCGAATACCAACACACACACACCCCGAATACCAACACACACACACCCCGAATACCAACACACACACACTCGAATACCAACACACACACACTCCGAATACCAACACACACACACTCCGAATACCAACACACACACACTCCCGAATACCAACACACACACCCCGAATACCAACACACACACACCCCGAATACCAACACACACACACTCCGAATACCAACACACACACACCCCGAATACCAACACACACACCCCGAATACCAACACACACACACTCCGAATACCAACACACACACACTCCGAATACCAACACACACACACCCCGAATACCAACACACACACCCCGAATACCAACACACACACACCCCGAATACCAACACACACACACCCCGAATACCAACACACACACACTCCGAATACCAACACACACACACCCCGAATACCAACACACACACACCCCGAATACCAACACACACACACTCCGAATACCAACACACACACACCCCGAATACCAACACACACACACCCCGAATACCAACACACACACACCCCAAATACCAACACACACACACCCCGAATACCAACACACACACACACCGAATACCAACACACACACACTCCGAATACCAACACACACACACCCCGAATACCAACACACACACACCCCAAATACCAACACACACACACACCGAATACCAACACACACACACTCCGAATACCAACACACACACACTCCGAATACCACACACACACACTCCGAATACCAACACACACACACTCCGAATACCAACACACACACACCCCGAATACCAACACACACACACACCGAATACCAACACACACACACTCCCGAATACCAACACACACACACCCCGAATACCAACACACACACCCCGAATACCAACACACACACCCCGAATACCAACACACACACACCCGAATACCAACACACACACACCCCGAATACCAACACACACACACTCCGAATACCAACACACACACACTCCGAATACCAACACACACACACCCGAATACCAGCACACACACACCCCGAAATACCAACACACACACACCCCGAATACCAGCACACACACACCCCGAATACCAACACACACACACCCCGAATACCAGCACACACACACCCCAAATACCAACACACACACACACCGAATACCAACACCACACACACTCCGAATACCAACACACACACACTCCGAATACCAACACACACACACTCCGAATACCAACACACACACACTCCGAATACCAACACACACACACCCCGAATACCAACACACACACACACCGAATACCAACACACACACACTCCGAATACCAACACACACACACCCCGAATACCAACACACACACACTCCGAATACCAACACACACACACCCCGAATACCAACACACACACACCCCGATACCACACACACACACCCCGAATACCAACACACACACCCGAATACCAGCACACACACACCCCGAATACCAACACACACACACCCCGAATACCAGCACACACACACCCCAAATACCAACACACACACACCCCGAATACCAACACACACACACCCCGAATACCAACACACACACACTCCGAATACCAACACACACACACCCCGAATACCAACACACACACACTCCGAATACCAACACACACACACTCCGAATACCAACACACACACACTCCGAATACCAACACACACACACCCCGAATACCAACACACACACACTCCGAATACCAACACACACACACTCCGAATACCAACACACACACACCCCGAATACCAACACACACACACCCCGAATACCAACACACACACACCCCGAATACCAACACACACACACCCCGAATACCAACAATCACACACCCCAAATACCAACACACACACACTCCGAATACCAACACACACACACCCCGAATACCAACAATCACACACCCCAAATACCAACACACACACACCCCGAATACCAACACACACACACCCCGAATACCAACACTCACACACCCCGAATACCAGCACACACACACCCCGAATACCAACACACACACACCCCGAATACCAACACACACACACTCCGAATACCAACACACACACACCCCGAATACCAACACACACACCTCCGAATACCAACACACACACACTCCGAATACCAACACACACACACTCCGAATACCAACACACACACACCCCGAATACCAACACACACACACTCCGAATACCAACACACACACACTCCGAATACCAACACACACACACTCCGAATACCAACACACACACACCCCGAATACCAACACACACACACTCCGAATACCAACACACACACACCCCGAATACCAACACACACACACCCCGAATACCAACACACACACACTCCGAATACCAACACACACACACTCCGAATACCAACACACACACACCCCGAATACCAACACACACACACTCCGAATACCAACACACACACACTCCGAATACCAACACACACACACCCCGAATACCAACACACACACACCCCGAATACCAACACACACACACCCCGAATACCAACACACACACACCCCGAATACCAACACACACACACCCCGAATACCAACACACACACACCCGAATACAACACACACACACCCCGAATACCAACACACACACACCCCGAATACCAACACACACACACCCCGAATACCAACACACACACACCCCGAATACCAACACACACACACCCCGAATACCAACACACACACACTCCGAATACCAACACACACACACCCCGAATACCAACACACACACACCCGAATACCAACACACACACACTCCGAATACCAACACACACACACTCCGAATACCAACACACACACACCCCGAATACCAAAACACACACACACTCCGAATACCAACACACACACACTCCGAATACCAACACACACACACTCCGAATACCAACACACACACACCCCGAATACCAACACACACACACCCCGAATACCAACAATCACACACCCCGAATACCAACACACACACACTCCGAATACCAACACACACACACCCCGAATACCAACACACACACACCCCGAATACCAACAATCACACACCCCAAATACCAACACACACACACTCCGAATACCAACACACACACACCCCGAATACCAACAATCACACACCCCAAATACCAACACACACACACCCCGAATACCAACACACACACACCCCGAATACCAACAATCACACACCCCGAATACCAACACACACACACCCCGAATACCAACAATCACACACCCCAAATACCAACACACACACACTCCGAATACCAACACACACACACCCCAAATACCAACACACACACACTCCGAATACCAACACACACACACCCCGAATACCAACAATCACACACCCCAATACCAACACACACACACCCCAATACCAACACACACACACTCCGAATACCAACACACACACACCCGAATACCAACAGCTCACACACCCCAAATACCAACACACACACACCCCGAATACCAACACTCACACACCCCGAATACCAGCACACACACACCCCGAATACCAACACACACACACCCCGAATACCAACACACACACACTCCGAATACCAAACACACACACACCGAATACCAACACACACACACTCCGAATACCAACACACACACACTCCGAATACCAACACACACACACTCCGAATACCAACACACACACACCCCGAATACCAACACACACACACTCCGAATACCAACACACACACACTCCGAATACCAACACACACACACCCCGAATACCAACACACACACACTCCGAATACCAACACACACACACTCCGAATACCAACACACACACACCCGAATACCAACACACACACACTCCGAATACCAACACACCACACCCCGAATACCAACACGACACACACCCCGAATACCAACACACACACACTGCGAATACCAACAAACACACACTCCGAATACCAACACACACACACCCCAATACCAACACACACACACTCCGAATACCACACACTCACACCCCGATACCAACACACACACACTCCGAATACCAACACACACACACTCCGAATACCAACACACACACACCCCGAATACCAACACACACACACCCCGAATACCAACACACACACACTCGAATACCACACACACACACTCGAATACCAACACACACACACCCCGAATACCAACACACACACACCCCGAATACCAACACACACACACTGCGAATACCAACACACACACACCCCGAATACCAACACACACACACTCCGAATACCAACACACACACACTCCGAATACCAACACACACACACTCCCGAATACCAACACACACACACTCCGAATACCAACACACACACACTCCGAATACCAACACACACACACTCCGAATACCAACACACACACACCCCGAATACCAACACACACACACTCCGAATACCAACACACACACACTCCGAATACCAACACACACACACTCCGAATACCAACACACACACACTCCGAATACCAACACACACACACTCCGAATACCAACACACACACACCCCGAATACCACACACACACACTCCGAATACCAACACACACACACTCCGAATACCAACACACACACACTCCGAATACCAACACACACACACTCCGAATACCAACACACACACACTCCGAATACCAACACACACACACTCCGAATACCAACACACACACACTCCGGAATACCAACACACACACACTCCGAATACCAACACACACACACCCCGAATACCAACACACACACACTCCGAATACCAACACACACACACTCCGAATACCAACACACACACACTCCGAATACCAACACACACACACTCCGAATACCACACACACACACTCCGAATACCAACACACACACACACCGAATACCAACACACACACGACCAACACACCCGAATACCAACACACACACACTCCGAATACCAACACACACACACTCCGAATACCAACACACACACACTCCGAATACCAACACACACACACTCCGAATACCAACACACACACACTCCGAATACCAACACACTACACACTCCGAATACCAACACACACACACCCCGAATACCAACACACACACACCGAATACCAACACACACACACTCCGAATACCAACACACACACACCCGAATACCAACACACACACACCCCGAATACCAAACACACAACACACACCCGAATACCAACACACACACACCCCGAATACCAACACACACACACTCCGAATACCAACACACACACACTCCGAATACCAACACACACACACTCCGAATACCAACACACACACACCCCGAATACCAACACACACACACCCGAATACCAACACACACACACCCCGAATACCAACACACACACACTCCGAATACCAACACACACACACCCGAATACCAACACACACACACCCCTCGAATACCAACACACACACACCCGAATACCAACACACACACACTCCGAATACCAACACACACACACCCCGAATACCAACACACACACACTCCGAATACCAACACACACACACTCCGAATACCAACACACACACACTCCCGAATACCAACACACACACACCCCGAATACCAACACACACACACTCCGAATACCAACACACACACACTCCGAATACCAACACACACACACCCCGAATACCAACACACACACACCCCAAATACCAACACACACACACCCCGAATACCAACACACACACACTCCGAATACCAACACACACACACTCCGAATACCAACACACACACACTCCGAATACCAACACACACACACCCCGAATACAACACACACACACTCCGAATACCAACACACACACACTCCGAATACAACACACACACACCCCGAATACCAACACACACACACTCCGAATACCAACACACACACACCCGAATACCAACACACACACACCCCGAATACCAACACACACACACCCCGAATACCAACACACACACACTCCGAATACCAACACACACACACCTCCGAATACCAACACACACACTCCGATACAACACACACACACCCGAATACCAACACACACACACTCGAATACCAACACACACACACTCCGAATACCAACACACACACACTCCGAATACCAACACACACACACTCCGAATACCAACACACACACACTCCGAATACCAACACACACACACCCCGAATACCAACACACACACACTCCGAATACCAACACACACACACTCCGAATACCAACACACACACACTCCGAATACCAACACACACACACCCCAAATACCAACACACACACACCCCGAATACCAACACACACACACTCCGAATACCAACACACACACACCCCGAATACCAACACACACACACTCCGAATACCAACACACACACACCTCCGAATACCAACACACACACACTCCGAATACCAACACACACACACTCCGAATACCAACACACACACACCCCAAATACCAACACACACACACCCCGAATACCAACACACACACACTCGAATACCAACACACACACACCCCGAATACCAACACACACACACTCCAAATACCAACACACACACACTCCGAATACCAACACACACACACCCCGAATACCAACACACACACACCCCAAATACCAACACACACACACCCCGAATACCAACACACACACACTCCGAATACCAACACACACACACCCCGAATACCAACACACACACACTCCGAATACCAACACACACACACTCCGAATACCAACACACACACACTCCGAATACCAACACACACACACCCCGAATACCAACACACACACACTCCGAATACCAACACACACACACTCCGAATACCAACACACACACACTCCGAATACCAACACACACACACCCCGAATACCAACACACACACACCCCGAATACCAACACACACACACTGCGAATACCAACACACACACACTCCGAATACCAACACACACACACTCCGAATACCAACACACACACACTCCGAATACCAACACACACACACTCCGAATACCAACACACACACACCCCGAATACCAACACACACACACTCCGAATACCAAACACACACACACCCCGAATACCAACACACACACACTCCGAATACCAACACACACACACTCGAATACAACACACACACACACCGAATACCAACACACACACTCCGAATACCAACACACACACACTCCGAATACAACACACACACACCCCGAATACCAACACACACACACCCCGAATACCAACACACACACACTGCGAATACCAACACACACACACCGAATACCAACACACACACACTCCGAATACCAACACACACACACCGATACCAACACACACACACTCCGAATACCAACACACACACACCCCGAATACCAACACACACACACTCCGAATACCAACACACACACACTCCGAATACCAACACACACACACACCGAATACCAGCACACACACACTCCGAATACCAACACACACACACCCCGAATACCAACACACACACACTCCGAATACCAACACACACACACTCCGAATACCAACACACACACACCCCGAATACCAACACACACACACCCCGAATACCAACACACACACACTGCGAATACCAACACACACACACTCCGAATACCAACACACACACACTCCGAATACCAACACACACACACTCCGAATACCAACACACACACACTCCGAATACCAACACACACACACCCCGAATACCAACACACACACACTCCGAATACCAACACACACACAGCTCGAATACAACACACACACACTCCGAATACCAACACACACACACTCCGAATACCAACACACACACACCCCGAATACCAACACACACACACACCGAATACCAACACACACACACCCCGAATACCAACACACACACACTCCGAATACCAACACACACACACCCGAATACCAACACCACACACACCCCGAATACCAACACACACACACTCCGAATACCAACACACACACACCCGAATACCAACACACACACACTCCGAATACCAACACACACACACTCCGAATACCAGCACACACACACTCCGAATACCAACACACACACACCCCGAATACCAACACACACACACCCCGAATACAACACACACACTCCGAATACCAACACACACACACTCCGAATACCAGCACACACACACCCCGAATACCAACACACACACACACCGAATACCAACACACACACACCCCGAATACAACACACACACACTCCGAATACCAACACACACACACTCCCGAATACCAACACACACACACCCCAAATACCAACACACACACACCCCGAATACCAACACACACACACCCCGAATACCAACACACACACACCCGAATACCAACACAAGCACACCCCGAATACCAACACACACACACTCCGAATACCAACACACACACACTCCGAATACCAACACACACACACCCCAAATACCAACACACACACACCCAAATACCAACACAACACACACCCGATACCAACACACACACCCCGAATACCAACACACACACACCCCGAATACCAACACACACACACTCCGAATACCAACACACACACACCCCAAATACCAACACACACACACCCCGAATACCAACACACACACACCCCGAATACCAACACACACACACTCCGAATACCAACACACACACACTCCGAATACCAACACACACACACCCAAATACCAACACACACACACCCGAATACCAACACACACACACCCCGAAATACCAACACACACACACCCCGAATACCAACACACACACACCCCGAATACCAACACACACACACCCGAATACCAACACACACACACCCCGAATACCAACACACACACACTCCGAATACCAACACACACACACCCCGAATACCAACACACACACACCCCAAATACCAACACACACACACCCCGAATACCAACACACACACACCCCGAATACCAACACACACACACCCCGAATACCAACACACACACACTCCGAATACCAACACACACACACCCCGAATACCAACACACACACACCCCGAATACCAACACACACACACCCCGAATACCAACACACACACACTCCGAATACCAACACACACACACTCCGAATACCAACACACACACACTCCGAATACCAACACACACACACCCCCGAATACCAACACACACACACCCCGAATACCAACACACACACACTCCGAATACAACACACACACACTCCGAATACCAACACACACACACCCCAAATACAACACACACACACCCCAAATACCAACACACACACACCCCGAATACCAACACACACACACCCCGAATACCAACACTCACACACTCCGAATACCAACACAACACCACCCCGAATACCAACACACACACACTCCGAAACCAACACACACACACTCCGAATACCAACACACACACACCCAAATACACTCACACACACCCGATACCAACACACACACACTCGAATACCAACACACACACACTCCGAATACCAACACACACACACCCAAATACCAACACACACACACCCGAAATACCAACACACACACACCCGAATACCACACACACACACCCGAATACCAACACACACACACCCCGAATACCAACACACACACACTCCGAATACCAACACACACACACCCCAAATACCAACACACACACACTCCGAATACCAACACACACACACTCCGAATACCAACACACACACACCCCGAATACCAACACACACACACCCCGAATACCAACACACACACACTCCGAATACCAACACACACACACTCCGAATACCAACACACACACACCCCAAATACCAACACACACACACCCCGATACCAACACACACACACCCCGAATACCAACACACACACACCCCGAATACCAACACAGCACACACCCGAATACCAACACACACACACTCCGAATACCAACACACACACACCCCGAATACCAACACACACACACCCGAATACCAACACACACACACCCCGAATACCAAAACACACACACCCGAATACCAACACACACACACTC
Organism: Prionace glauca; assembly: GCA_037974335.1. Classification (NCBI taxonomy): domain Eukaryota; kingdom Metazoa; phylum Chordata; class Chondrichthyes; order Carcharhiniformes; family Carcharhinidae; genus Prionace; species Prionace glauca. Next base: position 48,021,888 of record CM075744.1, on the reverse strand, counting down.
CGAATACCAACACACACACACCCCGAATACCAACACACACACACTCCGAATACCAACACACACACCCAATACCAACACACACACACCCCAAATACCAACACACACACACCCCGAATACCAACACACACACACCCCGAATACCAACACTCACACACTCCGAATACCACACACACACACCCCGAATACCAACACACACACACCCCAAATACCAACACTCACACACTCGAATACCAACACACACACACCCCGAATACAACACACACACACTCCGAATACCAACACACACACACTCCGAATACCAACACACACACCCCGAATACCAGCACACACACACCCCAAATACCAACACACACACACTCCGAATACCAACACACACACACTCCGAATACCAACACACACACACCCCGAATACCAACACACACACACCCCGAATACCAACACACACACACCCCGAATACCAACACACACACACTCCGAATACCAACACACACACACTCCGAATACCAACACACACACACCCCGAATACCAACACACACACACCCCGAATACCAACACACACACACTCCGAATACCAACACACACACACTCCGAATTACCAACACACACACACCCCAAATACCAACACACACACACCCCAAATACCAACACACACACACTCCGAATACCAACACACCACACACTCCGAATACCAACACACACACACTCCGAATACCAACACACACACACCCCAATACCAACACACACACACCCCAATACCAACACACACACACTCCGAATACCAACACACACACACTCCGAATACCAACACACACACACTCCGAATACCAACACACACACACCCCGAATACCAACACACACACACCCCGAATACAACACACACACACTACGAATACCAACACACACACACTCCGAATACCAACACACACACACCCCAAATACCAACACACACACACCCCAAATACCAACACACACACACTCCGAATACCAACACACACACACTCCGAATACCAACACTCACACACTCCGAATACCAACACACACACACCCCGAATACCAACACACACACACCCCAATACCAACACACACACACTCCGAATACCAACACACACACACTCCGAATACCAACACACACACACCCCGAATACCAGCACACACACACCCCAAATACCAACACACACACACTCCGAATACCAACACACACACACCCCGAATACCAACACACACACACTCCGAATACCAACACACACACACTCGAATACCAACACACACACACTCCGAATACCAACACACACACACCCCGAATACCAACACACACACACTCCGAATACCAACACACACACACTCCGAATACCAACACACACACACTCCGAATACCAACACACACACACTCCCGAATACCAACACACACACACTCCGAATACCAACACACACACACTCCGAATACCAACACACACACATCCCAAATACCACACACACACACCCCAAATACCAACACACACACACTCCCGAATACAACACACACACACCCCGAATACCAGCACACACACACCCCGAATACCAACACACACACACTCCGAATACCAACACACCACACACCCCGAATACCAGCACACACACATCCCAAATACCAACACACACACACCCCAAATACCAACACACACACACTCCGAATACCAACACACACACACTCCGAATACCAGCACACACACACTCCGAATACCAGCACACACACACCCCGAATACCAACACACACACACCCGAATACCAACCACACACACACCCCGAATACAACACACACACACTCGAATACCAACACACACACACCCCGATACCAACACACACACACCCCGAATACCAACACACACACACTCCGAATACCAACACACACACACTCCGAATACCAACACACACACACCCCGAATACCAACACACACACACCCGAATACCAACACACACACACCCCGAATACCAACACACACACACCCCGAATACCAACACACACACACTCCGAATACCAACACACACACACCCGAATACCAACACACACACACCCCGAATACCAACACACACACACCCCGAATACCAACACACACACACCCCGAATACCAGCACACACACACCCCGAATACCAACACACACCACACCCCGAATACCAACACACACACACTCCGAATACCAACACACACACACCCCGAATACAACACACACACACTCCGAATACCAACACACACACACCCCGAATTACCAACACACACACACCTCCGAATACCAACACACACACACACTCCGAATACCAACACACACACACCCTCCGAATACCAACACACACACACCCCGAATACCAAACACACACACACTCGAATACCACACACACACACCCCGAATACCAACACACACACACCCCGAATACCAACACACACACACACCACACAGTGAGCACGTGA
>CM075744.1:47658476-48019343 GCA_037974335.1 Prionace glauca | reverse complement strand
TCACGTGCTCACTGTGTGGGATAGGGTCTGGGTGGGATTGTGTTCGGTGCAGACTTGATGGGCCGAAGGGCCTGTTTCTGCACTGTAGGGTTCTATGTAAATCTATGTAAATCTATGAAAGGGCTGTAACATTGCTGACTGTTTACTATGAGAGGAGCAAATCTGTCAGCAAACCTCGGAGAAATTTACAAAATAATAGGCCAGAACTTTACGGACTGTAAAACAGACTGGTCAGGGTGCGGGGGCTGGAATAATGTGAAGGGCAAAGGTTCCTAAAGGATGCACAGGTGAACTTTCTTCATCAGTGTGTTCCCAGGCGACAAGCAAAGAAGCTGGTCCAGGCTCTGAGAATGGAGTGAGGATGTTCAGAATGCTGCAATGTAACAACGTCTGGAGAACAGTTTATTCATGGGATGTCACTCCCTAGCTAGGCCTGCATTTGTGTCCATCCGTAATTGACCTTGAGAATGAAGTGCTAGTGTAGTGTTTTCTGAAGTCGCTGCAGTTTGGCTGCTGTAAGTATTGCAGGTGGTGATAGAACAAAGAACAACACAGCATAGGAAACAGGCCCTTCGGCCCTACAAGCCCGCGCCGCCATTTTAACATTCAGTGAGTGCCTCATTCCATTCCTTCTTCTACCTAAGACTTTTGTCTAGGACTCCACAATAAAGGTGTGATGTTGCTATGTATCTGCTAACCTTGTACTCCTAGGCAGTAGAGGTCCCAGGTTTGGAAGGTGCGGTTGAAGGGAACCTAACCCTAACCCTAACCCTGCTGTGCATCTTATAGATGGTACACACAGCTGCTACTGTGTGTTGGAGGTAGAGGGTGTAAAAGCTTTAGGTGGTGGATGAGATCCAGCGTTGCTTTGTCCTGGATGGTGTGAAGCTTCTTGAATACAGTTGGACCTGCACCCATCCAGTCAAGGGGAGAACATTCCATCACACTCCTGACCTTTTTACCAGGATGTTGCCTGGTATGGTGGGAAGGTCTTATGAGGAAAGGCTGAGGGACTTGAGGTTGTTTTCATTAGAGAGAAGGTTGAGAGGTGACCTAATTGAGGCATACAAGATGATCAGAGGGTTGGATAGGGTGGACAGTGAGAGCCTTTTTCCTCGGATGGAGATGGCTAACACGAAGGGACGTAGCTTTAAATTAAGGGATGATAAATATAGGGCGGATGTCAGAGGTAGGTTCTTTACTCAGAGGATAGTAAGGGCGTGGAATGCCCTGCCTGCAACAGTTGTGGACTCGCCAACTTTAAGGGCGTTCGAATAGAACATAGAACATTACAGCGCAGAACAGGCCCTTCGGCCCACGATGTTGCGCCGACCAGTTACAAAAACAATGACCCACTAGCCTAAACCAATCCCTTTTCGTCCATAAACCTATCCACAGATCTCTTAAACGCCCCCAAACTAGGCGCATTTACAACTGCAGCCCTGGATCTCATCCATCACCTAAAGCTTTTACACCCTCTACCTCCAACACACAGTAGCAGCTGTGTGTACCATCTATAAGATGCACAGCAGGGTTAGGGTCAGTGGATGGGCATATGGATAACATTGGAATAGTTTAGGTTAGAGGGTCATTAGATTGGTTCCACTGGTCGGCGCAACATCGAGGGCCGAAGGGCCTGTACTGCGCTGGAATGTTCAATGACCTGTGCCTTGTTGATGGTGGACAGGCTTTTGGGAGTCAGGAGTTGGGTTACTGGCCACAGTATTCCTAACCTGCTTTGATAGTCACAGTGAGTGGTTCCGTTCAGTTGCTGGTCAATGGTAACCCCTAGGATGGTGACGGTGGAGGTTTCAACGATGGTAGTGATGTTGAAAAATAACAAAACAACTCAATAAATAGGAGCAGAACATAGGGCCCGTGAACCAGCTCCAACATTCACAAGATAGCTGATCCAATCCCGACCTCAACCTCTCTATCCTACTTGTTCCCCTATAGTCCAGGAATCTATCTATCTCAGCCATGAATATTTTCAATGGCTGAAGCTCTGCAGCACAGTGGGTTTGCACTGCTGCCTCACAGCGCCATGGACCCGGGTTCAATTCCGGCCTTGGGTAACTGCCTGTGTGGAGTTTGTACATTCTCCCCGTGTCTGCGTGGGTTTCCTCCGGGTGCTCCAGTTTCTTCCCACAGTCCAAAGATGTGCAGGTTAGGTGGATCGGCCATGCTAAATTCATGTGGTTACACGTAAAGAGTTGTGGGGGGGGTTGTATCTGGGTGGGATGCTCTTTCAGAGAGTCAGTGTTGACGCGATGGGCTGAAATGGCCTCTTTCTGGATTCTGTATCTCTCTCAGGTAGAGAATTCCAAAGGTTCATGACCCTCTGAGAGAAAAGCCTCTCATTCTCCTTCCATTCAAACTCTGCTTCCTAGCTCTAGATTTTCCAGAGAAGAGGAATGATTCCTCAGGTTTCAATAAGAACATCTCTCATTGCTCTGAATTCCAATGAGCAGAGCCCAATCTTTTCCAATAAGGCAAAACCTTCATCCCAGGAACCAGCCAATGAACCATCTTGAAACTGCTTCCAGTGTCACCTCCAGATGTACCTGAAGGCAGATCCTTGATGATTATTCACCAAAACACAGCAAAATATTGTTATATTTTTATTACAGATAGGGTGAGGAGGGAGGCACACCAGCCAGAACAGGCCTCAAACCCTATGCTGTGGGTGTTAATGTGATCCACATTAACAGCCAACCCAGCCAACCAGTGTTAACATCTCTGCTTTAATAAGGAGATCTGTCAGCAGTATTTCGGTTTGATCTCCACTGCGGTGCACAAAGGCCAACGTTCCATTTGCCTTCCTAATTACCTGCTGCATCTGCACGCAGACTTTTTGTGATTAATATCCAGCCAGACCCCCTCTGCACCACAACATTGTACAGTTTCCCTCTACCTCCACTTGCCAAATTGGACAACCTCCCATTTTAGGATTCTTCTAATCAACAATATACCTGAGCTCTGACCCCTTCCTGGGAACACTCTTTACTCCATCCCCCACCATTGTCTGAGTGACATTTGAAGGCAGTTCTGTGCTGTAGGCCCAAGCCTGAGCCTACGAGCATTTGGAGAGGTTTGACATGATCAGGAATAGTCAGCATGGATTTGTCAAGGGCAGGTCGTGCCTTACGAGCCTAGTTGAATTCTTCGATAATGTGACTGAACACATTGACGAAGGAAGTGCCGTGGACGTAGTGTACATGGACTTCAGCAAGGCTTTTGATAAGGTCCCCCATGCAAGACTTCTTGAGAAGGTGAGAGGGCATGGGATCCAAGGGCCTTTGGCCTTGTGGATCCAGAACTGGCTTGCCTGCAGAAGGCTGAGAGTGGTTGTGGATGGGTCTTTTTCGGAATGGAGGTCAGTCACCAGTGGGGTGCCCCAGGGATCTGTTCTGGGACCCTTGCTGTTTGTCATTTTCATAAATGACCTAGATGAGGAAGTGGAGGGATGGGTTCGCTGATGACACGAAGGTCGGCGGTGTTGTGGATGGTCTGGAAGGATGTCAAAAGTTGCAGCAGGACATAGATAGGATGCAGGAATGGGCAGAGAAGTGGCAGATGGACTTCAACGTGGATAAATGTGTAGTCGTCCATTTCGGCAGAACCAACGGGATGAACGAGTACACTATTAAGGGCAGGGGTCTTAGTAGCATTGAAGAGCAGAAGGATCTCGGGGTCCGGGTTCACAGGACTCTTAAATCGGCCTCGCAGGTGGAGGAGGTGGTTAAGAAGGCGTATGGTGTACTGGCCTTCATTAATCGAGGGATTGAGTTTAGGAGTCGGGAGGTAATGCTGCAACTTTACAGGACCCTCGTCAGGCCTCATTTGGAGTACTGTGCGCAGTTCTGGTCGCCTCACTATAGGAAAGACGTAGAAGCTATTGAAAGGGTGCAGAGGAGATTTACAAGGATGTTGCCTGGACTGGGAGGCATGCCTTATGAAGATAGGTTGAGGGAGCTGGGACTCTTTTCCCTCGAGAGGCGAAGGTTGAGAGGCGACCTGATAGAAGTTTATAAAATGTTGAGAGGAATAGGTAGGGTGGACTCTCAGAGGCTATTTCCCCGGGTTGAAATGGTCGCTACGAGAGGACACAGATTTAAGGTGCGGGGAGGGAAGTACAGAGGTGATGTTAGGGGTAAGTTTTTCACTCAGAGGGTGGTGAGTGAATGGAATCGGCTGCCGTCGTCGGTGGTGGAGGCGAACTCGCTGGGGTCTTTTAAAAGAGTTCTGGATGAGTATATGGGGTTTAATGGGATTGGGGGTTATAGATAGGTCTATAGATTGGTGGGGTTGATGTGATCGGAGCAACTCGAGGGCCGAAGGGCCTGTTTGTGCTGTAATGTTCTATGTTCTATGTTCTATGTTCTATCCACAAGAACATAAGAAATAGGAGCAGGAGTAGGCCATCTAGCCCTTCGAGCCTGCCCCGCCATTCAATAAGATCATGGCTGATCTGAAGTGGATCAGTTCCACTTTCCTGCCTTCTCCCCATAACCCTTAATCCCCTTGCCTACCAAAAACCTATCTACCAGCGTCTTAAATATATTTAGCGAGGTAGCCTCCACCACTTCAACAGGTAGAGAATTCCAGAGATTCACCACCCTTTGAGTGAAGAAGTTCCTCCTCAACTCTGTTCTAAACTGTCCCCCCTTTATCTTGAGGCTGTGCCCTCTAGTCCTGCTGTCCTTTCTGAGCGGGATGAATCTCTCCACCTCTATCCTATCCATCTCATTCATCATCTTATACGTCCAAATTTGTATCAGGTGGGAACCTTCCAGCCAATCAATAGAGTAGAATGGTGTTGCACTGGATTAGTTACCCAGAGATTTGGGTTAATGCTCTGGGGGTCACAGGTTCAAATCCCACCATGGCAGTCGGTGAAACTTAAATTCATCATAGAACCCTACAGTGCAGAAAGAGGCCCTTCGGCCCATCGAGTCTGCGCCAAATACAATCCCACCCAGGTCCTACCCCCATATCCCTACATATTATACCCACTAATCCCTCAAACCTACACATCCCTGGACACTAAGGGGCAATTTCTTAGCACGGCCAATCAACCTAACCCGCACATCTTTGGACTGTGGGAGGAAACCAGAGCACCCGGAGGAAACCCACACAGACACGAGGAGAATGTGCAAACTCCACACAGACAGTGACCCGAGCCGGGAATCGAACCCAGAACCCTAGAGCTGTGAAGCAGCAGTGCTAACCCACTGTGCTACCCTGCCATCCATTCAATTAACAATTGAAAGCTGGTCTCAGTAACGGTGACCATGAAACTGCATCGATTGTCAGGGGAAAATTATCCTGATTCATTCACATCCTTTAGGAAAGGAAATCTGCTGTCCTTACCTGGCCTAGCCTACATGTGACTCCAGAGCAATGGCCGAGCGAGACACTCAGTTCAAGGGGCAGTTAGGGATGAGTGACAACTTCTATACTTGCCAACAAGCCCCACATCCCACAAATGAATACATTTTAATAATATTTCAACCCATCATTTTGGAGTTGACTTGGATCGCAAAGAACAAAGAAGAACACAGCACGGGAAACAGGCCCTTTGGCCTAACGAGCCCGCGCCGCCATTTTAACATTGAGTGCCCTCCTCTACCCATGACCTTTGTCTACGCCTATTGGGGAAGATTGAGGGGAGACTAATTTAGGGACAATTAGTTACGCCAATCGGCATGTTATTGGGGTGTGGGAGGGAACCGGAGCACCCAGAGAAAACCCACGCAAGCACGGGGAGAATGTGCAAACTCCCACAGACACCGACCCAAATCCATGTATCTGCACAGCAAACAGTGATAGTCACTGAGCTGTCGTGTTGCCCATCAGTTGGTCCAGTTTAAGCGTACACTAACGATGTGAAGCACTAGGCAACTCTCGGAGAAACATCCAAGAGCAGCTCTCGCACGACCCACCGCGTGTATGCCCCTCGTTGGACAACAAGGTGGACCTAATCACCTGTGAATGTCAAAGAAAAGACATCAATAAACATGCAAAACTTTTACGGAATCCCCAGAAGCGCAGAAATAAAGCAAGTGAGCCATGAAATATTTTGGAAGGTCCGTCAGTCGATTCCCAGGGACGTCCCAAAGCTCTTTGTAAACTCCATCCAGCGCTGGTGTTCACACTGGGTCTGGGGATGGTGCTGCCCAACTCAGCTCAAGAAATGCTTGTGGGTAACCATCTCTGGAAATTGGCCAACAATAGAACATAGGAGGGTGAAGAGAATGATGTAAGGTGCAGTAAGATAGTGTCGGAACATAAGAACATAAGAACTTAAGAAATAGGAGCAGGAGTGGGCCATCTGGCCCTTCAAGCCTGCCCCGCCATTCAATAAGATCATGGCTGATCTGTCATGACTCAGCTCCACCTTCCCGCCCTCTCCCCATAACCCTTAATCCCTTCTCTTATCAAAAACCCATCAACCCGTTTCTTAAAAATATTTAGCGAGGCAGCCTCCACCACTTCAACGGGCAGAGAATTCCAGAGATTCACCACCCTTTGAGTGAAGAAGTTCCTCCTCAACTCTGTTCTAAACCGCCCCCCCTTTATCTTGAGGCTGTGCCCCCTAGTCCTACTGTCTTTTTTGAGCGGGAAGAGTCTCTCCACCTCTAGCCTATCCATCCCATTCATCATCTTATACGTCTCAATGAGATCTCCCCTCATTCTTCTAAACTCTAACGAGTACAAGCCCAGTTTATTCAGCCTCTCCTCATAGCTCAATCCCCTCAACTCCGGTATCAGCCGAGTAAACCTCCTCTGCACTCCCTCCAGGGCCAAAATATCCTTGCGCAGGTGCGGCGCCCAAAACTGCACACAGTACTCCAGCTGCGGCCTCACCAATGCCCTATACAGGTTACGTTAATGAAGCCAAATAAAAATAAACCATTTGTGTTTATTTTTACTGTGGTCCTCTTTTCACTGTTGTCTGCAGGGTTACAGAGGTTGAATAGTGAAATCTCGGAAGGCTGTTTCTGAGATGCGATTCCATGGCACCACTGTCTCCAGAGCAGATTGCTTACAGCTAACGCTTACATAAAATATCAAATTTGCACATTCTGAATGTTTATTAACCTGTGTGAAGCAGAACTCTGACTGTGACCATCTGTCCGTGTGTCCGCATATTGAAGCTCCAATGCCTACCTCTCCGGAAGTATCGAAAACAAAGTGGGAAATGATCACTCAGTTCTTGGGGAGAGGGACTGGCCGAGGTTCCAGATTTTATTTTTACGTTTTGACAATTCTATTCATAGAACTGGGCTGTTAGATTCCTCAACTCCGGATCCAACTGGGAAATGCTGTTTTCCATCTGCTCCGGGTGAATTAATTACCGTACAAAGTGGTCAATGAGGCCTGTCCCTGTACTCCATCTCAGTCTGCCATTGAACTCTCTAGCTTAGGCAGGGTTAAAGGACACTTGCATTTTAAAGCTTTTCCCTTAGATCGTCCCAAAACACTTTACAGCCAATGAAATATTTATTAAGTGTAGTCGCAGTTGTTAAGCAGGAAACACAGCAGCCAAATTGCGCGCGGCAAGCTCACTAACAGCAGTGTGGTAATGACCGATCTGGTCGGGTGATGCTGAATGGTAAGATTGGCAGCACACCAGTGATAATTCTGCTGCTCTTCTGATCTCTTACACCCACCTGAGAGGGTGGCACAGTGGGTTAGCACTGCTGCTTCACAGCGCCAGGGTCCGGGGTCCAATTCCCAGCTCCGGTCACTGTCTATGTGCAGTTTGCACATTCTCCTCATGTCTGCGTGGGTTTCCTCCCACAGTCCAAAGATGTGCGGGTTAGGTTGATTGGCCGTGCTAAGAAATTGCCCCTTAGTGTCCAGGGATGTGTAGGTTAGAGGGATTAGTGGGTATAATGTGTAGGGATATGGGGGGTAGGGCCTGGGTGGGATTGTGTTCAGTGCAGACTCGATGGGCCGAAGGGCCTCTTTCTACCCTGTAGGGTTCTAGGTGGAGCCTCAGTAAAACATCTCATCAGAAGAGAGGACCTCTAACCGTGCAGCACCCCCTCAGCACCATATTGGGCCTGTCAGCCTAGATTATGTACTCAAGTCTCCAGAGTGAGACTCAAAGCTATAATCTTCTGATGTGAAGGTGAGAATCTTTTCCAGCCAAAATGGATAACCTCTCACTTACTGATGTTAAACTCCATCTGCCAGACTTTGCCTAATCTATCCATATCCATTCATAAATTGCTTATTTCTTTTTCACGGCTTACCTATTTTGGTGTCACCTGCATATTTGCTGATGTTACCTTCTATCTTTGTCTCCATGTCATTAATATAGATAATTAATAGTTGGGGTTTGAGAACTGAACCCTGTGATGCCCCACTAGTTACAGCTTGCCAATCCGAGAAAGACCCATCCATCCCAACTCTCTGCTTTCTGTTGGTTGTGATGTGGAGATGCTGGCGTTGGACTGAGGTAAAACACAAAGAAATCCCACAGCACCAGTTTAAAGTCCAATAAACCTGGTTGGACTTTAACCTGGTGTTGTGGGATTTCTTTGTGTTGTGTTGGTTAATCAGCCCTCTACCCAAGCTAATAAATGGCCCCTAACCCCGTGGGATCTTACCTTGTTTATTAACCTTACGTGTGGCACCTTTTAAAAACTTTCTGGATCTTCATTATCCATTTTACTCATTACATCTTCGAAGAACTCAAGCGAATTAGTCAAACATGATTTCCCATTCATAAAACCATGCTGCCTCTGATGTTTTGACTTTCTGAGTGTGCTGTTGGGGCAACACCGGTGGCACAGTGGGTTAGCACTGCTGCTTCACAGCTCCAGGGTCCTGGGTTCGATTCCCGGCTCGGGTCACTGTCTGTGTGGAGTTTGTACATTCTCCTCGTGTCTGTGTGGGTTTCCTCCGGGTGCTCCGGTTTCCTCCCACAGTCCAAAGATGTGCGGGTTAGGTTGATTGGCCGTACTGCCTGGGCTGCTCTTGGAAGTTCCAGGAGTGGCCTAGTACTTCGTGTCGGTGTGTGTGCTTGATCCTGGACCGGTAGATGGGCGCCGCAACAGCTCAGTGACTAGCACTGCTGGCTGCACAGGCACATGGATTTGGGCCTGTGTCTGTGGGAGTTTGCGCATTCTCCCCGTGGTTGCGTGGGTTTCCTCCGGGCGCTCCGGTTTCCTCCCACACCCCAAAAATGTGCTCTCAGGCTAATCGGTTTTTACCAAATTGACACTATTTCTTCCTTGAATCTGACTGAGTAGGGTTCCATTCATAGATATGCAGGGTAGAATAGGTGTAGGGTGATGTGGCGGCGCGGGCTCGTTGGGCCGAAGGGCCTGTTTCCCGTGCTGGATTGTTCTTTGTTCCTTGTACTAAGAAATTGCCCCTTAGTGTCCAGGGATGTGTAGGTTAGAGGGATTAGTGGGTATAATATGTAGGGATATGGGGGTAGGGCCTGGGTGGGATTGTGTTCGATGCAGACTCGATGGGCTGAAGGGTCTCTTTCTGCACTGTAGGGTTCTATGATCTTCTGTTATCACTTCCTTAATAATGAATTCTAACAAGTTCCCAACATCATGTTAAACTAGCTGGCCTATAGTTCCCTACTTTCTGCCTCCCTCCCTTTTTGAATAACGCTGCAATTTCAGCATTTTTCCAATCCACTTATTCCCATATCCAGGGAACTTTGGAATGTTATAACCAAAGGATCCACTATCTCTGCTGTCACTTCCTATAAGACTCTAAGATGTAGGTCACCAAGCCCTGGGGACTTGCTGCCTTCAATCCTAATAGTTTCCTCAATACTTTTCCTTATTGGTGATAATCGTTCTCAGTTCCTCCCTTTCTATTTCCTCTGTGTTACTATGGAGATGGTCTAGTGTCCTCCATCTTGAAAACTGAGGCAAAATGTTGATTTAATGTCTCAGCTATTTCTGTGTTCCTCAGTATTAACTCTCTGGTCTCATCCTCCAAGGGTGCAACAATCACTTTAGATACTCTCTTCCCTTTTATAGACTTATAGAAACTTTTGCTATCTTTTTTAATATTTTGTACGAGTTTTCTTTCCTAATTTACCTTTGTTAAGAACATAAGAACATAAGAAATAGGAGCAGGAGTAGGCCATCTGGCCCTTCGAGCCTGCCCCGCCATTCAATAAGATCATGGCTGATCTATCGTGACTCAGCTCCACCTTCCCGCCCTTTCCCCATAACCCTTAATCCCTTCTCTTATCAAAAACCCATCAACCCGTTTCTTAAAAATATTTAGCGAGGCAGCCTCCACCACTTCAACGGGCAAAGAATTCCAGAGATTCACCACCCTTTGAGTGAAGAAGTTCCTCCTCAACTCCGTTCTAAACCGCCCCCCCCTTTATCTTGAGGCTGTGCCCTCTAGTCCTACTGTCTTTTTTGAGCGGGAAGAGTCTCTCCACCTCTATCCTATCCAAATGTTCCACAATCTTCCAGTCTATCACTGAGAGATATCACCCGGAGCTCCGGGCATTGATATCTCTGGAAGCTTCTCCTTTTGGATGTTGATGCCATGGGTGCTTGAGGCCCTGGGTGTTGGTGCCCCTGGCAATATTGGAGCCCCTGAATGATGGAATCAGAGGGCACTGGTGAGGCTGTGTGCTGGAAACTCAGCGTGATATTTATTTGGGTACTGCTACCACTGTTATTGGTGTCACATATAATGATGTAGAGATGCCGGTGTTGGACAGGGGTAAACACAGTAAGAAGTCTTACAACACCAGGTTAAAGTCCAACAGGTTTATTTGGTAGCAAAAGCCACTAGCTTTTGGAGCTCTTGCTCCTCTTTCGTCAAGTGAGTGAGAGTTTGTATTCACAAATAGGGCAGCAAATGATATAACTCAGTTTACAAAATAATGGTTGGAATGCAAGTCTTTACAGGTCATCAAGTCTTAAAGGTACAGACAGTCTGAGTGGAGAGAGCATTAAGCACAGGTTAAAGAGATGAGTATTGTCTCCAGACAGGACAGTTAGTGAGATTTTGCAAGTCCAGGCAAGTCGTGGGGGGTTACAGATAGTGCGACATGAACCCAAGATCTCGGTTGAGGCCATCCTCATGTGTGCGAAACTTCTGCTCAGCGACTCTGTGTTTCACAACACACGACAGCACAGATAAGGGATGGTTGGCCCAGATGGGACAACATGATCGGTGCAGGCTTGGAGGGCCAAAGGGCCTGTTCCTGTGCTGTATTGTTCTTTGTTTGTTTGTGATTTCTATTCAGCACAAAGAAAGCCATTCTGTGCATGGAACCTGGGCCATCTCACTGACAGAGCAATGCAATTAATGCCACTCCCCCACTTTCACCCATAGCAACTCAATGTTTCCCCTTTCACCATTGAGCCAATTCCATTTTGAAAGTTACCATTGAATGATCAACTGTGCCGCCACCACCCCTGTTGGGTCTGTCCTGCCAGTTAGACAGGATCTACCCAGGGATGGTAATGGTGGACATTATCTGTAAGGTATGGTTCAGTGAGTATGACTATGTCAGGCTGTTGATTGAGTAGTTGTGCGAGACTGCTGTCCAAATTTTGGCTCAAGCCTCCAGATGTTAGTAAGGAGGACTTTGCTGTTGTCATTTTTGGTTCCAAGGTTGATGGCAGGTGGTCAGTCTGGTTTCATTCCTTTATATTTTTTTTGTAACAGTTAGTTACAGCTAGGTGACTGGCTAGGGCCTTTAAAAGTCAACCAATTGCTGTGGTTCTGGAGTCACATATGAACCAGACCAGGTAAGATTGCATCCCTAAAGGACTTTAGTGGACCAGATGGGTTTTTACAACAATGGTCATCATTAGACTTTTAATGCCAAATTTTTAAACTTACACCATCTACCCCAGTACACATTAACCTGGGGTCTGTAGATTACAAATCCAGCAACTGTAACATTATGCCAATGCCTCACCATTATTTGAACCAATTGTTTGAATGCACAGTTCAATGGCGATCACCTTTCATTCTAAACTCTACAGAATGTAGAGGCAATTTACCCAGCCTCTCATCATAGGATGGCTCTGTCATCCCCAGGGGCCAATTACATGAACTTTGACTCTCCTGCCTCAAATGTATGTCTCCTTCCTTAAAAATTGAGACCAGAACTGTACACAGTAGACCAGGCGTGGTCTCATTGAAGTCCTGTATAATTGTTGCAAGACTTTTGTTTTTGTTCTCCAATCCCCTTCCAATAAAGGCCAACCTGCCACTTTCTTTGCTAATTGCTGATTGCTGAAGCTGCATGCTAATTTTCTGTGTTCCTTTTACAAAATCACTCAAACCCCTGTGAATATCAACGTTGAGAAGTTCCACACCTTTTTAAAGTACCTCTGCTTTTTTACCGCAAAATCTCGATACTTGCCCGTATTATTCTCCATCCATGACCTTGTTGCTCATGCTGAGTGTATCCCTTTGTAAGTCTCACAGCTTACATTCCCACCTAGCTTTCAGGTGCAGCAGAGTGGTGAGGGAGGCAAAGGGTACGCTGGCCTTCGTAGCGAGAGGATTTGAGTACAGGAGGGTTGCGCTGCAACTATCCAGGGCCTCTGTGAGATCACACCTGGAATATTGTGTACAGTTTTGGCCTCCTTATCTGAGGATTGACGTTCTTGCAATGGAGGGAGTGCAGAGAAACCTTACTAGACTGATTCCTGGGATGGTGTGACTGACGTACGAGGAGAGATTAAGTTGGTTAGAGTTTTATTCGCTGGAGTTTAGAAGAATAAGGGGGGATCTCATAGAAACCTAAACATTCTAACAACGTAAATGGTAGGATTCTGAAGAGGGATCTGGGAATACAGATACATAATTCCCTAAAAGTGGCATCACAGCTAGATAGGGTCATAAAGAATACTTTTGCAACATTGGCCTTTATAAATCAAAATATTGAGTAGTATAAGAATTGGAATGTTAGTGTGAGATTGTATTAGGCATTGGTGAGGCCGAACTTAGAGTATTGTGTACAGTTTTGGTCACCGAGTTAGAGGAAGGATGTAAATAAGGTTGAAAGAGTGCAGAGAAGGTTCACAAGGATGTTCCCGGGACTTGAGAAGCTGAGTTACAGAGAGAGATTGAATAGGTTAGGACTTTATTCCCCGGAGTGTAGAAGAATGAGGGGAGATTTGATAGAGGTGTATAAGATTTTGATGGGTATCGATAGAGTGAATGCAAACAGGCTTTTTCCACTGAGGTTAGGGGAGAAAAAAAACCAGAGGGCATGGGTTAAGGGTGAAAGGAGAAAAGTTTAAAGGGAATATTAGGGGGGGGATTCTTCACGCAGAGTGGTGGGAGTGTGGAATGAGCTGCCGGATAAATGCGGGGGGTCACTTTTAACATTTAAGAGAAACTTGGATGAGTTCATGGATGAGAGGGGTGTGGAGGGATATGGTCCAAGTGCAGGTCAGTGGGACGAGGCAAAAAATGGTTCGGCACAGACAAGAAGGGCCAAAAGGCCTGTTTCTGAGCTGTAATTTTCTATGGTTCTAACAGGACTAAACAGGGTAGATGCAGGAAGGGTGTTTTCAATGCTGGTGAGTCCAGAACCAACATTCATATTCTAAGGATATGGGGTAAACCATTTAGAACAAAGAACAACCCAGCACGGGAAACAGGCCCTTCGGCCCAACGAGCCCACGCCGCCACATCACCCTACACCTATTCTACCCTGCATATCTATGAATGGAACCCTACTCAGTCAGATTCAGGGAAGAAATAGTGTCAATTTGGTAAAAACCGATTAGCCTGAGAGCACATTTTTGGGATGTGGGAGGAAACCGGAGCGCCCGGAGGAAACCCACACAACCACAGGGAGAATGCGCAAACTCCCACAGACACAGGCCCAAATCCATGTGTCTGCACAGCTAGCAGTGCTGAGATGAGGAGAAATTTCTTCACTCAGCCTATGGAATTTGCTGCCACAGAAAGCAGTTGATGCCAAAACATTGTATGATTTCAAATAGAAATTAGATATCAATCTTGGGGTTAAAGGGATCAATGGATATGGAGGGTAGGCGGGATCATAGAACATAGAACATTACAGCGCAGAACAGGCCCTTCGGCCCACAATGTTGCGCCGACCAGTTACAAAACAATGACCTACTAGCCTAAACCAATCCCTTTTCATCCATAAACCTATCCACAGATCTCTTAAACGCCCCCAAACTAGGTGCATTTACAACTGCAGCTGGCAGGGCATTCCAGTCCCTCACCACCCTCTGGGTAAAGAACCTACCCCTGACATCAGTCCTATAACTACCCCCCCCTTAATTTAAAGTCGTGCCCCCTCGTGCTAGCTTTCTCCATCCTAGGAAAAAGGCTATCACTATCTACCCTGTCTAAACCTCTAATCATCTTATATGTTTCAATGAGATCCCCTCTTAGCCGCCTTCTTTCCAGCGAAAACAACTCCAAATCTCTCAGTCTCTCCTCATAGGATCTCCCCTCCATACCAGGCAACATCCTGGTAAACCTCCTCTGCACCCTCTCCAAAGCCTCTACATCCTTCCTGTAATGTGGGGACCAGAACTGCACACAAAACTCCAAGTGTGGCCGCACCAGAGTTGTGTACAGTTGCATCATGACGCTGCGACTCCTAAATTCAATCCCCCTACCAATAAACGCCAAGACACCGTATGCCTTCTTAACAACCTTGTCTACTTGATTCCCAACTTTCAGGGATCTATGTACACATACACCTAGATCCCTCTGCTCCTCCACACTATTCAAAGTCCTCCCGTTAGCCCTATACTCAACACATCTGTTATTCCTACCGAAATGAATTACCTCACACTTCTCCACATTAAACTCCATCCGCCACCTCACAGCCCAGCTCTGCAACCTTTCTAAGTCACCCTGAAAACTATGACACCCTTCCTCACAATCTAATCAGGCGATTGAGTTGGATGATCAGCCATGATCATAATGAATTGTGAAGCAGGCTCAAAGGGCTAGATGGCCTACTCCTGCTCCTATTTTCCACGTTTCCTATTTTCTATAGATGAGGGGATTGGACTATGAAGAGAGGCTGAATAGACTGGGTCTGTACTCATTGGAGTTTAGAAGGATGAGGGGGGATCTTATAGAGACGTATAAGGTAATGAAATGGATGGATAGGGTAGAGGTAGAGAGATTCTTCCCACTCAGAAAGGACAGCAGGACTAGAGGGCACAGCCTCAAGGTAAGGGGGGGGCAGTTTAGATCGGAGTTGAGGAGGAACTTCTTCACTCAAAGAGTGGTGAATCTCTGGAATTCTCTGCCCGTTGAAGTGGTGGAGGTTACCTCGCTAAATATATTTAAGTCACGGGTAGATAGGTTTCTGATAGACAGGGGAATTAAGGGAGAAAGCGGGAAAGTGGAACTGATCCACTATCAGATCAGCCATGATCTTATTGAATGGCGGGGCAGGCTCGAAGGGCTGGATGGCCTACTCCTGCTCCTATTTCTTATGTTCTTATGTTCTATGTTCCTACACCTTCTTCAAGCCCTTAACATCCTTCCTAAAGCATGGTATCTGGAAGGGAATACCTCCACCTGCAGCCGAACCAGTGTTATATAAAGCTTTAGCATCACTTCCTTGGCACTCTGTGATATTAGAGGCCACTGGTTAATAACCTTTTGGCTATAGGTGTGCTGCACCTCATTACAGAACCTCAGGTTTTCATTCACTGGGGCAGAAACTTCAAATCACCACCATCACTTTGAATGATATCCGTGTCTGATTATTGCTACAAGGCGCTGGGAATTGGCCCACGATACAATTAGAGCACTGAGACAGAGCACATCATACTCTGCTGTTCCAGAAGTGGACAGCAAGATGGGGAGTCAAATTATATCATAAACAGCTAAATCCCTGGGTAAAAGCAAATTACTGCGGATGCAGGGACCTGAAGCCAAAAGAGACAGTACTGGAGAATCTCAGCCAGCCTGGGAGCATTTGTAAGGAGAGACAAGAACTGGCTTTTCAAGCCCGGATGACCCGATGTCAACTACTTTGAGTTCTGACAAAGGGTCATCTGGACTCAAAACAACTTTTCTCTCCTTACAGATGCTCCCAGGATTGCTGAAATTTTCCAGCAGTTTCCCTTTTGGACCTGTATCCCTGGAATGAGAAACACAAGTAAGATGCAGCTAAAGATTCATTCTCAATTATCTAGAGTGGCACAGAGAGAAGGGCACAGACTCGGAATTAATGGGGTGACTGGGGCAGTGAGACTGGGTGTTAATGGGGGGTGAATGGGGCAGTGAGACTGGGTGTTAATGGGGGGTGAATGGGGCAGTGAGACTGGGTGTTAATGGGGCAGTGAGATTGGGTGTTAATGGGTATTAATGGGGCAGTGAGACTGGGTGTTAATTGGTATTAATGGGGCAGTGAAACGGGGTGTTACTGGGGGTGAATGGGGCAGTGAGACTGGGTATTAATGGGGGTGAATGGGACAGTGCGACTGGGAGTTAATGGGGATGAATGGGGCAGTGAGACTGGGTATTAATGGGGGTGAATGGGGCAGTGAGACTGGGTGTTAATGGGGGTGAATGGGGCAGTGAGACTTGGTGTTAATGGGAGGGTGAATGGGGCAGTGAGACTGGGTGTTAATGGGGATGAATGGGGCAGTGAGACTGGGTGTTAATGGGGATGAATGGGGCAGTGAGACTGGGTGTTAATGGGGGTGAATGGGGCAGTGAGACTGGGTCTTAATGGGGGTGAATGGGACAGTGCGACTGGGTGTTAATGGGGATGAATGGGGCAGTGAGACTGGGTGTTAATGGGGGTGAATGGGGCAGTGAGACTGGGTGTTAATGGGGGTGAATGGGGCAATGAGACTGGGAGTTAATGGGGGGGTGAATGGGGCAGTGAGTCTGGGTGTTAATGGGGGTGAATGTGGCAGTTAGACTGGGTGATAATGGGGCTGAATGGGGCAGTTAGACTGGGGGTTAATGGGGCTGAATGGGGCAGTTAGACTGGGTGTTAATGAGGGTGAATGGGACAGTGAGACTGGGTGTTAATGGGGGTGAATGGGGCAGTGAGACTGGGTGTTAATGGGGATGAATGGGGCAGTGAGACTTGGTGTTAATGGGGGTGAATGGGGCAGTGAGACTGGGTGTTAATGGGGGTCAATGGGGCAGTGAGTCTGGATGTTAATGGGGGGTGAATGGGGCAGTGGGACTGGGTGTTAATGGGGGTGAATGGGGCAGTGAGACTGGGTGTTAATGGGGGTCAATGGGGCAGTGAGTCTGGATGTTAATGGGGGGTGAATAGGGCAGTGAGACTGGGTGTTAATGGGCGTCAATGGGGCAGTGAGACTGGGTGTTAATAGGGGTCAATGGGGCATTGAGACTGGGTGTTAATGGGGTGAATGGGGCAGTGTGACTGGGTGTTAATGGGAGTGAATGGGGCAGTGAGACTGGGTGTTAATGGAGGTCAATGGGGCAGTGAGACTGGGTGTTAATGGGGTGAATGAGGCAGTGTGACTGGGTGTTAATGGGAGTGAATGGGGCAGTGAGACTGGGTGTTAATGGGGTGAATGGGGCAGTGAGTCTGGGTGTTAACGGGGTAAATGGGGCAGTGAGACTGGGTGTTAATGGGGGTGAATGGGGCAGTGAGTCTGGGTGTTAATGGGGGTGAATGGGGCAGTGAGACTGGGTGTTAATGGGAGTGAGTGGGGCAGTGAGTCTGGGTGTTAATGGGGGTGAATGGGGCAGTGAGACTGGGTGTTAATGGGGTTGAATGGGGCAGTTAGACTGGGGGTTAATGGGAGTGAATGGGGCAGTGAGACTGGGTGTTAATGGGGTGAATGGGGCAGTGAGACTGGGTGTTAATGGGAGTGAATGGGGCAGTGAGTCTGGGTGTTAATGGGGTGAATGGGGCAGTGAGTCTGGGTGTTAATGGGGGTCAATGGGGCATTGAGACTGGGTGTTAATGGGGGTCAATGGGACAGTGAGTCTGGGTGTTAATGGGGTGAATGGGGCAGTGAGTCTGGGTGTTAATGGGGGTGAATGGGGCAGTGAGACTGGGTGTTAATGGGGGTGAATGGGGCAGTGAGTCTGGTTGTTAATAGGGGGTGAATGGGGCAGTGAGACTGGGTGTTAATGGGGGTCAATGGGGCAGTGAGACTGGGTGTTAATGGGGGTCAATGGGGCATTGAGACTGGGTGTTAATGGGGGTTAATGGGACAGTGAGACTGGGTGTTAATGGGGGTGAATGGGGCAGTGAGACTGGGTGTTAATGGGGGTCAATGGGGCAGTGAGTCTGGGTGTTAATGGGGGTTAATGGGACAGTGAGACTGGGTGTTAATGGGGGTGAATGGGGCAGTGAGACTGGGTGTTAATGGGGGTGACTGTGGCAGTGAGACTGGGTGTTAATGGGAGTGAATGGGGCAGTGAGACTTGGTGTTAATGGGGGTCAATGGGGCAGTGAGTCTGGGTGTTAATGGGGGTGACTGGGGCAGTGGGACTGGGTGTTAAAGGGGCAGTGAGACTGGGTGTTAATGGGGGTCAATGGGGCAGTGAGACTGGGTGTTAATGGGGGTGACTGGGGCAGTGGGACTGGGTGTTAAAGGGGCAGTGAGACTGGGTGTTAATGGGGGTCAATAGGGCAGTGAGACTGGGTGTTAATGGGGGTGAATGGGGCAGTGAGACAGGGTCTTAATGGGGGTGAATGGGGCAGTGAGACTGGGTGTTAATGGGGTGAATGGGACAGTGAGACTGGGTGTTAATGGGGATGAATGGGGCAGTGAGACTGGGTGTTAATGGGGGTGAATGGGGCAGTGAGACTGGGTGTTAATGGGGGTCAATGGGGCAGTGAGTCTGGGTGTTAATGGGGGTGAATAGGGCAGTGATTCTGGGTATTAATGGGGGTGAATGGGGCAGTGAGACTGGGTGTTAATGGGGGTGAATGGGGCAGTGAGACTGTTTGTTACTGGGGGTGAATGGGGCAGTGAGACTTGGTGTTAATGGGGGTAAATGGGGCAGTGACACTGGGTGTTAATGGGGGTCAATGGGACAGTGAGACTGGGTGTTAATGGGGGTCAATGGGACAGTGAGACTGGGTGTTAATGGGGGTGACTGGGGCAGTGAGACTGGGTGATAATGGGGCAGTGAGACTGGGTGTTAATGGGGCAGTGCGACTGGGTGTTAATGGGGCAGTGAGACTGGGTGTTAATGGGGGTCAATGGGACAGTGAGACTGGGTGTTAATGGGGCAGTGAGACTGGGTCTTAATGGGGGTGAATGAGGCAGTGAGACTGGGTGTTAATGGGGTGAATGGGGCAGTGACTCTGGGTGTTAATGGAGGTCAATGGGGCAGTGAGACTCGGTGTTAATGGGGGTGAATGGGGTAGTGAGACTGGGTGTTAATGGAGGTGAATGGGGCAGTGAGACTGGGTGTTAATGGGGTGATTGGGGCAGTGAGTCTGGGTGTTAATGGAGGTCAATAGGGCAGTGAGACTGGGTGTTAATGGGGGTGAATGGGGCAGTGAGACTGGGTGTTAATGGGGTGATTGGGGCAGTGAGTCTGGTTGTTAATGGAGGTCAATGGGGCAGTGAGACTGGGTGTTAATGGGGGTGAATGGGGCAGTGAGACTGGATGTTAATGGGGTGATTGGGGCAGTGAGTCTGGTTGTTAATGGAGGTCAATGGGGCAGTGAGACTGGGTGTTAATGGGGGTGAATGGGGCAGTGAGACTGGATGTTAATGGGGTGATTGGGGCAGTGAGTCTGGGTGTTAATGGAGGTCAATGGGGCAGTGAGACTGGGTGTTAATGGGGTGATTGGGGCAGTGAGTCTGGGTGTTAATGGGGTGAATGGGGTAGTGAGACTGGGTGTTAATGGGGTGATTGGGGCAGTGAGTCTGGGTGTTAATGGCGGTCAATGGGACAGTGAGACTGGGTCTTAATGGGGGTGAATGGGGCAATGAGACTGGGTGTTAATGGGGTGATTGGGGCAGTGAGTCTGGGTGTTAATGGAGGTCAATGGTACAGTGAGACTGGGTGTTAATGGGGGTGAATGGGGCAGTGAGACTGGGTGTTAATGGGGGTGAATGGGGCAGTGAGACTGGGTGTTAATGGGGGTGAATGGGGCAGTGAGACTGGGTGTTAATGGGGGTGAATGAGGCAGTGAGTCTGGGTGTTAATGGAGGTCAATGGGGCAGTGAGACTGGGTGTTAATGGGGATGAATGGGGCAGTGAGACTGGGTGTTAATGGAGGTGAATGGGGCAGTGAGACTGGGTGTTAATAGGGGGTGAATAGGGCAGTGAGACTGGGTGTTAATGGGGTGATTGGGGCAGTGAGTCTGGGTGTTAATGGAGGTCAATGATACAGTGAGACTGGGTGTTAATGGGGGTGAATGGGGCAGTGAGACTGGGTGTTAATGGGGGTGAATGGGGCAGTGAGTCTGGGTGATAATGGAGGTCAATGGGGCAGTGAGTCTGGGTATTAATGGGGGTCAATGGGGCAGTGAGACTGGGTGTTAATGTGGGTGAATGGGGCAGTGAGACTGAGTGTTAATGGGGGTGACTGTGGCAGTGAGACTGGGTGTTAATGGGGGTGAATGGGGCAGTGAGACTGAGTGTTAATGGGGGTGACTGTGGCAGTGAGACTGGGTGTTAATGGAGGTCAATGGGGCAGTGAGACTGGGTGTTAATGGGGATGAATGGGGCAGTGAGACTGGGTCTTAATGGGGGTGAATGGGGCAGTGCGACTGGGTGTTAATGTGGGTGAATGGGGCAGTGAGACTGGGTGTTAATGGGGGTGAATGGGGCAGTGAGTCTGGGTCTTAATGGGGGTGAATGGGGCAGTGAGACTGGGTGTTAATGGGGGTGAATGGGGCAGTGAGACTGGGTCTTAATGGGGGTGAATGGGACAGTGCGACTGGGTGTTAATGGGGGTGAATGGAGCAGTGAGACTGGGTGTTAATGTGGTGAATGGGGCAGTGAGACTGGGTGTTAATGGGGGTGAATGGGGCAGTGAGACTGGGTGTTATTGGGGATGAATGGGGCAGTGAGACTGGGTCTTAATGGGGGTGAATGGGACAGTGAGACTGGGTGTTAATGGGGGTGAATGGAGCAGTGAGACTGGGTGTTAATGGGGATGAATGGAGCAGTGAGACTGGGTATTAATGGGGGTGAATGGGACAGTGAGACTGGGTGTTAATGTGGTGAATGGGGCAGTGAGACTGGGGGTTAATGGGGGGTGAATGGGACAGTGAGACTGGGTGTTAATGGGGGTGAATGGGACAGTGAGACTGGGTGTTAATGGGCCACTGACAGAATGAATCCTTGCGATGGAGTTAAACTGAGTCTTTTGTTGTTCCTCCAGAGGCAGCCACAAAGAAATTACGAAGCAACATTCGAAGAAGCACCGAGACTGGGATCGCGGTGGAAATGAGAAACCGAGTGACCCGACAGGGCAGCCGAGAGTCGACAGACGGCAGCACCAACAGTAACAGCTCCGATGGCAAGTGAGTATCCGGCAGTGGGCAGCACTCACAAACAGTGCCGGCGGGGATGGGCCCAGTGTGAGTAAATCATCCCATTGCCACGTCCATTCGGGTTGTGTGTCCTGTTACAAAGCTGCCCTTGCAGAGTCCTGTGATCCAAATCTCACTGGCAGTGTTACACTTCCCCACTGTAACACGTGAGTCATTTCAGATTACAACAAGTACATTTATGTAGCTACATTACAGAAATAAAGCACAATGGAGTTAATCAAACTGTAAATATTAAATAAGGGAAGCGGAGAGCTTCCCCTTTGCAAGAATGATATTCCAGTGATAAATACATATTTATTACCTGCTGCAGAGACTGAAGAGGTAATCTGTATTTCTCAAACGTGGGGTTTAATCCTGGCAGGAAAGACTTTAATCCAGCTCCTCTGAATCCTGGTGGGAGCCATATGTCCATCTCCTGGCAGCAGGAAAACCTCCTGTGATTAATTTGGAGATAGGGAGCTTGCCTGCTGATGGCTGATGTCAATTAGACACATTACTGAACCAGTCGGCAGCAATTATCCAAAATTTAGTGGTGGTTCAGGGATTGAATAGGAGTTGCCCAGTTTCCCTGTGCTTTCCAGAAGCCGTGCGCTATCGAGTTTGCCAGTGGCCTACCGGGGGGGGGGGGAGGGGGGGGGAATCCCTCTTGCGGAACCCAACATCGGGTAAGGCAGTGGCTCCTAGATAATAGCCGCCAGCTCATGCCTCCAACCCCCTTTCCCACTCATTCCATGACCCCGTCTTTGCAACCCGCATCCCGCCCTCACTGGCCCTGAGTCCAGTGGGAATCCATGTTGAAATTCCTGGAGCGTTACTGATTGCATCTCCCAATGACACTGCTGGCAGTGCAGCACTGCCAACCTCTGACCAACAGCACTCAGGAGGTGGTATTTCCAGCACTGGGAGCCTGAGTCCCAGGGAAGGCCTGGCTCTGGCCTATTGGACACCCACAGATTTCCCATTAGTTTTCCCTGGTGTTGATCCAGCTCCTTCTTCCCGACACATGTCTTCAAGTAGTCAGAGTGAGGGGTGCCTTGACCAAAAGGTAAAGGCACCCCTCACCTTTGAAATGCCCGAAAACATTAGACGTGAGAGCAGCTGAGGGAACGGAGAAGGCAGACAGTTACATCTCCCATACAATACAAATCTATCTTTTGGATCAAATCACACGAGGTTTATTGGAGAATTCAGGTCAGGAATTCTAATAGGAAATGAATCTGGGTTCTTGTGGAATTTGCAACACATTATACACCACAATAGCTAACCAGCCCAGTGTCACTCACCCCTAGTGTCACTCCCACTGCCAGTGTCATTTAAACCCCCAGTGTCACTCTCACACCCCAGTGTCACTCTCACACCCCAGTGTCACTCTCACACCCCCAGTGTCACTCCCACCCCCAGTGTCACTCCCACCCCCAGTGTCACTCCCACCTCCAGTGTCACTCTCACCCCCAGTGTCACTCTCACCCCCAGTGTCACTCTCACCCCCAGTGTCACTCACACCCCCAGTGTCACTCCCACCCCCAGTGTCACTCTCACCCCCAGTGTCACTCTCACTGCCAGTGTCACTCCCACCCCCAGTGTCACTCTCACCCCCAGTGTCACTCTCGCACCCCCAGTGTCACTCACGCCCACTGTCACTCCCACACCAGTGTCACACTCGCTCCCCCAGTGTCACTCTCACCCCCAGTGTCACTTAAAGCCCCAGTGTCACTCCAATTGCCAGTGTTACTCAGACCCCAGTGTTACTCAGATCCCAGTGTCACTCTTGTCCCCAGTGTCATTCACACCCCCAGTGTCACTCTCGCCTCTCACCCCAGTGTCACTGAAACCCCCCAGTGTTACTCAGACCCCAGTGTCACTGAAACCCCCCAGTGTCACTCAGACCCCAGTGTCACTGAAACCCCCCAGTGTCACTCAGACCCCAGTGTCACTGAAACCCCCCAGTGTCACTGAAACCCCCCAGTGTCACTGAAACCCCCCAGTGTTACTCAAACCCCAGTGTCACTGAAACCCCCCAGTGTCACTCAGACCCCAGTGTCACTGAAACCCCCCAGTGTCACTCAGACCCCAGTGTCACTGAAACCCCCCAGTGTCACTGAAACCCCCCAGTGTCACTGAAATCCCCCAGTGTTACTCAGACCCCAGTGTCACTGAAACCCCCCAGTGTCACTCAGACCCCAGTGTCACTGAAACCCCCCAGTGTCACTCAGACCCCAGTGTCACTGAAACCCCCCAGTGTCACTCAGACCCCAGTGTCACTGAAACCCCCCAGTGTCACTGAAACCCCCCAGTGTCACTGAAACCCCCCAGTGTCACTCAGACCCCAGTGTCACTGAAACCCCCCAGTGTCACTCAGACCCCAGTGTCACTGAAACCCCCCAGTGTCACTGAAACCCCCCAGTGTCACTCAGACCCCAGTGTTACTGAAACCCCCCAGTGTCACTCAGACCCCAGTGTCACTGAAACCCCCCAGTGTCACTGAAACCCCCCAGTGTCACTGAAACCCCCCAGTGTCACTCAGACACCAGTGTCACTCAGACCCCAGTGTCACTGAAACCCCCCAGTGTTACTCAGACCCCAGTGTCACTGAAACCCCCCAGTGTCACTCAGACCCCAGTGTTACTGAAACCCCCCAGTGTCACTGAAGCCCCCCAGTGTTACTCAGACCCCAGTGTCACTGAAACCCCCCAGTGTTACTCAGACCCCAGTGTCACTGAAACCCCCCAGTGTCACTCAGACCCCAGTGTCACTCAGACCCCAGTGTCACTGAAACCCCCCAGTGTCACTCAGACCCCAGTGTCGCTGAAACCCCCCAGTGTCACTCAGACCCCAGTGTCACTGAAACCCCCCAGTGTCACTCAGACCCCAGTGTCGCTGAAACCCCCCAGTGTCACTCAGACCCCAGTGTCACTGAAACCCCCCAGTGTTACTGAAACCCCCCAGTGTCACTGAAACCCCCCAGTGTCACTCAGACCCCAGTGTCACTGAAACCCCCCAGTGTCACTGAAACCCCCCAGTGTCACTGAAACCCCCCAGTGTCACTCAGACCCCACTGTCACTGAAACCCCCCAGTGTCACTGAAACCCCCCAGTGTCACTGAAACCCCCCAGTGTTACTCAGACCCCAGTGTTACTCAGACCCCAGTGTCACTCAGACCCCAGTGTCACTGAAACCCCCCAGTGTCACTCAGACCCCAGTGTCACTGAAACCCCCCAGTGTCACTCAGACCCCAGTGTCACTGAAACCCCCCAGTGTCACTCAGACCCCAGTGTTACTGAACTCCCCCAGTGTCACTCAGACCCCAGTGTTATGCAGACCCCAGTGTCACTGAAACCCCCCAGTGTCACTCAGACCCCAGTGTCACTGAAACGCCCCAGTGTCACTCAGACCCCAGTGTCACTGAAACCCCCCAGTGTCACTCAGACCCCAGTGTCACTAAAACCCCCCAGTGTCACTCAGACTCCAGTGTCACTCAGACCCCAGTGTCACTGAAATCCCCCAGTGTCACTCAGACCCCAGTGTTACTCAGACCCCAGTGTCACTGAAACCCCCCAGTGTCACTCAGACCCCAGTGTCACTGAAACGCCCCAGTGTCACTCAGACCCCAGTGTCACTGAAACCCCCCAGTGTCACTGGAACCCCCCAGTGTCACTCAGACCCCAGTGTCACTAAAACCCCCCAGTGTCACTCAGACCCCAGTGTCACTGAAACCCCCCAGTGTCACTGAAACCCCCCAGTGTCACTGAAACCCCCCAGTGTCACTGAAATCCCCCAGTGTCACTGAAACCCCCCAGTGTCACTGAAACCCCCCAGTGTCACTCAGACCCCAGTGTCACTGAAACCCCCCAGTGTCACTGAAACCCCCCAGTGTCACTCAGACCCCAGTGTCACTGAAACCCCCCAGTGTCACTCAGACCCCAGTGTCACTGAAACCCCCCAGTGTCACTGAAACCCCCCAGTGTCACTGAAACCCCCCAGTGTCACTCAGACCCCAGTGTCACTGAAACCCCCCAGTGTCACTCAGACCCCAGTGTCACTGAAACCCCCCAGTGTCACTGAAACCCCCCAGTGTCACTGAAACCCCCCAGTGTCACTCAGACCCCAGTGTCACTGAAACCCCCCAGTGTCACTCAGACCCCAGTGTTACTCAGACTCCAGTGTTACTCAGACCCCAGTGTCACTGAAACCCCCCAGTGTCACTGAAACCCCCCAGTGTCACTCAGACCCCAGTGTCACTGAAACCCCCCAGTGTCACTCAGACCCCAGTGTTACTCAGACCCCAGTGTCACTCAGACCCCAGTGTCACTGAAACCCCCCAGTGTCACTCAGACCCCAGTGTCACTGAAACCCCCCAGTGTCACTGAAACCCCCCAGTGTCACTCAGACCCCAGTGTTACTGAAACCCCCCAGTGTTACTGAAACCCCCCAGTGTCACTGAAACCCCCCAGTGTCACTCAGACCCCAGTGTTACTGAAACCCCCCAGTGTTACTGAAACCCCCCAGTGTCACTGAAACCCCCCAGTGTCACTGAGACCCCAGTATCACTGAAACCCCCCAGTGTCACTGGAACCCCCCAGTGTCACTCAGACCCCAGTGTTACTCAGACCCCAGTGTCACTCAGACCCCAGTGTTACTCAGACCCCAGTGTTACTGAAACCCCCCAGTGTCACTGAAACCCCCCAGTGTCACTCAGACCCCAGTGTTACTCAGACCCCAGTGTCACTCAGACCCCAGTGTCACTGAAACCCCCCAGTGTCACTCAGACCCCAGTGTCACTGAAACCCCCCAGTGTCACTCAGACCCCAGTGTTACTCAGACTCCAGTGTTACTCAGACCCCAGTGTCACTGAAACCCCCCAGTGTCACTCAGACCCCAGTGTTACTGAAACCCCCCAGTATCACTGAAACCCCCCAGTGTCACTGAAACCCCCCAGTGTCACTCAGACCCCAGTGTCACTGAAACCCCCCAGTGTCACTCAGACCCCAGTGTCACTGAAAACCCCCAGTGTCACTCAGACCCCAGTGTCACTCAGACCCCAGTGTCACTGAAACCCCCCAGTGTCACTGAAACCCCCCAGTGTCACTCAGACCCCAGTGTCACTGAAACGCCCCAGTGTCACTCAGACCCCAGTGTCACTGAAACCCCCCAGTGTCACTGGAACCCCCCAGTGTCACTCAGACCCCAGTGTCACTAAATCCCCCCAGTGTCACTCAGACCCCAGTGTCACTGAAACCCCCCAGTGTCACTGAAACCCCCCAGTGTCACTGAAACCCCCCAGTGTCACTCAGATCCCAGTGTCACTGAAACCCCCCAGTGTCACTCAGACCCCAGTGTCACTGAAATCCCCCAGTGTCACTGAAACCCCCCAGTGTCACTGAAACCCCCCAGTGTCACTCAGATCCCAGTGTCACTGAAACCCCCCAGTGTCACTCAGACCCCAGTGTCACTGAAACCCCCCAGTGTCACTCAGACCCCAGTTTCACTGAAACCCCCCAGTGTCACTGAAACCCCCCAGTGTCACTGAAACCCCCCAGTGTCACTCAGACCCCAGTGTCACTGAAACCCCCCAGTGTCACTCAGACCCCAGTGTCACTGAAACCCCCCAGTGTTACTGAAACCCCCCAGTGTCACTGAAACCCCCCAGTGTCACTCAGACCCCAGTGTTACTGAAACCCCCCAGTGTTACTGAAACCCCCCAGTGTCACTGAAACCCCCCAGTGTCACTGAGACCCCAGTGTCACTGAAACCCCCCAGTGTCACTCAGACCCCAGTGTTACTCAGACCCCAGTGTCACTGAAACCCCCCAGTGTCACTCAGACCCCAGTGTCACTGAAACCCCCCAGTGTTACTGAAACCCCCCAGTGTCACTGAAACCCCCCAGTGTCACTCAGACCCCAGTGTTACTGAAACCCCCCAGTGTTACTGAAACCCCCCAGTGTCACTGAAACCCCCCAGTGTCACTGAGACCCCAGTGTCACTGAAACCCCCCAGTGTCACTCAGACCCCAGTGTCACTGAAACCCCCCAGTGTCACTCAGACCCCAGTGTCACTCAGACCCCAGTGTTACTCAGACCCCAGTGTCACTCAGACCCCAGTGTCACTGAAACCCCCCAGTGTCACTCAGACCCCAGTGTCACTGAAACCCCCCAGTGTCACTCAGACCCCAGTGTCACTGAAACCCCCCAGTGTCACTCAGACCCCAGTGTTACTCAGACTCCAGTGTTACTCAGACCCCAGTGTCACTGAAACCCCCCAGTGTCACTCAGACCCCAGTGTTACTGAAACCCCCCAGTGTCACTCAGACCCCAGTGTCACTGAAACCCCCCAGTGTCACTGAAACCCCCCAGTGTCACTGAAACCCCCCAGTGTCACTGAAACCCCCCAGTGTCACTCAGACCCCAGTGTCACTGAAACCCCCCAGTGTCACTGAAACCCCCCAGTGTCACTCAGACCCCAGTGTCACTGAAACCCCCCAGTGTCACTCAGACCCCAGTGTCACTGAAACCCCCCAGTGTCACTGAAACCCCCCAGTGTCACTCAGACCCCAGTGTCACTGAAACCCCCCAGTGTCACTCAGACCCCAGTGTCACTGAAACCCCCCAGTGTCACTCAGACCCCAGTGTCACTGAAACCCCCCAGTGTCACTCAGACCCCAGTGTCACTGAAACCCCCCAGTATCACTCATACCCCAGTGTCACTGAAACCCCCCAGTGTCACTGAAACCCCCCAGTGTCACTCAGACCCCAGTGTTACTCAGACCCCAGTGTTACTGAAATCCCCCAGTGTTACTCAGACCCCAGTGTCACTCAGACCCCAGTGTCACTGAAACCCCCCAGTGTCACTGAAACCCCCCAGTGTCACTCAGACCCCAGTGTCACTGAAACCCCCCAGTGTCACTGAAACCCCCCAGTGTCACTCAGACCCCAGTGTCACTGAAACCCCCCAGTGTCACTGAAACCCCCCAGTGTCACTGAAACCCCCCAGTGTTACTCAGACCCCAGTGTTACTCAGACCCCAGTGTTACTCAGACCCCAGTGTTACTGAAATCCCCCAGTGTTACTCAGACCCCAGTGTTACTCAGACCCCAGTGGTACTGAAATCCCCCAGTGTTACTCAGACCCCAGTGTTACTCAGACCCCAGTGTCACTGAAACCCCCCAGTGTTACTCAGACCCCAGTGTTACTCAGACCCCAGTGTCACTGAAACCCCCCAGTGTTACTCAAACCCCAGTGTCACTGAAACCCCCCAGTGTCACTCAGACCCCAGTGTCACTGAAAACCCCCAGTGTCACTCAGACCCCAGTGTCACTGAAACCCCCCAGTGTCACTGAAACCCCCCAGTGTTACTCAAACCCCAGTGTCACTGAAACCCCCCAGTGTCACTGAAACCCCCCAGTGTTACTCAAACCCCAGTGTCACTGAAACCCCCCAGTGTCACTCAGACCCCAGTGTCACTGAAACTCCCCAGTGTCACTCAGACCCCAGTGTCACTGAAACCCCCCAGTGTCACTCAGACCCCAGTGTCACTCAGACCCCAGTGTCACTGAAACCCCCCAGTGTCACTCAGACCCCAGTGTTACTCAGACTCCAGTGTCACTCAGACCCCAGTGTCACTGAAACCCCCCAGTGTCACTCAGACCCCAGTGTCACTGAAACCCCCCAGTGTCACTCAGACCCCAGTGTTACTCAGACCCCAGTGTTACTGAAATCCCCCAGTGTCACTCAGACCCCAGTGTTACTCAGACCCCAGTGTCACTGAAACCCCCCAGTGTCACTCAGACCCCAGTGTCACTGAAACGCCCCAGTGTCACTCAGACCCCAGTGTCACTCAGACCCCAGTGTTACTGAAACCCCCCAGTGTTACTCAGACCCCAGTGTCACTCAGACCCCAGTGTTACTGAAACCCCCCAGTGTTACTCAGACCCCAGTGTCACTGAGACCCCAGTGTTACTGAAACCCCCCAGTGTCACTCAGACCCCAGTGTTACTGAAACCCCCCAGTGTCACTCAGACCCCAGTGTCACTGAAACCCCCCAGTGTCACTCAGACCCCAGTGTTACTCAGACTCCAGTGTTACTCAGACTCCAGTGTCACTCAGACCCCAGTGTTACTCAGACTCCAGTGTCACTCAGACCCCAGTGTTACTCAGACCCCAGTGTTACTCAGACCCCAGTGTCACTCAGACAGCAGTGTTACTCAGACCCCAGTGTTACTCAGACCCCAGTGTTACTCAGACCCCAGTGTCACTCAGACCCCAGTGTCACTCAGACCCCGGTGTTACTCAGACTCCAGTGTCACTCAGACCCCAGTGTTACTCAGACTCCAGTGTCACTCAGACCCCAGTGTCACTGAAACCCCCCAGTGTCACTCAGACCCCAGTGTCACTGAAACCCCCCAGTGTCACTCAGACCCCAGTGTCACTGAAACCCCCCAGTGTCACTGAAACCCCCCAGTGTCACTCAGACCCCAGTGTTACTCAGACCCCAGTGTCACTCAGACCCCAGTGTTACTCAGACTCCAGTGTCACTCAGACCCCAGTGTTACTCAGACTCCAGTGTCACTCAGACCCCAGTGTTACTCAGACCCCAGTGTCACTCAGACCCCAGTGTTACTCAGACTCCAGTGTCACTCAGACCCCAGTGTCACTGAAACCCCCCAGTGTCACTCAGACCCCAGTGTTACTCAGACCCCAGTGTCACTCAGACCCCAGTGTCACTGAAACCCCCCAGTGTCACTCAGACCCCAGTGTCACTGAAACCCCCCAGTGTCACTCAGACCCCAGTGTCACTGAAACCCCCCAGTGTCACTCAGACCCCAGTGTTACTCAGACTCCAGTGTTACTCAGACCCCAGTGTCACTGAAACCCCCCAGTGTCACTCAGACCCCAGTGTCACTCAGACCCCAGTGTCACTGAAACCCCCCAGTGTCACTCAGACCCCAGTGTTACTGAAACCCCCCAGTATCACTGAAACCCCCCAGTGTCACTGAAACCCCCCAGTGTCACTCAGACCCCAGTGTCACTGAAACCCCCCAGTGTCACTCAGACCCCAGTGTCACTGAAACCCCCCAGTGTCACTGAAACCCCCCAGTGTCACTCAGACCCCAGTGTCACTGAAACCCCCCAGTGTCACTGAAACCCCCCAGTGTCACTGAAACCCCCCAGTGTCACTCAGACCCCAGTGTCACTGAAACCCCCCAGTGTCACTCAGACCCCAGTGTCACTGAAACCCCCCAGTGTCACTGAAACCCCCCAGTGTCACTGAAACGCCCCAGTGTCACTCAGACCCCAGTGTCACTGAAACCCCCCAGTGTCACTGGAACCCCCCAGTGTCACTCAGACCCCAGTGTCACTAAATCCCCCCAGTGTCACTCAGACCCCAGTGTCACTGAAACCCCCCAGTGTCACTGAAACCCCCCAGTGTCACTGAAACCCCCCAGTGTCACTGAAACCCCCCAGTGTCACTCAGACCCCAGTGTCACTGAAACCCCCCAGTGTCACTCAGACCCCAGTGTCACTGAAACCCCCCAGTGTCACTCAGACCCCAGTTTCACTGAAACCCCCCCGTGTCACTGAAACCCCCCAGTGTCACTGAAACCCCCCAGTGTCACTCAGACCCCAGTGTCACTGAAACCCCCCAGTGTCACTCAGACCCCAGTGTCACTGAAACCCCCCAGTGTCACTCAGACCCCAGTGTTACTCAGACTCCAGTGTTACTCAGACCCCAGTGTCACTGAAACCCCCCAGTGTCACTCAGACCCCAGTGTTACTGAAACCCCCCAGTATCACTGAAACCCCCCAGTGTCACTGAAACCACCCAGTGTCACTCAGACCCCAGTGTCACTGAAACCCCCCAGTGTCACTCAGACCCCAGTGTCACTGAAACCCCCCAGTGTCACTGAAACCCCCCAGTGTCACTGAAACCCCCCAGTGTCACTCAGACCCCAGTGTCACTGAAACCCCCCAGTGTCACTCAGACCCCAGTGTCACTGAAACCCCCCAGTGTCACTCAGACCCCAGTGTTACTCAGACTCCAGTGTCACTCAGACCCCAGTGTCACTGAAACCCCCCAGTGTCACTGAAACCCCCCAGTGTCACTCAGACCCCAGTGTTACTGAAATCCCCCAGTGTTACTCAGACCCCAGTGTCACTCAGACCCCAGTGTCACTGAAACCCCCCAGTGTCACTGAAACCCCCCAGTGTCACTCAGACCCCAGTGTCACTGAAACCCCCCAGTGTCACTGAAACCCCCCAGTGTCACTGAAACCCCCCAGTGTCACTCAGACCCCAGTGTCACTGAAACCCCCCAGTGTCACTCATACCCCAGTGTCACTGAAACCCCCCCAGTGTCACTGAAACCCCCCAGTGTTACTCAGACCCCAGTGTTACTCAGACCCCAGTGTTACTCAGACCCCAGTGTTACTGAAATCCCCCAGTGTTACTCAGACCCCAGTGGTACTGAAATCCCCCAGTGTTACTCAGACCCCAGTGTTACTCAGACCCCAGTGTCACTGAAACCCCCCAGTGTTACTCAGACCCCAGTGTTACTCAGACCCCAGTGTCACTGAAACCCCCCAGTGTTACTCAAACCCCAGTGTCACTGAAACCCCCCAGTGTCACTCAGACCCCAGTGTCACTGAAACCCCCCAGTGTCACTCAGACCCCAGTGTCACTGAAACCCCCCAGTGTCACTCAGACCCCAGTGTTACTCAGACCCCAGTGTCACTCAGACCCCAGTGTCACTGAAACCCCCCAGTGTCACTGAAACCCCCCAGTGTTACTCAAACCCCAGTGTCACTGAAACCCCCCAGTGTCACTCAGACCCCAGTGTCACTGAAACCCCCCAGTGTCACTCAGACCCCAGTGTCACTGAAACCCCCCAGTGTCACTCAGACCCCAGTGTTACTCAGACCCCAGTGTCACTCAGACCCCAGTGTCACTGAAACCCCCCAGTGTCACTCAGACCCCAGTGTCACTGAAACCCCCCAGTGTCACTCAGACCCCAGTGTTACTCAGACTCCAGTGTCACTCAGACCCCAGTGTCACTGAAACCCCCCAGTGTCACTCAGACCCCAGTGTCACTGAAACCCCCCAGTGTCACTCAGACCCCAGTGTTACTCAGACCCCAGTGTTACTGAAATCCCCCAGTGTTACTCAGACCCCAGTGTCACTCAGACCCCAGTGTCACTCAGACCCCAGTGTTACTGAAACCCCCCAGTGTTACTCAGACCCCAGTGTCACTCAGACCCCAGTGTTACTGAAACCCCCCAGTGTTACTCAGACCCCAGTGTCACTGAGACCCCAGTGTTACTGAAACCCCCCAGTGTCACTCAGACCCCAGTGTTACTGAAACCCCCCAGTGTCACTCAGACCCCAGTGTCACTGAAACCCCCCAGTGTCACTCAGACCCCAGTGTTACTCAGACTCCAGTGTTACTCAGACTCCAGTGTCACTCAGACCCCAGTGTTACTCAGACTCAAGTGTCACTCAGACCCCAGTGTTACTCAGACCCCAGTGTTACTCAGACCCCAGTGTCACTCAGACCCCAGTGTTACTCAGACCCCAGTGTTACTCAGACCCCAGTGTTACTCAGACCCCAGTGTCACTCAGACCCCAGTGTCACTCAGACCCCGGTGTTACTCAGACTCCAGTGTCACTCAGACCCCAGTGTTACTCAGACTCCAGTGTCACTCAGACCCCAGTGTCACTGAAACCCCCCAGTGTCACTCAGACCCCAGTGTCACTGAAACCCCCCAGTGTCACTCAGACCCCAGTGTCACTGAAACCCCCCAGTGTCACTGAAACCCCCCAGTGTCACTCAGACCCCAGTGTTACTCAGACCCCAGTGTCACTCAGACCCCAGTGTTACTCAGACTCCAGTGTCACTCAGACCCCAGTGTTACTCAGACTCCAGTGTCACTCAGACCCCAGTGTTACTCAGACCCCAGTGTCACTCAGACCCCAGTGTTACTCAGACTCCAGTGTCACTCAGACCCCAGTGTTACTCAGACCCCAGTGTCACTCAGACCCCAGTGTCACTCAGACCCCAGTGTCACTGAAACCCCCCAGTGTTACTCAGACCCCAGTGTTACTCAGACCCCAGTGTCACTGAAACCCCCCAGTGTCACTGAAACCCCCCAGTGTCACTCAGACCCCAGTGTCACTGAAACCCCCCAGTGTCACTGAAACCCCCCAGTGTCACTCAGACCCCAGTGTCACTGAAACCCCCCAGTGTCACTGAAACCCCCCAGTGTCACTGAAACCCCCCAGTGTTACTCAGACCCCAGTGTTACTGAAATCCCCCAGTGTTACTCAGACCCCAGTGTTACTCAGACCCCAGTGTCACTGAAACCCCCCAGTGTTACTCAGACCCCAGTGTTACTCAGACCCCAGTGTCACTGAAACCCCCCAGTGTTACTCAAACCCCAGTGTCACTGAAACCCCCCAGTGTCACTCAGACCCCAGTGTCACTGAAACCCCCCAGTGTCACTCAGACCCCAGTGTCACTGAAACCCCCCAGTGTCACTCAGACCCCAGTGTTGCTCAGACCCCAGTGTCACTGAGACCCCAGTGTCACTGAAACCCCCAAGTGTCACTGAAACCCCCCAGTGTTACTCAAACCCCAGTGTCACTGAAACCCCCCAGTGTCACTCAGACCCCAGTGTCACTGAAACCCCCAGTGTCACTCAGACCCCAGTGTCACTGAAACCCCCCAGTGTCACTCAGACCCCAGTGTTACTCAGACCCCAGTGTCACTCAGACCCCAGTGTCACTGAAACCCCCCAGTGTCACTCAGACCCCAGTGTCACTGAAACCCCCCAGTGTCACTCAGACCCCAGTGTTACTCAGACTCCAGTGTCACTCAGACCCCAGTGTCACTGAAACCCCCCAGTGTCACTCAGACCCCAGTGTCACTGAAACCCCCAGTGTCACTCAGACCCCAGTGTTACTCAGACCCCAGTGTTACTGAAATCCCCCAGTGTTACTCAGACCCCAGTGTCACTCAGACCCCAGTGTCACTCAGACCCCAGTGTTACTGAAACCCCCAGTGTTACTCAGACCCCAGTGTCACTCAGACCCCAGTGTTACTGAAACCCCCCAGTGTTACTCAGACCCCAGTGTCACTGAGACCCCCCAGTGTCACTCAGACCCCAGTGTTACTCAGACTCCAGTGTTACTCAGACTCCAGTGTCACTCAGACCCCAGTGTTACTCAGACTCCAGTGTCACTCAGACCCCAGTGTTACTCAGACCCCAGTGTTACTCAGACCCCAGTGTCACTCAGACCCCAGTGTTACTCAGACTCCAGTGTCACTCAGACCCCAGTGTTACTCAGACCCCAGTGTCACTCAGACCCCAGTGTTACTCAGACCCCAGTGTCACTCAGACCCCAGTGTCACTCAGACCCCAGTGTCACTGAAACCCCCCAGTGTTACTCAGTCCCCAGTGTTACTCAGACCCCAGTGTTACTCAGACCCCAGTGTCACTCAGACCCCAGTGTTACTCAGACTCCAGTGTCACTCAGACCCCAGTGTCACTGAAACCCCCAGTGTCACTCAGACCCCAGTGTCACTCAGACCCCAGTGTCACTGAAACCCCCCAGTGTTACTCAGACCCCAGTGTTACTCAGACCCCAGTGTCACTCAGACTCCAGTGTCACTCAGACCCCACTGTCACTGAAACCCCCCAGTGTCACTGAAACCCCCCAGTGTCACTGAAACCCCCCAGTGTCACTCAGACCCCAGTGTTACTCTCACCCCCAGTGTTACGCAGACCCCAGTGTCACTCAGACCCAGTGTCACTGAAACCCCCAGTGTCACTGAAACCCCCCAGTGTCACTCAGACCCCAGTGTTACTCAGACCCCAGTGTTACTGAAACCCCCCAGTGTCACTGAAACCCCCCAGTGTTACTCAGACCCCAGTGTTACTCAGACTCCAGTGTAACTCAGACCCCAGTGTCACTGAAACCCCCCAGTGTTACTCAGACCCCAGTGTTACTCAGACCCCAGTGTCACTCAGACCCCAGTGTTACTCAGACTCCAGTGTCACTCAGACCCCAGTGTCACTGAAACCCCCCAGTGTCACTCAGACCCCAGTGTCACTGAAACCCCCCAGTGTTACTCAGACCCCAGTGTTACTCAGACCCCAGTGTTACTCAGACCCCAGTGTCACTCAGACCCCAGTGTCACTCAGACCCCACTGTCACTGAAACCCCCCAGTGTCACTGAAACCCCCCAGTGTCACTAAAACCCCCCAGTGTCACTCAGACCCCAGTGTTACTCTCACCCCCAGTGTTACTCAGACCCCAGTGTCACTCAGACCCCAGTGTCACTGAAACCCCCCAGTGTCACTGAAACCCCCCAATGTCACTCAGACCCCAGTGTTACTCTCACCCCCAGTGTTACTCAGACCCCAGTGTCACTCAGACCCCAGTGTCACTGAAACCCCCCAGTGTCACTGAAACCCCCCAGTGTCACTGAAACCCCCCAGTGTCACTCAGACCCCAGTGTCACTGAAACCCCCCAGTGTCACTGAAACCCCCCAGTGTCACTGAAACCCCCCAGTGTTACTCAGACCCCAGTGTTGCTGAAATCCCCCAGTGTTACTCAGACCCCAGTGTTACTCAGACCCCAGTGTCACTGAAACCCCCCAGTGTTACTCAGATCCCAGTGTTACTCAGACCCCAGTGTCACTGAAACCCCCCAGTGTTACTCAAACCCCAGTGTCACTGAAACCCCCCAGTGTCACTCAGACCCCAGTGTCACTGAAACCCCCCAGTGTCACTCAGACCCCAGTGTCACTGAAACCCCCCAGTGTCACTCAGACCCCAGTGTTGCTCAGACCCCAGTGTCACTGAGACCCCAGTGTCACTGAAACCCCCCAGTGTCACTGAAACCCCCCAGTGTTACTCAAACCCCAGTGTCACTGAAACCCCCCAGTGTCACTCAGACCCCAGTGTCACTGAAACCCCCCAGTGTCACTCAGACCCCAGTGTCACTGAAACCCCCCAGTGTCACTCAGACCCCAGTGTTACTCAGACCCCAGTGTCACTCAGACCCCAGTGTCACTGAAACCCCCCAGTGTCACTCAGACCCCAGTGTCACTGAAACCCCCCAGTGTCACTCAGACCCCAGTGTTACTCAGACTCCAGTGTCACTCAGACCCCAGTGTCACTGAAACCCCCCAGTGTCACTCAGACCCCAGTGTCACTGAAACCCCCCAGTGTCACTCAGACCCCAGTGTTACTCAGACCCCAGTGTTACTGAAATCCCCCAGTGTTACTCAGACCCCAGTGTCACTCAGACCCCAGTGTCACTCAGACCCCAGTGTTACTGAAACCCCCCAGTGTTACTCAGACCCCAGTGTCACTCAGACCCCAGTGTTACTGAAACCCCCCAGTGTTACTCAGACCCCAGTGTCACTGAGACCCCCCAGTGTCACTCAGACCCCAGTGTTACTCAGACTCCAGTGTTACTCAGACTCCAGTGTCACTCAGACCCCAGTGTTACTCAGACTCCAGTGTCACTCAGACCCCAGTGTTACTCAGACCCCAGTGTTACTCAGACCCCAGTGTCACTCAGACCCCAGTGTTACTCAGACCCCAGTGTTACTCAGACCCCAGTGTTACTCAGACCCCAGTGTCACTCAGACCCCAGTGTCACTCAGACCCCGGTGTTACTCAGACTCCAGTGTCACTCAGACCCCAGTGTTACTCAGACTCCAGTGTCACTCAGACCCCAGTGTCACTGAAACCCCCCAGTGTCACTCAGACCCCAGTGTCACTGAAACCCCCCAGTGTCACTCAGACCCCAGTGTCACTGAAACCCCCCAGTGTAACTAAAACCCCCCAGTGTCACTCAGACCCCAGTGTTACTCAGACCCCAGTGTCACTCAGACCCCAGTGTTACTCAGACTCCAGTGTCACTCAGACCCCAGTGTTACTCAGACTCCAGTGTCACTCAGACCCCAGTGTTACTCAGACCCCAGTGTCACTCAGACCCCAGTGTTACTCAGACTCCAGTGTCACTCAGACCCCAGTGTTACTCAGACCCCAGTGTCACTCAGACCCCAGTGTCACTCAGACCCCAGTGTCACTGAAACCCCCCAGTGTTACTCAGTCCCCAGTGTTACTCAGACCCCAGTGTTACTCAGACCCCAGTGTCACTCAGACCCCAGTGTTACTCAGACTCCAGTGTCACTCAGACCCCAGTGTCACTGAAACCCCCCAGTGTCACTCAGACCCCAGTGTCACTCAGACCCCAGTGTCACTGAAACCCCCCAGTGTTACTCAGACCCCAGTGTTACTCAGACCCCAGTGTCACTCAGACTCCAGTGTCACTCAGACCCCACTGTCACTGAAACCCCCAGTGTCACTGAAACCCCCCAGTGTCACTGAAACCCCCCAGTGTCACTCAGACCCCAGTGTTACTCTCACCCCCAGTGTTACGCAGACCCCAGTGTCACTCAGACCCCAGTGTCACTGAAACCCCCCAGTGTCACTGAAACCCCCCAGTGTCACTCAGACCCCAGTGTTACTCAGACCCCAGTGTTACTGAAACCCCCCAGTGTCACTGAAACCCCCCAGTGTTACTCAGACCCCAGTGTTACTCAGACTCCAGTGTAACTCAGACCCCAGTGTCACTGAAACCCCCCAGTGTTACTCAGACCCCAGTGTTACTCAGACCCCAGTGTCACTCAGACCCCAGTGTTACTCAGACTCCAGTGTCACTCAGACCCCAGTGTCACTGAAACCCCCCAGTGTCACTCAGACCCCAGTGTCACTGAAACCCCCCAGTGTTACTCAGACCCCAGTGTTACTCAGACCCCAGTGTTACTCAGACCCCAGTGTCACTCAGACCCCAGTGTCACTCAGACCCCACTGTCACTGAAACCCCCCAGTGTCACTGAAACCCCCCAGTGTCACTAAAACCCCCCAGTGTCACTCAGACCCCAGTGTTACTCTCACCCCCAGTGTTACTCAGACCCCAGTGTCACTCAGACCCCAGTGTCACTGAAACCCCCCAGTGTCACTGAAACCCCCCAGTGTCACTGAAATCCCCCAGTGTCACTCAGACCCCAGTGTCACTGAAACCCCCCAGTGTCACTGAAACCCCCCAGTGTCACTGAAACCCCCCAGTGTCACTCAGACCCCAGTGTTACTCAGACCCCAGTGTCACTGAAACCCCCCAGTGTCACTCAGACCCCAGTGTCACTGAAACCCCCCAGTGTCACTCAGACCCCAGTGTCACTGAAACCCCCCAGTGTCACTCAGACCCCAGTGTCACTGAAACCCCCCAGTGTCACTCAGACCCCAGTGTCACTGAAACCCCCCAGTGTCACTGAAATCCCCCAGTGTTACTCAGACCCCAGTGTAACTGAAACCCCCCAGTGTCACTCAGACCCCAGTGTCACTGAAACCCCCCAGTGTCACTGAAACCCCCCAGTGTCACTCAGACCCCAGTGTCACTCAGACCCCAGTGTCACTGAAACCCCCCAGTGTTACTCAGACCCCAGTGTTACTCTCACCCCCAGTGTCACTCAGACCCCAGTGTCACTGAAACCCCCCAGTGTCACTGAAACCCCCCAGTGTCACTCAGACCCCAGTGTCACTGAAACCCCCCAGTGTTACTCAGACCCCAGTGTCACTGAAACCCCCCAGTGTCACTCAGACCCCAGTGTCACTCAGACCCCAGTGTTACTCAGACCCCAGTGTCACTGAAACCCCCCAGTGTTACTCAGACCCCAGTGTTACTCTCACCCCCAGTGTCACTCAGACCCCAGTGTCACTGAAACCCCCCAGTGTCACTCAGACCCCAGTGTCACTGAAACCCCCCAGTGTTACTCAGACCCCAGTGTCACTGAAACCCCCCAGTGTCACTCTGACCCCAGTGTTACTCAGACCCCAGTGTCACTGAAACCCCCCAGTGTCACTCAGACCCCAGTGTCACTCAGACCCCAGTGTTACTCAGACCCCAGTGTCACTGAAACCCCCCAGTGTCACTCAGACCCCAGTGTTACTCAGACCCCAGTGTCACTGAAACCCCCCAGTGTCACTCAGACCCCAGTGTTACTCAGACCCCAGTGTCACAGAAACCCCCCAGTGTCACTCAGACCCCAGTGTTACTGAAACCCCCCAGTGTCACTCAGACCCCAGTGTCACTGAAACCCCCCAGTGTCACTCAGACCCCAGTGTCACTCAGACCCCAGTGTCACTGAAACCCCCCAGTGTCACTCAGACCCCAGTGTCACTCAGACCCCAGTGTCACTGAAACCCCCCAGTGTCACTCAGACCCCAGTGTCACTGAAACCCCCCAGTGTCACTGAAACCCCCCAGTGTCACTCAGACCCCAGTGTTACTGAAACCCCCCAGTGTTACTCAGACCCCAGTGTCACTGAAACCCCCCAGTGTCACTCAGACCCCAGTGTTACTCAGACCCCAGTGTCACTGAAACCCCCCAGTGTCACTCAGACCCCAGTGTTACTGAAACCCCCCAGTGTCACTCAGACCCCAGTGTCACTGAAACCCCCCAGTGTCACTGAAACCCCCCAGTGTCACTCAGACCCCAGTGTTACTGAAACCCCCCAGTGTTACTGAAACCCCCCAGTGTCACTCAGACCCCAGTGTCACTGAAACCCCCCAGTGTCACTCAGACCCCAGTGTCACTGAAACCTCCCAGTGTCACTCAGACCCCAGTGTTACTCAGACCCCAGTGTCACTGAAACCCCCCAGTGTCACTCAGACCCCAGTGTCACTGAAACCCCCCAGTGTCACTCAGACCCCAGTGTCACTGAAACCCCCCAGTGTCACTGAAACCCCCCAGTGTCACTCAGACCCCAGTGTTACTCAGACCCCAGTGTCACTGAAATCCCCCAGTGTTACTCAGACCCCAGTGTCACTGAAACCCCCCAGTGTCACTCAGACCCCAGTGTCACTGAAACCCCCCAGTGTTACTCAGACCCCAGTGTCACTGAAACCCCCCAGTGTCACTGAAACCCCCCAGTGTCACTCAGACCCCAGTGTTACTGAAACCCCCAGTGTCACTCAGACCCCAGTGTCACTCAGACCCCAGTGTCACTCAGACCCCAGTGTTACTGAAACCCCCCAGTGTCACTGAGACCCCAGTGTTACTGAAACCCCCCAGTGTCACTCAGACCCCAGTGTTACTCACACCCCAGTGTCACTCAGACCCCAGTGTTACTCCGACTCCAGTGTCACTCAGACCCCAGTGTTACTCAGACTCCAGTGTTACTCAGACTCCAGTGTCACTCAGACCCCAGTGTTACTCAGACTCCAGTGTTACTCAGACCCCAGTGTTACTGAAACCCCCCAGTGTCACTCAGACCCCAGTGTTACTCACACCCCAGTGTCACTCAGACCCCAGTGTTACTCAGACTCCAGTGTCACTCAGACCCCAGTGTTACTCAGACTCCAGTGTTACTCAGACTCCAGTGTCACTCAGACTCCAGTGTTACTCAGACTCCAGTGTCACTCAGACCCCAGTGTTACTCAGACCCCAGTGTTACTCAGACCCCAGTGTCACTCAGACCCCAGTGTTACTCAGACCCCAGTGTTACTCAGACCCCAGTGTCACTCAGACCCCGGTGTTACTCAGACTCCAGTGTCACTCAGACCCCAGTGTTACTGAAACCCCCCAGTGTCACTCAGACCCCAGTGTCACTGAAACCCCCCAGTGTCACTGAAACCCCCCAGTGTCACTGAAACCCCCCAGTGTCACTGAAACCCCCCAGTGTCACTCAGACCCCAGTGTCACTG
Organism: Prionace glauca; assembly: GCA_037974335.1. NCBI lineage: Eukaryota > Metazoa > Chordata > Chondrichthyes > Carcharhiniformes > Carcharhinidae > Prionace > Prionace glauca. Next base: position 47,978,071 of record CM075744.1, on the reverse strand, counting down.
AAACCCCCCAGTGTCACTCAGACCCCAGTGTCACTGAAACCCCCCAGTGTCACTGAAACCCCCCAGTGTCACTGAAACCCCGCAGTGTCACTCAGACCCCAGTGTTACTCAGACCCCAGTGTCACTCAGACCCCAGTGTTACTCAGACCCCAGTGTTACTCAGACTCCAGTGTCACTGAAACCCCCCAGTGTCACTCAGCCCCAGTGTCACTGAAACCCCCCAGTGTCACTCAGACCCCAGTGTCACTGAAACCCCCCAGTGTCACTCAGACCCCAGTGTTACTCAGACTCCAGTGTCACTCAGACCCCAGTGTCACTGAAACCCCCCAGTGTCACTCAGCCCCAGTGTCACTGAAACCCCCCAGTGTCACTCAGACCCCAGTGTCACTGAAACCCGCCAGTGTCACTCAGCCCCAGTGTCACTCAGACCCCAGTGTCACTGAAACCCCCCAGTGTCACTCAGACCCCAGTGTTACTCAGACTCCAGTGTCACTCAGACCCCAGTGTCACTGAAACCCCCCAGTGTCACTCAGCCCCAGTGTCACTCAGACCCCAGTGTCACTGAAACCCCCCAGTGTCACTCAGACCCCAGTGTCACTGAAACCCCCCAGTGTCACTCAGACCCCAGTGTTACTCAGACCCCAGTGTCACTCAGACCCCAGTGTTACTCAGACCCCAGTGTCACTCAGACCCCAGTGTTACTCAGACTCCAGTGTCACTCAGACCCCAGTGTCACTCAGACCCCAGTGTCACTGAAACCCCCCAGTGTTACTCAGACCCCAGTGTCACTGAAACCCCCCAGTGTCACTGAAACCCCCCAGTGTCACTAAAACCCCCCAGTGTCACTCAGACCCCAGTGTTACTCTCACCCCCAGTGTTACTCAGACCCCAGTGTCACTCAGACCCCAGTGTCACTGAAACCCCCCAGTGTCACTGAAACCCCCCAGTGTCACTGAAATCCCCCAGTGTCACTCAGACCCCAGTGTCACTGAAACCCCCCAGTGTCACTGAAACCCCCCAGTGTCACTGAAACCCCCCAGTGTCACTCAGACCCCAGTGTTACTCAGACCCCAGTGTCACTGAAACCCCCCAGTGTCACTCAGACCCCAGTGTCACTGAAACCCCCCAGTGTCACTCAGACCCCAGTGTCACTGAAACCCCCCAGTGTCACTCAGACCCCAGTGTCACTGAAACCCCCCAGTGTCACTGAAATCCCCCAGTGTTACTCAGACCCCAGTGTCACTGAAACCCCCCAGTGTCACTGAAACCCCCCAGTGTCACTCAGACCCCAGTGTTACTCAGACCCCAGTGTCACTGAAACCCCCCAGTGTTACTCAGACCCCAGTGTTACTCTCACCCCCAGTGTCACTCAGACCCCAGTGTCACTGAAACCCCCCAGTGTCACTCAGACCCCAGTGTCACTGAAACCCCCCAGTGTTACTCAGACCCCAGTGTCACTGAAACCCCCCAGTGTCACTCAGACCCCAGTGTCACTCAGACCCCAGTGTTACTCAGACCCCAGTGTCACTGAAAACCCCCAGTGTCACTCAGACCCCAGTGTTACTCAGACCCCAGTGTCACTGAAACCCCCCAGTGTTACTCAGACCCCAGTGTTACTCTCACCCCCAGTGTCACTCAGACCCCAGTGTCACTGAAACCCCCCAGTGTCACTCAGACCCCAGTGTCACTGAAACCCCCCAGTGTTACTCAGACCCCAGTGTCACTGAAACCCCCCAGTGTCACTCTGACCCCAGTGTTACTCAGACCCCAGTGTCACTGAAACCCCCCAGTGTCACTCAGACCCCAGTGTCACTCAGACCCCAGTGTTACTCAGACCCCAGTGTCACTGAAACCCCCCAGTGTCACTCAGACCCCAGTGTTACTCAGACCCCAGTGTCACTGAAACCCCCCAGTGTCACTCAGACCCCAGTGTTACTCAGACCCCAGTGTCACAGAAACCCCCCAGTGTCACTCAGACCCCAGTGTTACTGAAACCCCCCAGTGTCACTCAGACCCCAGTGTCACTGAAACCCCCCAGTGTCACTCAGACCCCAGTGTCACTGAAACCCCCCAGTGTCACTGAAACCCCCCAGTGTCACTCAGACCCCAGTGTCACTGAAACCCCCCAGTGTCACTCAGACCCCAGTGTCACTGAAACCCCCCAGTGTCACTCAGACCCCAGTGTTACTCAGACCCCAGTGTCACTGAAACTCCCCAGTGTTACTGAAACCCCCCAGTGTTACTCAGACCCCAGTGTCACTGAAACCCCCCAGTGTCACTCAGACCCCAGTGTTACTCAGACCCCAGTGTCACTGAAACCCCCCAGTGTCACTCAGACCCCAGTGTTACTGAAACCCCCCAGTGTCACTCAGACCCCAGTGTCACTGAAACCCCCCAGTGTCACTGAAACCCCCCAGTGTCACTCAGACCCCAGTGTCACTGAAACCCCCCAGTGTCACTCAGACCCCAGTGTTACTCAGACCCCAGTGTCACTGAAACCCCCCAGTGTCACTCAGACCCCAGTGTTACTGAAACCCCCAGTGTCACTCAGACCCCAGTGTCACTGAAACCCCCCAGTGTCACTGAAACCCCCCAGTGTCACTCAGACCCCAGTGTCACTGAAACCCCCCAGTGTCACTCAGACCCCAGTGTTACTCAGACCCCAGTGTCACTGAAATCCCCCAGTGTTACTCAGACCCCAGTGTCACTGAAACCCCCCAGTGTCACTCAGACCCCAGTGTCACTGAAATCCCCCAGTGTTACTCAGACCCCAGTGTCACTGAAACCCCCCAGTGTCACTGAAACCCCCCAGTGTCACTCAGACCCCAGTGTTACTGAAACCCCCAGTGTCACTCAGACCCCAGTGTCACTCAGACCCCAGTGTCACTCAGACCCCAGTGTTACTGAAACCCCCCAGTGTCACTGAGACCCCAGTGTTACTGAAACCCCCCAGTGTCACTCAGACCCCAGTGTTACTCACACCCCAGTGTCACTCAGACCCCAGTGTTACTCCGACTCCAGTGTCACTCAGACCCCAGTGTTACTCAGACTCCAGTGTTACTCAGACTCCAGTGTCACTCAGACCCCAGTGTTACTCAGACTCCAGTGTTACTCAGACCCCAGTGTTACTGAAACCCCCCAGTGTCACTCAGACCCCAGTGTTACTCACACCCCAGTGTCACTCAGACCCCAGTGTTACTCAGACTCCAGTGTCACTCAGACCCCAGTGTCACTCAGACTCCAGTGTCACTCAGACCCCAGTGTTACTCAGACTCCAGTGTCACTCAGACCCCAGTGTTACTCAGACCCCAGTGTTACTCAGACCCCAGTGTCACTCAGACCCCAGTGTTACTCAGACCCCAGTGTTACTCAGACCCCAGTGTCACTCAGACCCCGGTGTTACTCAGACTCCAGTGTCACTCAGACCCCAGTGTTACTGAAACCCCCCAGTGTCACTCAGACCCCAGTGTCACTGAAACCCCCCAGTGTCACTGAAACCCCCCAGTGTCACTGAAACCCCCCAGTGTCACTGAAACCCCCCAGTGTCACTCAGACCCCAGTGTCACTGAAACCCCCCAGTGTCACTCAGACCCCAGTGTCACTGAAACCCCCCAGTGTCACTGAAACCCCCCAGTGTCACTGAAACCCCCCAGTGTCACTCAGACCCCAGTGTTACTCAGACCCCAGTGTCACTCAGACCCCAGTGTTACTCAGACCCCAGTGTTACTCAGACTCCAGTGTCACTGAAACCCCCCAGTGTCACTCAGCCCCAGTGTCACTGAAACCCCCCAGTGTCACTCAGACCCCAGTGTCACTGAAACCCCCCAGTGTCACTCAGACCCCAGTGTTACTCAGACTCCAGTGTCACTCAGACCCCAGTGTCACTGAAACCCCCCAGTGTCACTCAGCCCCAGTGTCACTGAAACCCCCCAGTGTCACTCAGACCCCAGTGTCACTGAAACCCCCCAGTGTCACTCAGCCCCAGTGTCACTCAGACCCCAGTGTCACTGAAACCCCCCAGTGTCACTCAGACCCCAGTGTTACTCAGACTCCAGTGTCACTCAGACCCCAGTGTCACTGAAACCCCCCAGTGTCACTCAGCCCCAGTGTCACTCAGACCCCAGTGTCACTGAAACCCCCCAGTGTCACTCAGACCCCAGTGTTACTCAGACCCCAGTGTCACTCAGACCCCAGTGTTACTCAGACCCCAGTGTCACTCAGACCCCAGTGTTACTCAGACTCCAGTGTCACTCAGACCCCAGTGTCACTCAGACCCCAGTGTCACTGAAACCCCCCAGTGTTACTCAGACCCCAGTGTCACTGAAACCCCCCAGTGTTACTCAGACCCCAGTGTTACTCAGATCCCAGTGTCACTCAGACCCCAGTGTCACTCAGACCCCAGTGTTACTCAGACCCCAGTGTTACTGAAACCCCCCAGTGTCACTGAAACCCCCCAGTGTCACTGAAACCCCCCAGTGTCACTGAAACCCCCCAGTGTCACTGAAACCCCCCAGTGTCACTCAGACCCCAGTGTTACTCTCACCCCCAGTGTTACTCAGACCCCAGTGTCACTCAGACCCCAGTGTCACTGAAACCCCCCAGTGTCACTGAAACCCCCCAGTGTCACTCAGACCCCAGTGTTACTCAGACCCCAGTGTCACTGAAACCCCCCAGTGTCACTCAGACCCCAGTGTTACTCAGACCCCAGTGTTACTGAAACCCCCCAGTGTCACTGAAACCCCCCAGTGTCACTCAGACCCCAGTGTTACTCAGACCCCAGTGTCACTCAGACCCCAGTGTTACTCAGACTCCAGTGTCACTCAGACCCCAGTGTCACTGAAACCCCCCAGTGTCACTCAGACCCCAGTGTCACTGAAACCCCCCAGTGTTACTCAGACCCCAGTGTTACTCAGACCCCAGTGTCACTCAGACCCCACTGTCACTGAAACCCCCCAGTGTCACTGAAACCCCCCAGTGTCACTCAGATCCCAGTGTCACTGAAACCCCCCAGTGTCACTCAGACCCCAGTGTTACTCTCACCCCCAGTGTTACTCAGACCCCAGTGTCACTCAGACCCCACTGTCACTGAAACCCCCCAGTGTCACTGAAACCCCCCAGTGTCACTCAGATCCCAGTGTCACTGAAACCCCCCAGTGTCACTCAGACCCCAGTGTTACTCTCACCCCCAGTGTTACTCAGACCCCAGTGTCACTGAAACCCCCCAGTGTCACTGAAACCCCCCAGTGTCACTCAGACCCCAGTGTCACTCAGACCCCAGTGTTACTGAAACCCCCCAGTGTCACTGAAACCCCCCAGTGTCACTCAGACCCCAGTGTTACTGAAACCCCCCAGTGTCACTGAAACCCCCCAGTGTCACTCAGACCCCAGTGTCACTCAGACCCCAGTGTTACTGAAACCCCCCAGTGTCACTGAAACCCCCCAGTGTCACTCAGACCCCAGTATCACTCAGACCCCAGTGTCACTCAGATCCCAGTGTCACTCAGACCCCAGTGCCTGTAGATTCCTTCTCAGCGAGGTCACTAAACCAGAGCATCAAAACCACACAGAATCCAAGATTTCATGAATAGAAAAGGACCAATCCAGCTGAAGCTCTGTAAAGCCTCAGTAAACTCTTAATAATGTCCCTACAAGCTCCCTACAACCTCTGTCTAACCTTTCCATAACCTCTCTCTAACCTCCCTCTAATCTTCCTCTAACCTCCACCTAATCTCTCTCATCCTCCCTCTGACGTCTCTCTGACCTCCCTCTGACCTCTCCCTAACCTCTCAGTGAACGTACGCTGGGTTTTTGTCTTCAACAAGTACAGTTGAGTTATACCAAGCTGGCCATGTCCTGAAGGGAATATCTATCGTTCTGAGCCTGCGGCAGGTATCGAGAAAATCAACAAGAGGGAGAAACCTCTGCAATCTACCTGTCACACTTACACAGTCCAGTACAGTGTGGGTAGCTTCATAACGGCACAGTCTTTCTGGAAACAAGTCCCCCTTTTCACGTTGAGGACATTGTGTTGTGTCGCATCCCCACCGTACAAAAATTGGATGGATTCAGAACAGATCTGGCAACTCAAAACTGTCATGATGTGGGTATGCCGGCGTTGGACTGGCGTAAACACAGTAAAAAGTCTGACAACACCAGGTTTTAGTCCAACCGATTTATTTGATAATATTCTCACAAGCTTTCGAGGGTGCTGCCTCTTTGTCAAGTGAATGGAGAGTTCTGGCCTCAGACAGACAGAGCATACAAAGTACAGAGTACTTGTATGCTCTGTCTGTACTTTGTATGCTCTGTCTGTCTGAGGCCAGAACTCTCCATTCACTTGACAAAGAGGCAGCCCCCTCGAAAGCTTGTGAGAATATTATCAAATAAATCGGTTGGACTAAAACCTGGTGTTGTCAGACTTTTTACTAACTCAAAACTGGCCATCCGTGAGGTGCTGTGGGCCATCAGCGAGAGCAGAATTGGACTCAACCACAATCTGTAAGCTCATGGCCCTGCAGATGTTATACTCTGTTATTACCATCGCGCCCGGATCAGTGAAGAGGGCATGCCAGGGACAACAGGAGGTATACCTAATAAAAAAAACCCGGTGAAGCTGCAATGCAATGCATACCAAACAGTTCAAACACTGCAAAAGATATAACTAAGTGATTCCATAACCAATGGATCAGAGCTAAGCTCTGTAGCCCTGCACGTTGTGAGTGATGGCGGACAATTAAACAAAATACACAAGCTAAAGCTTTAAAAAACTAACTAGAGGAGGAGTCTCTATAAATATCCACATAGAAATAGAACATTCCAGCGCAGTACAGGCCCTTCGGCCCTCAATGTTGTGCCGACCAGTGGAACCAATCTAATGACCCTCTAACCTAAACTATTCCAATGTTATCCACATGCCTATCCACTGACCATTCGAACGCCCTTAAAGTTGGCGAGTCCACAACTGCTGCAGGCAGGGCATTCCACGCCCTTACTACCCTCTGAGTAAAGAACCTATCTCTGACATCCGTCCTATAATTACCACCCTTTAATTTAAAGCTATATCCCCTCGTGTTAGCCATCACCATCCGAGGAAAAAGGCTCTCACTGTCAAATAGAATCATAGAAACCTTAAACTGTGTGCTTAAACTGGACCATCTCGAGGGCAACATGACAGCTCAGAGACTATCTCTGTTGCTGTGCGGACACATGGATTTGGGCCTGTGTCTTTGGGAGTTTGCGCGTTCTCCCCGTGGTTGCGTGGGTTTCCTCCGGGTGCTCCGGTTTCCTCCCACATCCCAAAGATGTGCTTTTAGGCTGATTGATTGGGTAACAAATTGTCCCTATATTGGACCTCCCTGATCCTCGCACATTAGGCATAGACTAGAGTCATGAATAGGTCACTGACCATGGGACGGCGGCGCGGGCTCGTTGGGCCGAAGGGCCTGTTTCCCGTGCTGTGTTGTTCTTTGTTCTTTGTTAAACCCTACAGTGCAGAAGTAGGCCACTCGGCCCATCGAGTCTGCACCGACAACAATCCCACCTAAGCCCTAACTCTGTAATCCCACATATTTACCCCACTAATCCCTCTAGGCATCCCGGGACACTGGCAATTTAGCGTGGCCAATGCACCTAACCCGCACATCTTAGGAGGAAACTGGAGCACTCAGAGGAAACCCATACAGACACGAGGAGAATGTGCAAACTCCACACAGCCAGTGACCCGAGGCCGGGAATTGAACCCGGGTGCCTGGCGCTGTGCAATAATAGTGGTAACCACTGTGCCACCCCCACCCTCTCCGATGGGGAAGGCTAACACATCAGCGCAAAGGATAAAACCATTTGTCAGAAGCGCTGAATGGATGACCAGTCTCAGTCTCTTCCAGTGGTTCCCCAGCATCACAGATGTCAGTTTGCAGCCAATTTGATTCACTCCATGTGATATGGAGAAATGACCGGATACACCGGATACTCTGTTATCATCACTGTGGGTCTGGGCTCAGGTATTCCCTGGTTAGGGTCGATTGAGACTGTTAGGGGCAAGGCCGCTGGTAAACCTTACTTTCATGAAACATTCTTCGAACTATATACTGGGTAGGTTTTAGCATCTAGAACATAGAACATTACAGCGCAGAACAGGCCCTTCGGCCAACGATGTTGCGCCGACCAGTTACAAAACAATGACCCACTAGCCTAAACCAATCCCTTTTCATCCATAAACCTATCCACAGATCTTTTAAACGCCCCCAAACTAGGTGCATTTACAACTGCAGCTGGCAGGGCATTCCAGTCCCTCACCACCCTCTGGGTAAAGAACCTACCCCTGACATCTGTCCTATAACTACCCCCCCTTAATTTAAAATCGTGCCCCCTCGTGCTAGCTTTCTCCATCCTAGGAAAAAGGCTATCACTATCTACCCTGTCTAAACCTCTAATCATCTTATATGTTTCAATGAGATCTCCTCTTAGCCGCCTTCTTTCCAGCGAAAACAACCCCAAATCTCTCAATCTCTCCTCATAGGATCTCCCCTCCATACCAGGCAACATCCTGGTAAACCTCCTCTGCACCCTCTCTAAAGCCTCCACATCCTTCCTGTAATGTGGGGACCAGAACTGCACACAAAACTCCAAGTGCGGCCGCACCAGAGATGTGTACAGTTGCATCATGACGCTGCGACTCCTAAATTCAATCCCCCTACCAATAAACGCCAAAACTCCGTATGCCTTCTTAACAACCTTATCCACTTGATTCCCAACTTTCAGGGATCTATGTACAAATACACCTAGATCCCTCTGCTCCTCCACACTATTCAAAGTCCTCCCGTTAGCCCTATACTCAACACATCTGTTATTCCTACCAAAATGAATTACCTCACACTTCTCCACATTAAACTCCATCCGCCACCTCTCAGCCCAGCTCTGCAACCTATCTAAGTCATCCTGCAAACTATGACACCCTTCCTCACAATCTACCACACCTCCGACTTTGGTGTCATCAGCAAACTTACTAATCCACCCAACTATACCCTCATCCAGATCATTAATAAAAATTACAAACAGCAGTGGCCCCAAAACAGATCCCTGAGGCACACCACTTGTAACCGAACTCCATGACGAATATTTCCCATCAACCACCACTCTCTGTCTCCTATCTGCTAGCCAATTCCTGATCCAATTACCTAGATCACCCCCAATCCCATACATCTGCATTTTCTGCAGAAGCCTACCATGGTGAACCTTATCAAACGCCTTGCTAAAATCCATATACACCACATCAACTGCCTTACCCCTATCCACCTCTTTGGTCACTTTCTCAAAGAACTCGATAAGGTTAGTAAGGCACGACCTACCCGCTACAAAACCATGCTGACTGTCTCTAATCAACAAATTACTCTCCAAATAACTATAAATCCTGTCTCTAATAATCCTTTCCAAAACCTTACCCACCACAGAAGTAAGACTCACCGGTCTATAATTCCCAGGGAAGTCCCTTCTCCCCTTCTTAAACAATGGGACAACATTTGCTAGAACTCTCTCTCAGCATTCTCTGGTGCATGGGACTTTCCATCACAGATGATTTAAACTGTCTGTGTGTTCATTCCTTACACTACAAATACTGAAAAGGCTATGGGTTCTGACAGTATTGTGGCAATATTATTGAAGAATTGTGCTTCAGGATCCCTAGCCAAGCTGTTCCAGGACAATTACAACACTGGCATCTGTCCAGCAATGTGGAAAATTGCCCAGGTATGTCTGTTACACAAAAAAGCAGGACAAATCCAACCCAACCATTATTTGCGGAAGGATGTATTGGCCTTGGAGGGAGTACAGAGAAGGTTCACCCAGCTGATACTGAAGATGAGGGGGTTAGCTTATGAAGAGAGATTGAATAGACTGGGCCTGTACTCGTTAGAGTTTAGGAGGCTGAGGGGGGATCTTATAGAGACTTACAAGATAATGAAAGGGATGGATAGGGTAGAGGTAGAGAGATTCTTCCCGCTTAGAAAGGACAGCAGGACTAGAGGGCACAGCCTCAAAATAAGTGGGGGGGGGGTGGGGAGGCGGTTTAGAACGGAGTTGAGGAGGAACTTCTTCACTCAAAGGGTGGTGAATCTGTGGAATTCTCTGCCTATTGAAGTGGTCAATACCTTGTTGAATATATTTAAGTCACGGGTAGATAGGTTTTTGGTAGGCAGGGGGATTAAGGGTTATGGGGAGAAAGCGGGAAAGTGGAACTGATCCACTTCAGATCAGCCATGATCTTATTGAATGGCGGGGCAGGCTCGAAGGGCTAGATAGAACATAGAACATAGAACATTACAGCGCAGAACAGGCCCTTCGGCCCACGATGTTGCGCCGACCAGTTACAAAAACAATGACCCACTAGCCTATACCAATCCCTTTTCATCCATAAACCTATCTACAGATCTCTTAAACGCCCCCAAACTAGGTGCATTTACAACTGCAGCAGGCAGGGCATTCCAATCCCTCACCACCTCATCCGAACATAAGCCTCCTTTTTCTTCCTAACCAACGAATCAACTTTTTTAGTACACCACGGTTCCCTAGCCCTACCAACTCCTCCTTGCCTGACAGGGACATACCTATCGCAGACCCGCAGTAGCTGTTCCTTGAAAAAATTCCACATTTCGGACGTTCCCAGTCCCTGTAATCTCCTAGTCCAACCTATGGCTTCCTAATTCTCTCCTAATAGCCTCATAATTACCCTTCCCCCAGCTAAAACTACTGACCCGAGGTTCATGCCTACTCCTGCTCCTATTTCTTATGTATTTATGTTCAACCAATTACCGTCTCATCAGGACAACTCTCGATCATCAGTAAAGTGATGAAAGGGGTCATCGACAGTGCTATCAAGAAGCTCCTGCTCAGCAATAACCTGCTCAGTGACGCCCAGTTTGGGTTTCGCCAGGGGGTCACTCAGCTCCTGACCTCATTCCAGCCTTGGATCAAACATGGACGAAAGAGCTGAACTCCAGAGGTGAGGTGACAGTGACAGCCCCTGACGACAATGCAGCATTTGTTCAAGCATAGCATCGAGGAACCCTAGCAAAACTGGAATCAATGTGTATAAGGGACCAAAAACTCTACTGGTTGTAGTCATATCATTCGAAAGATGTGTAGGTTAGGTGGATTGGCCATGCAAAATTGCCTCTTTGTATTCCAAGGTGTGTAGGTTAGGGGGACTGGCGTAGTAAATCCATGGGGTTACGGGGATAGGACCTGGGTGGGATGCTCTGCGGGAGAGTCAGTGCAGACTCAATGAGAACATAGAACACTACAGCACAAACAGGCCCTTCGGCCCACAAGTTACGCCGGTCACATCTATACCTACCAAGCCATAGAACTATCTGTAACTCCCAATGCCATTAGATCCCATATACTCATCTAGAAGTCTTTTAAAAGACCCCAGCGAGTTCGCCTCCACCACCGACGGCAGCCGATTCCACTCACTCACCACCCTCTGAGTGAAAAACTTACCCCTGACATCTCCTTTGTACCTGCTCCCCAGCACCTTAAACCTGTGTCCTCTCGTAGCGACCATTTCAACCCGGGGAAATAGCCTCTGAGAGTCCACCCTATCTATACCTCTCAACATTTTATAAACCTCTATCATGTCGCCTTTCATCCTTCGTCTCTCCAGGGAGAAGAGACCGAGCTCCCTCAACCTATCTTCATAAGGCATGCCTCCCAGTCCAGGCCTCCTAAATGAGCTAAATGGCCTCCTTCTGCACTGGAGGCCAATCACCTTAGCTCCAGGATATTGCTGCAGGCGCCCCTCAGGGTCGTGTCCAAGGTCCAACCATCTTCAGCTGCTTCATCAGTGACCTTCCCTCCATCATAAGGTCAGAAGGTAGGGATGTTCCCTAATTATTGCACAATGTTCAGTATCAGTCGCAACTCCTCAGATACTGAAACAAATCGTGTCCAAATGCAGCAAGACCTGGACAATATCCAGGCCTGGGCTGATAACTGGCAAGTAACATTCATGCCACACCAGTAACAGACCATGACAACTTCCAACAAGAGAATCTAACATTGAGTGGGATCTCCACCACTGAATCCCACACCATCAACATCCTGAGGTTAACATTGATCAGGAACTGAACTGGACTAGCCATATGAATACTGTGGCTACAACAGCAGGTAGGAGGCTTGGAATTCTGCAACAAGTAACTCACCTCCAACTCCCCAAAAGCCTATCCATCATTTATAAAACACAAGTAAGGAGTGTGATGGACACTCTCCACTTGCCTGGATGAGTCCAGCTTGAACAGTACTCAAGTAGCTTGGGCTGCAGGGTAGCACAGTGGGTTAGCACTGCTGCTTCACAGCTCCAGGGTCCTGGGTTCGATTCCCGGCTCGGGTCACTGCCTGTGTGGAGTTTGCACATTCTCCTCGTGTCTGCGTGGGTTTCCTCCCACAGTCCAAAGATGTGTGGGTTAGGTTGATTGGCTGTGCTAAGAAATTGTCCCTTAGTGTCCAGGGATGCATAGATTAATAGGTATAATATGGGGGTGGGGCCTGGGTGCGATTGTGTTTGGTGCAGACTCGATGGGCCAAAGGGCCTCTTTTTGCTCTGTATGGTTCTAAGAACCTTGGGCGGCACGGTAGCACAGTGGTTAGCACTGCTGCTTCACAGCTCCAGGGTCCTGGGTTCGATTCCCGGCTCGGGTCACTGTCTGTGTGAATTTGCACATTCTCCTCGTGTCTGCATGGGTTTCTTCCAGGTGCTCCAGTTTCCTCCCACAGTCCAAAGATGCACGGGTTAGCTAGTATTGCCCTTAGTGTCCAGGGATGTGTAAGTTAGAGGGATTAGTGGGTAAATATGTAAGGATATGGGGGTAGGGCCTGGGTGGGATTGTAGTCGGTGCAGACTTGATGGGCCGAATGGCCTCTTTCTGTGCTGTAGGGTTTCCATGATTTCTATAAAGCTTAACACCTTCCAGGACAAACCAGCTTGATTTACACCCCATCCAACACCGACGCTCAGTGGCAGCAGTGTGTACCATCTACAAGATGCACTGCACCAAAGCTCCTTCAACAGCATCTTCCAAATTCTCAATCTTTACCAAGGAGGGGGACAAGGGCAGCAGACACATGGGAACACCATCACCTGGAGATCCCCCTCCAAGTCACTCACCATCCCGACTTGGGAATCCACCGCTATTCCTTCACTGTCACTGGATCAAAATCCTGGAACTCTCTTCCTAACAGCACTGTGGGTGTACCTACACCACATGGACTGCGTAGGTTCAAGCAGGCAGCTCACCAGCACCTTCTCAATGACAATGATGGATGGACAGTAAATACTCACCCTATGAGCAAACAAAATAATTCTCAATAAACTTCCAAAAGGTTCTCTGTAAATTTCCAGTGAAATCTGAGTAAAACACAGTTTTCTCTCCACAAACCCTCCAAAAGCTCTTGGGAAACCATTTCCAAATGTGCAGTGAACTCCACAGTAAACATGTGGGGCCTCTGCTTACTCCCTGGTTGCAGTTGCTGAGGGCTGTTAGCAGCAGATATTGACCAGAGTTCTTCTTTTCCCAGTTTGGTTTTCCCCACAGCAAGGTTGGGAGCAGATGGTCAGTTCAGCGACTTTCTGGATGGAATCGGCCCCGCACAGCTGGTGGGACGACAGACATTGGCAGCTCCTTCCATGGGTAAGTCCTTTACTCAAGCTGGCTTGGAGCGGTTCACTCCATTCTGCTTAACTTCTGCTCTGTGTTAGAAGGATGTCATTGAAATTCTGGTGTACATTTGACTTTCTCCAGCCATTCCCAAACCCAATGGCCTGAGTTTTTGGGAGGGTAGGAACTTGGCAGAGATCACATCCAGCAGCCCTGATGCTCTACGATATTCTAATGAATGTTAATTGGCATTGGGGCAGGAAATCCACCCTCACTCATGAGAAAATGCCATCTTGGAAAGTTGGCAGCCAGTCAGATTGGCCAGTGGCTCCCAGTCCCTCCAGGAACAGAGTTGCAGTTGGCGGAAGAGGCACTGCGGAGAATTTCCTGGTGCGATCTCATCGAAACGTACAAAATTCTAACAGGGTAGATTCAGAAAGAGTGTTCCTGATGGTGGGGCAGTTTATATATAGAATAACAGATACCCGGGAGTGAGTTACAGACTGGAATCTAATTGAGGGGTTCGGGGTGGTTTATATACAGAATAACAGATACCCGGGAGTGAGTTACAGACTGGAATCTAATCGAGGGGTTCGGGGTGGTTTATATATAGAATAACAGATACCCGGGAGTGAGTTACAGACTGGAATCTAATCGAGGGGTTCGGAGTGGTTTATATATAGAATAACAGATACCCGGGAGTGAGTTACAGACTGGAATCTAATCGAGGGGTTCGGGGTGGTTTATATACAGAATAACAGATACCCGGGAGTGAGTTACAGACTGGAATCTAATCGAGGGGTTCGGGGTGGTTTATATATAGAATAACAGATACCCGGGAGTGAGTTACAGACTGGAATCTAATCGAGGGGTTCAGGGTGGTTTATATATAGAATAACAGATACCCGGGAGTGAGTTACAGACTGGAATCTAATCGAGGGGTTCAGGGTGGTTTATATATAGAATAACAGATACCCGGGAGTGAGTTACAGACTGGAATCTAATCGAGGGGTTTGGGGTGGTTTATATATAGAATAACAGGTACCTGGGAGTGAGTTACAGACTGGAATCTAATCGAGGGGTTTGGGGTGGTTTATATATAGAATAACAGATACCCGGGAGTGAGTTACAGACTGGAATCTAATCGAGGGGTTCGGGGTGGTTTATATATAGAATAACAGATACCCGGGAGTGAGTTACAGACTGGAATCTAATCGAGGGGTTCGGGGTGGTTTATATATAGAATAACAGATACCCGGGAGTGAGTTACAGACTGGAATCTAATCGAGGGGTTCGGGGTGGTTTATATATAGAATAACAGGTACCCGGGAGTGAGTTACAGACTGGAATCTAATCGAGGGGTTCGGGGTGGTTTATATATAGAATAACAGATACCCGGGAGTGAGTTACAGACTGGAATCTAATCGAGGGGTTCGGGGTGGTTTATATATAGAATAACAGATACCCGGGAGTGAGTTACAGACTGGAATCTAATCGAGGGGTTCGGGGTGGTTTATATATAGAATAACAGATACCCGGGAGTGAGTTACAGACTGGAATCTAATCGAGGGGTTCGGGGTGGTTTATATATAGAATAACAGATACCCGGGAGTGAGTTACAGACTGGAATCTAATCGAGGGGTTCGGGGTGGTTTATATATAGAATAACAGATACCCGGGAGTGAGTTACAGACTGGAATCTAATCGAGGGGTTCAGGGTGGTTTATATACAGAATAACAGATACCCGGGAGTGAGTTACAGACTGGAATCGAATCGAGGGGTTTGGGGTGGTTTATATATAGAATAACAGATATCCGGGAGTGAGTTACAGACTGGAATCTAATCGAGGGGTTCGGGGTGGTTTATATATAGAATAACAGATATCCGGGAGTGAGTTACAGACTGGAATCTAATCGAGGGGTTTGGGGTGGTTTATATACAGAATAACAGATACCCGGGAGTGAGTTACAGACTGGAATCTAATCGAGGGGTTCGGGGGGGTTTATATATAGAATAACAGATATCCGGGAGTGAGTTACAGACTGGAATCTAATCGAGGGGTTCGGGGTGGTTTATATATAGAATAACAGATACCCGGGAGTGAGTTACAGACTGGAATCTAATCAAGGGGTTTGGGATGGTTTATATGGAGAATAACAGATACCCAGGAGTGAGTTACAGACTGGAATCTAATCGAGGGGTTTGGGATGGTTTATATGGAGAATAACAGATACCCAGGAGTGAGTTACAGACTGGAATCTAATCAAGGGGTTTGGGATGGTTTATATGGAGAATAACAGATACCTGGGAGTGAGTTACAGACTGGAATCTAATCAAGGGGTTTGGGATGGTTTATATATAGAATAACAGATACCCGGGAGTGAGTTACAGACTGGAATCTAATCGAGGGGTTCGGGGGGGTTTATATATAGAATAACAGATACCCGGGAGTGAGTTACAGACTGGAATCTAATCGAGGGGTTCGGGGTGGTTTATATATAGAATAACAGATACCCGGGAGTGAGTTACAGACTGGAATCTAATCGAGGGGTTCGGGGTGGTTTATATACAGAATAACAGATATCCGGGAGTGAGTTACAGACCGGAATCTAATCGAGGGGTTCGGGGTGGTTTATATATAGAATAACAGATACCCGGGAGTGAGTTACAGACTGGAATCTAATCGAGGGGTTCGGGGTGGTTTATATATAGAATAACAGATACCCGGGAGTGAGTTACAGACTGGAATCTAATCGAGGGGTTCGGGGTGGTTTATATATAGAATAACAGATACCCGGGAGTGAGTTACAGACTGGAATCTAATCGAGGGGTTCAGGGTGGTTTATACATAGAATAACAGATACCCGGGAGTGAGTTACAGACTGGAATCTAATTGAGGGGTTCGGGATGGTTTATATATAGAATAACAGATACCCGGGAGTGAGTTACAGACTGGAATCTAATCGAGGGGTTCGGTGTGGTTTATATACAGAATAACAGATACCCGGGAGTGAGTTACAGACTGGAATCTAATCGAGGGGTTTGGGATGGTTTATATGGAGAATAACAGATACCCGGGAGTGAGTTACAGACTGGAATCTAATCGAGGGGTTCGGGGTGGTTTATACATAGAATAACAGATACCCGGGAGTGAGTTACAGACCGGAATCTAATCGAGGGGTTCAGGGTGGTTTATATATAGAATAACAGATACCCGGGAGTGAGTTACAGACTGGAATCTAATCGAGGGGTTCGGGGTGGTTTATATATAGAATAACAGATACCCGGGAGTGAGTTACAGACTGGAATCTAATCGAGTGGTTCGGGGGGGTTTATATATAGAATAACAGATACCCGGGAGTGAGTTACAGACTGGAATCTAATCGAGGGGTTCGGTGTGGTTTATATATAGAGTAACAGATACCCGGGAGTGAGTTACAGACTGGAATCTAATCGAGGGGTTCGGGGTGGTTTATATATAGAGTAACAGATACCGGGGAGTGAGTTACAGACTGGAATCTAATCGAGGGGTTCGGGGTGGTTTATATATAGAATAACAGATACCCGGGAGTGAGTTACAGACTGGAATCTAATCGAGGGGTTCGGGGGGGTTTATATATAGAATAACAGATACCCGGGAGTGAGTTACAGACTGGAATCTAATCGAGGGGTTCGGGGTGGTTTATATATAGAATAACAGATACCCGGGAGTGAGTTACAGACTGGAATCTAATCGAGGGGTTCGGGGTATTTTATATACAGAATAACAGATACCCGGGAGTGAGTTACAGACTGGAATCTAATCGAGGGGTTCGGGATGGTTTATATATAGAATAACAGATACCCGGGAGTGAGTTACGGACTGGAATCTAATCGAGGGGTTCGGGGTGGTTTATATATAGAATAACAGATACCCGGGACTGAGTTACAGACTGGAATCTAATCGAGGGGTTCGGGGTGGTTTATATACAGAATAACAGATACCCGGGAGTGAGTTACAGACTGGAATCTAATCGAGGGGTTCGGGGTGGTTTATATATAGAATAACAGATACCCGGGAGTGAGTTACAGACTGGAATCTAATCGAGGGGTTCGGGATGGTTTATATACAGAATAACAGATACCCGGGAGTGAGTTACAGACTGGAATCTAATCGAGGGGTTCGGGGTGGTTTATATATAGAATAACAGATACCCGGAGTGAGTTACAGACTGGAATCTAATCGAAGGGTTTTTGGGGATGGTTTCCACAGTCAGTGGTGCTCATGATGAACTCATTGGTTTTACTGTTTCATTGTAGGTGATATTCATGTTGGAATGGCTGATCGCAGCGGACAACTGGAGGTAGAAATTATTCAGGCCAGAGGGCTGACCCCTAAGCCTGGTACCAAAGCTTTGCCAGGTCAGTGCTCGGAATAAAATTACACACCAGTGTTTTAAAGGCAATGCCCCTTCCTATTCACTCCCATTGTACACAATCCCAATGGATCAAACCCCTTCCCATTCACTCCCATTGTACACAATCCCAATGGATCAAACCCCTTCCCATTCACTCCCATTGTACACAATCCCAATGGATCAAACCCCTTCCCATTCACTCCCATTGTACACAATCCTAGTGGATCAAACCCCTTCCCATTCACTCCCATTGTACACAATCCTAGTGGATCAAACCCCTTCCCATTCACTCCCATTGTACACAATCCCCATGGATCAAACCCCTTCCCATTCACTCCCATTGTACACAATCCCAATGGATCAAACCCCTTCCTATTCACTCCCATTGTACACAATCCCAATGGATCAAACCCCTTCCCATTCACTCCCATTGTACACAATCCCAATGGATCAAACCCCTTCCTATTCACTCCCATTGTACACAGTCCCAATGGATCAAACCCCTTCCCATTCACTCCCATTGTACACAATCCTAGTGGATCAAACCCCTTCCCATTCACTCCCATTGTACACAATCCCCATGGATCAAACCCCTTCCTATTCACTCCCATTGTACACAATCCCAATGGATCAAACCCCTTCCCATTCACTCCCATTGTACACAATCCTAGTGGATCAAACCCCTTCCCATTCACTCCCATTGTACACAATCCCCATGGATCAAACCCCTTCCCATTCACTCCCATTGTACACAATCCCAATGGATCAAACCCCTTCCTATTCACTCCCATTGTACACAATCCCAATGGATCAAACCCCTTCCCATTCACTCCCATTGTACACAATCCCAATGGATCAAACCCCTTCCTATTCACTCCCATTGTACACAGTCCCAATGGATCAAACCCCTTCCCATTCACTCCCATTGTACACAATCCCAATGGATCAAACCCCTTCCCATTCACTCCCATTGTACACAATCCCAATGGATCAAACCCCTTCCCATTCACTCCCATTGTACACAATCCCAGTGGATCAAACCCCTTCCTATTCACTCCCATTGTACACAATCCCAATGGATCAAACCCCTCCCTATTCACTCCCATTGTACACTGTCCCAATGGATCAAACCCCTTCCCATTCACTCCCATTGTACACAGTCCCAATGGATCAAGCCCCTTCCTATTCACTCCCATTGTACACTGTCCCAATGGATCAAACCCCTTCCCATTCACTCCCATTGTACACAATCCCAATGGATCAAACCCTTTCCCATTCACTCCCATTGTACACAATCCCAATGGATCAAACCTCTTCCCATTCACTCCCATTGTACACAATCCCAATGGATCAAACCCCTTCCCATTCACTCCCATTGTACACAATCCCAATGGATCAAACTCCTTCCCATTCATTCCCATTGTACACAATCCCAATGGATCAAACCCCTTCCCATTCACTCCCATTGTACACAATCCCAATGGATCAAACCCCTTCCCATTCACTCCCATTGGACACAATCCCAATGGATCAAACCCCTTCCCATTCACTCCCATTATACACAATCCCAATGGATCAAAGCCCGATGAGGATGTGTCTAGGGTGGTGGATAGAGGAGAGCCGGTGGATGTGGTCTTTCTTGATTTCCAGAAGGCGTTTGACAAGGTACCTCACAAGAGGTTATTGCAGAAGGTCAGGGGACATGGAGTTGGGGGTAGGGTGTTAGCGTGGATAGAGGATTGGTTGTCAAATAGGAGGCAGTGGGGGTCAATGGGTGCTATTCGGATTGGCGGTTGGTGACTAGTGGGGTGCCCCAGGGGTCGGTGCTGGGGCCTCAGCTATTTACCATTTATATAGATGATCTGGAGGAGGGAACCGAGTGTAGGGTGTCGAAATTTGCTGAT
This sequence comes from Prionace glauca, assembly GCA_037974335.1. Taxonomy (NCBI): domain Eukaryota; kingdom Metazoa; phylum Chordata; class Chondrichthyes; order Carcharhiniformes; family Carcharhinidae; genus Prionace; species Prionace glauca. The sequence goes on along the minus strand of CM075744.1, from coordinate 47,958,120 downwards.
GACACCATGATTGGGGGAACGGCAAATTGTGCGGAGGGTGTGGAGAGTCTGCAGAAGGATCTAGATAGGCTGGGCGAATGGGCCAGGAAATGGCAAATGGAATTTAATGTTGGCAAGTGCGAGGTGGTCCACTTTGGCAGGAAAAATGGTCGGAAGGACTATTACTTACGTGGCGAAAAACTGCAGCAGGCGACGGTGCAGAGGGACCTCGGGGTCCTTGTTCATGAGTCGCAAAAACCCAGCCTGCAGGTGCAGCAGGTGGTCAGGAAGGCGAATGGGATGCTGGCCTTCATAGCGAGGAGGATTGAATATAAAAGTAGGGAGGTCTTGCTGCAGCTGTATAGGGCATTGGTGAGGCCGCAGCTGGAGTACTGTGTGCAGTTTTGGTCGCTGTACTTACGCAAGGATATTTTGGCCTTGGAGGGAGTCAGAGGAGGTTTACTCGGCTGATACCAAAGTTGAGGGGGTTGAGCTATGAGGAGAGGCTGAATAAACTAGGCTTGTACTCGTTACAGTTTAGAAGAATGAGGGGAGATCTCATTGAGACATATAAGATGATGAATGGGATGGATAGGATAGAGGTGGAGAGACTCTTCCCGCTCAGAAAGGACAGTAGGACTAGGGGGCACAGCCTCAAGATAAAGTGGGGGCGGTTTAGAACGGAGTTGAGGAGGAACTTCTTCACTCAAAGGGTGGTAAATCTCTGGAATTCTCTGCCCGTTGAAGTGGTGGAGGCTGCCTCGCTAAATATTTTTAAGATGCGGGTTGATGGGTTTTTGATAAGCGAGGGGATTAAGGGTTATGGGAAGAGGGCGGGAATGTGGAACTGAGCCACGACAGATCAGCCATGATCTTATTGAATGGCGGGGCAGGCTCGAAGGGCTGGATGGCCTACTCCTGCTCCTATTTCTTATGTTCTTATGTTCATTCACTCCCATTGTACACAATCCCAATGGATCAAATCCCTTTCCATTCACTCCCATTGTACACAATCCCAATGGATCAAACCCCTTCCCATTCACTCCCATTGTTCACAATCCCAGTGGATCAAACCCCTTCCCATTTACTCCCATTGTACACAATCCCAATGGATCAAACCCCTTCCCATTCACTCCCATTGTTCACAATCCCAGTGGATCAAACCCCTTCCCATTCACTCCCATTGTACACAATCCCAATGGATCAAACCCCTTCCCATTCACTTCCATTGTACATAATCCCAATGAATCAAACCCCTTCCCATTCACTCCCATTGTTCACAATCCCAGTGGATCAAACCCCTTCCCATTCACTCCCATTGTACACAATCCCCATGGATCAAACCCCTTCCCATTCACTCCCATTGTTCACAATCCCAGTGGATCAAACCCCTTCCCATTCACTCCCATTGTTCACAATCCCAATGGATCAAACCCCTTCCCATTTTGCTGCATTTTGTTCAACCAGCGAGTGCACTGAGTGTATGAAGGAAAGACTTGCATTTATATAGCACCTGTCACAAGCTTTGGGTGCGCCAAAAGTGCTCCTGAATCAATTTGGTATTTCTGCACTGAGCTTTTGGTCTGGTGATATGCTTTAGCAGATACTGAGGGATAAGGTGACCATTAATGTACATCAGATTGAGGTTTACTCTGGGCACTCACACTGACTATCTCATCGCATCCACAGTCTGCACTCAATAAAGTGTCAATCTTACAGTGTCACAGATAAAGATTACAGCTCGATGCTCCGAGTATAGAAACACCACAAACAGTCCTTGACTTGCACTTAATTGGGTCAAATATCAACAGCCAGGGATTAGTCAATGAATAACCACCACCTTCCAAAATCTGTATGAACAAGATAAATTTCCAGTTAGTTCCTGGTGTTTTTTTCTGTTCTGTTCTGAGAAGGGAGACAGGAATTTACAAATGATTGCAAATCTATAGAAACATTCCTCAATAGTATCATAGAGAACATAGAACATTCCAGCCCTTCGGCCCTCGATGTTGTGCTGACCAGTGGAACCAATCTAATGACCCTCTAACCTAAACTATTCCAATGTTATCCATATGCCTATCCACTGACCATTCGAACGCCCTTAAAGTTGGCGAGTCCACAACAATATAACCTCTATAGTTTCCTAAATGTATTAATTTATGGGATGTGGGTGTGGCTGTCTGGCCTGCGTCTATTGCCCATCCCTTGTTACCCTTGAGAAGGTGGTGGTGAGCTGCCTCCTTGAACTGCTGCAGTCCATGTGGTGTAGGCACACCCAGGGTGCTGTTAGGGAGGGAGCTCCAGGATTTTACCTCAGTGATGGTGTGAGTGGCTTAGAGGGGGACTTACAGCCCAAAAGGAAGGAAACAGTACGGACCAGTGTTCTTATTTCCTTGTTTACTAGTGTTCCACTTTAACGTGTACAAGACCAGTTCGGACCAGTGTTCTTATTTCCCAGTTTTACTGTTTCCTTTCCTTCTGGGAGGTGGCGGTGGTCTTTCTAGATGGTTGTGGGTTTGAAAGGTGCCGTTGAAGGAGACTTGGCGAGTCGCTGCAGTGTATCTAGTGGATGGTACACACTGCTAACCACTGTACATGGGCGGTGGAAGGAATGGATTGTGAAGGTGATGCTTATCAAGTGGCTCGCTTTGTCCTGGACGCTGTTCATCTTCTTGGGCTTTGTTGGAGCCGCACCCATTCAGACAAGAGGCAGGTATTCCATCACACTCCTGACTCTACTTCCCACAGATGGAGTGGCCCTTGACTGACCAAGTCAAGTGAAGACTTTGAAGCCATCTCAGGAGCAAAGCATCCCGTTATTGGTCCACGTTACCCGTGGACAATCCCATGGGAACTTCTTTCAAAGAGCACTACAGCACAAACAGGCCCTTCAGCCCACAAGTTGCGCTGATCACATCCATACCTACCAGGCCATAGAACTATCTATAACCCCCAATCCCATTAAATCCCATATACTCATCCAGAAGTCTTTTAAAAGACCCCAGCGAGTTCGCCTCTACCACCACCGACGGCAGCCGATTCCATTCACTCACCACCCTCTGAGTGAAAAACTTACCCCTAACATCACCTCTGTACTTCCCTCCCCGCACCTTAAATCTGTGTCCTCTCGTAGCGACCATTTCAACCCGGGGAAATAGCCTCCGAGAATCCATCCTATCTATTCCTCTCAACATTTTATAAACCTCTATCAGGTCGCCTCTCAACCTTCGCCTCTCCAGGGAGAAGAGACCGAGCTCCCTCAACCTATCTTCAGAAGGCATGCCTCCCAATCCAGGCAACATCCTTGTAAATCTCCTCTGCACCCTTTCAATAGGTTCTACGTCTTTCCTATAGTGAGGCGACCAGAACTGCGCACAGTACTCCAAATGGGGTCTGACAAGGGTCTTATAAAGTTTCAATGTCAGTTATCTGAGAAAGTGTACGAACAAATTTCATCTGCTGCAGAACTCAGTTACTCTGCTTTTAAAATTAAGATTTGGCAGCAGTAGGATTGTCCAATGAACCAAACTTAAAACAAAGTCACTTTCCAACCACTCTGGAGTCCCAGTGGGTCCCAGTGGATGTCTCGTACAGTAAACGTGTCGACCGACTGGAATGCTCACTGGAAACCATTCACAAGTTATCCAGAACCCAAAGATATCCGTGGGTCAGCCAGCCCGGTTCCCTGCACAGACTCTAGAACCCTAGAACCCTACAGTGCAGAAACAGGCCCTTCGGCCCATCGAGTCTGCACCGAACACAATCCCACCCAGACCCTATCCCCATATCCCTACATATTTTACCTGCTAATCCCTCTAACCTACACATCCCAGGATACTAAGGGGCAATTTTAGCATAGCCAATGAACCTAACTCGCACATCTTTGGACTGTGGGAGGAAACCGGAGCACCCGGAGAAAACCCACGCAGACACGAGGAGAATGTGCAAACTCCACACAGGCAGTGACCCGAGCCGGGAATCGAACCCAGGACCCTGGAGCTGTGAAGCAGCAGTGCTAACCCACTGTGCCACCGTGCTGCACAGACTCTGGTGGCCTTTGCTCCAGTCACTGCAGACCGAGCTTCGGAGTACTTTACAGAAACGTGGGGTTAGATAAAAATGCAGCTGTGGGTTGAAAGCATCGCCAACCAGACACAATTTCGGAAAATCAGGAAAGCTGGGAATGTGTTACATCATCCATGCTAATTGAAGCAACAATAACTCTTGGCCACATTTTGACTGCAGAGAAATGTAGACGTTAATATTTAATCACTGCTCTCAGTAGCTGCATCAGGAGGCGCATTTACACCGAGTCACCTTGTCTGCTAGCCCAAGCTTTCAAAGTTCCTGTTATGTATCAGATCTCCCCAGGTTCTGATCTTGTGATAACCAGCTTTCTGAAGTGCAAATCTAGCGACATTTGATTTTAAAAATACCTGTTAGCTGACAGTTTTAATGAAACAACAGCTTCCATACCTGGCACATTCCAGATAATTCAAAGGCTTTATTGCTATCCAATCTCATCAGCAGCAGAGGGCGGACTGACACCAATTATTCTCCATCCTGTCTGACCCTTCCAAAGATAGTAAGAAGTCTGACAACACCAGGTTTTAGTCCAACCGATTTATTTGACAGTAAACTCACTAGCTTTCGAGGTTTCCCTCTTCGTCAGGTGAATGGAGAGTTCTGGCCTCAGACAGAGCATATAAAGCACAGACAGTTTAGAGATTACTGATTAGAATGCGAATCCTTACACCTAACCTGCTGTTCAAGTCTTAAAGTGGCTGATAATGTGAGTGGAAGGAGCACTAATCACAGTTTAAAGAGATGTGTATTGTCTCCAGACAGTACAGTAAGTGAGGTTTTGCAAACCCAGGCAAGTCACGGGGGTTACAGATAGTGCGACATGAACCCAAGATCCCTGTTGAGACCGTCCTCATGTGTGCGGAACTTGGCTATCAGTCTCTGTTCAGCGACTCTGCGCTGTCGTGTGTCGTGAAGGCCGCCTTGGAGAATGCTTACCCGAAGGTCAGAGGCTGAATGTCCGTGACCACTGAAGTGTTCGCCAACAGGAAGAGAACAGTCTTGCCTGGTGATTGTCGAGCGATGTTCATTCATCCATTGTCGTAGCGACTGCATGGTCTCCCCAATGTACCATGCTTCGGGACATCCTTTCCTGCAGCGTATCAGGTAGACAATGTTGGCCTTCCAAAGATCCCAGTTTCATTCCTATTTACCGTGGAGCAGAGAAAATGCCAGAATCAGCCACTTCCTCCATAATGCATCTGTCCCCTCTCAAAGTCTGTCAGTGGCTCAAACAGAAACTTCTAGAATCAAACCTCAGAAAAGCAATCATTTTGCTTTCATCTTCCCACTTTAACTCTGCTTCGTCACAACTAAGTATAAATTTAGGCTTTTAATCACAACATTAGCCCCACTCCTCTCTGCTTTACCTCCCCACCACTGAGCCACATCTGGTTTTATTACGGGACAATCTGGTTTTTAGCTTTGCATCAGTTATTTTGACCCTTTGTTTTTTTAATTCTTTCATGGGATGTGGGTATCGCTCATCCCCAATTGAGTGCCTTGCTAGGCCTGGAGTCACACATAGGCCAGATCAGGTAAGGACAGCAGATTTCCTTCCCACGAACCATTATGGCAATCGACAACAGTTTCATCATTAGACTTTTAATTCCAGATTTTTAAAATTGAAATCAAATATCACCATCTGCTGTGGTGGGATTCGAACACAAACTCCCAAAGCATTACCCTGGCTCTCTGGATTACTAGTCCAATGGCAATGACGCTACACCATTGCCTCCCCATTGTCTACTACCCCCAGTAAAATGGGTTTGTAGCCCTACATTTCCCTATCTTTAATTTAATTTAGATAAATGTAAGGTGATGCATTTTGGTAGATTGAATCAGGACAGGACTTAATCAGTAAGGCGTTCTAGGGAGTCACAGAACAAAGAAATCCAGGGGTACATGTTCATAACTCCTTGAAAGTGGAGTCACAGGTGGACAGAGTGGTGAAGAAGGTATTCGGCATGCTTGGTTTCATCGGTCAGAACATTGAATACAGGAGTTGGGACGTCTTGTTGAAGTTGTACAAGACATTGGTAAGGCCACACTTGGAATACTGTGTGCAGTTCTGGTCACCCGATTATAGAAAGGATGTTATTACAGAACATGTGGTGATGTCAGCCTCATGCAGGGTGATGTGATTCTGTACACGGTGGGCTGGTTTGGCTGACTTCCACTGCCCTGCCCACTGAGTCTGTCCTCGCTGCTGTTCTAACATATTGTTGAGGGAGTGCTGCACTGTCAAATGTGCCAACTTTTAGATATTGAACCACATCTCTGTGTTTTGTGGGCACAATAGACCTCAGAGCAATTTTCAACAAAGAGCGGGGAAACTTTTCCAAGAGCCCTGGCCAATATCCATCAGCAAACGTCACCAGGACAGATGCTGTGGTCATTCCCATCCTCCTTTCTGTAGGAGCTTGCTCTGTGCAAATTGGTTACTGTGCTTCTGAAACTAGTGCTTCAGAAGTAGGTGAGGTGAGATGTCCTCTTTTCTGATAGGTGCTATATGAATGCAAACCTTTCTTTCCCTTTTTTGAAATGGGATTTGTCACTTTTCAGCTGCTTTCTGTTAAATGTTGGTTTTCCTGTTAATAGTTTGAACCTTGTATCCTGCAGCCCCTTATATCAAGGTGTATCTGCTGGAGAACGGTGTGTGTATCGCCAAGAGGAAAACCAAGTTATCAAAGAAGTCTCTGGACCCTGTGTACCAACAAGCCTTGCTGTTTGATGAGGGCCCACAAGGAAAGGTTTTACAGGTGAGTGCCTACATTGTCCACCGGAGCAAGGTGCTGTCAGGTAGCATTCTATCCTAATGGACTAATAACCCAAAAAGCAGAAGTTCAAATCCCATCGTGGCATTTGGAGAATTTGAAGTCAGTGTAAAAAAAAGGCAATGAAAAAGCTGGTATTAATAAAAGCGACCTGGAATCTGTCAGGTTATCATAAAAACCCATCCCTAATGTCCGGTAGGAGAGGAGATAAGGACTGAAATTTGCCCGCACGTGAGATTCTCCAGTCCCGCCGCAGTGAATGGAGATTTGGCTGAGCGCCAAATTTTCCATCCTTGTTGGCAGCAGTGATGGAGCATGAACATAGAACCCTACAGTGCAGAAAGAGGCCCTTCAGCCCATCGAGTCTGCACCGAACACAATCCCACCCAGACCCTATCCCCATATCCCTGCTAATCCCTCTAACCTACATATTCCAGGACACTAAGGGGCAATTTTAGCATGGCCAATCGACCTAACCCGCACATCTTTGGACTGTGGGAGGAAACCGGAGCACCCGGAGGAAACCCACACAGACACGAGGAGAATGTGCAAACTCCACACATACAGTGACCCGAGCCGGGAATCGAACCCAGGACCCTGGAGCTGTGAAGCAGCAGTGCTAAGCACTGTGCTACCCTGCCGCCCAGAGAATTCTAGCCAAGCTCCCCTTACCTGGTGCGGGCCTACATGTCACTTCAGTCCCACTCCACAGTGGCTGCCTTTTCATTGCCCTCTGATGTGACCGAGCGAAACATTCAATCGTTTGAGTGAAATGTTTAAGAAGAAGGTCCAATCATCCAGGGTAATCAGACTTGGGAAGACTGCTGCCAGTGACGCCAACACCCTGGGAATGATTCCCAAAAACGTTCTTTGCAATCTCCCTCGTAAATGGACCTCCCATCCCCTATTTTGCCCAAATTGGGTTACTTGTGTTTTTTCTAATTCATTATGAGACACTGGCTGGCCAGCATTTATTGCCCATCCCTAGTTGCCCAGTTGAGAGTTAACCAGTTGCTGTGGCCCTGGAGTAACATGTAGGCCAGCCCAGGTAAGGATGGCCGATTTCCTTCCCTAAAGGGGATCAGTGAACCAGATGGTCTTTCTGACAATCGATAATGGTTTCACGGTCATCAGTAGATTCTTAATTCCAGCTACATTTCATTGAATTCAAATTCCACCATCTGCCGTGGTGGGATTCAAACCCAGGTCCCCAGAACATTAGCTGAGATTCTGGATTAATAGTCTAGCGGTAATACTATTGGGCCATCACCTCTCCTGTTGCATGAAGGTGAAAAGCGTTGATGTATTTAAGGAGCTGCCGGATACACACACGAAAGGGAAAGGAATTGGAGAGTTGTGTTGATAGGGGTTGATGATGTGTGATGGAAGGAAGCTCATGGTACAGCATGGTCTGTTCAGAGTGGATGGCCTGTTTCTGGACTGTAAAAACAAGACTTCTTTACTCTTCAACTGAAATCCTTCTGAAATAAAGACAATGTATGTCATCCTAACTGCCTGCTAACTTTCACTGACTCATGCACCCAGGTCCCTTCGGACATCAGTGCTTCCCAACCTCTCCCCATTTAAGAAGTACTTTGTCTTTCTCTTTTTCCTACCAAAGTGGATAACTTCACATCTTTCCATGTTATATACCATTCGCAGTGGTTTTGCCCCCTCACTGAAATTTCCTTGAAGCCTCTTTGCATGCTCCACACAACTCACGTTCCCATCTAATTTTGACTTATCGGCAAACTTGGAAATTCTTAATCCTCATAAGAACATAAGAAATAGGAGCAGGAGTAGGCCATCTAGCCCCTCAAGCCTGCCCCGCTATTCAATAAGATCGTGGCTGATCTGTCATGGCTCAGTTCCACATTCCCACCCTCTCCCCATATCCCTTAATCCCCTCGCTTATCAAAAACCCATCAACCCGCGTCTTAAAAATATTTAGCGAGGCAGCCTCCACCACTTCAGAGAATTCCAGAGATTCATCACCCTTTGAGTGACGAAGTTCCTCCTCAACTCTGTTCTAAACCGCCCCCCTTTATCTTGAGGCTGTGCCCCCTAGTCCTACTGTCCTTTCTGAGCGGGAAGAGTCTCTCCACCTCTATCCTATCCATCCCATTCATCATCTTATACGTCTCAATGAGATCTCCCCTCATTCTTCTAAACTCTTAACGAGTACAAGCCTAGTTTATTCAGCCTCTCCTCATAGCTCAACCCCCTCAACTCCGGTATCAGCCTAGTAAACCTCCTCTGCACTCCCTCCAAGGCCAAAATATCCTTGCGTAAGTGCGGTGACCAAAACTGCACACAGTACTCCAGCTGCGGCCTCACCAATGCCCTATACAGTTGCAGAAAGACCTCCCTACTTTTATATTCAATCCCCCTCGCTATGAAGGCCAGCATCCCATTCACCTTCCTGACCATATTTGAATCATTGTGGATTGTAACAGCTGAGGCACAAGCACTCACTCCCATGGGACCCCACTCGTCATAAGCACCAAATGAGAAAAATCCATCTATCTGACTCAGTTTCCTGTTTATTGACTAATTCTCAATCCAAGCTTGTATATATATATATTCTCCCTATCCCATGTACTCTAATTTTGCTTACTAACCTATAATGTAGAACCTTATTATAGGACGGATGTCAGAGGTAGGTTCTTTACTCAGAGGGTAGTAAGGGCGTGGAATGCCCTGCCTGCAGCAGTTGTGGACTCGCCAACTTTAAGGGCGTTCAAATGGTCAGTGGATAGACATATGGATAACATTGGAATAGTTTAGGTTAGAGGGTCATTAGATTGGTTCCACTGGTCGGCGCAACATCGAGGTCCGAAGGGCCTGTACTGCGCTGGAATGTTCTATGTTCTAATTTCTATGTTCTTACTCAAAAGTCTTCTAAAAAATCCAAGTACACCACTTCCACTTAATTTAGATAAATGCGAGGTAATGCATTTTGGTCGATCAAACCAGGGCAGGACTCACTCAGTTAATGGGAGGGCGTTAGGGACTGTTACAGAACAAAGAGATCTAGGGGTACATGTTCATAGCTCCTTGAAAGTGGAGTCACAGGTGGACAGAGTGGTGAAGAAGGCATTCAGCATGCTTGGTTTCATTGGTCAGAACATTGAATACAGGAGTTGGGACGTCTTGTTGAAGTTGTACAAGACATTGGTAAGGCCACACTTGGAATACTGTGTACAGTTCTGGTCACCCTATCTTATTAGGATCTTATTAAACTAGAAAGAATGCAGAAAGGTTTACTAGGATGCTACCAGGACATAAGAACATAAGAAATAGGAGCCATCTAGCCCTTCAAGCCTGCCCCGCCATTCAATAAGATCATGGCTGATCTGAAGTGGATCTGTTCCACTTTCCCGCTTTCTCCCCATAACCCTTAATTCCCCTGTCTATCAGAAACCTATCTACCCGTGACTTAAATATATTTAGCGAGACAGCCCCCACCACTTCAATGGGCAGAGAATTCCAGAGATTCACCACCCTTTGAGTGAAGAAGTTCCTCCTCAACTCCGATCTAAACTGCACCCCACCTCCCCCCCTTATTTTGAGGCAGTGCCCTCCAGTCCTGCTATCCTTTCTAAGCGGGAAGAATCTCCCTACCTTTACCCTATTTAGCCCCTTGATGGTTTGAGTTATGAGAGACTGGATAGACTGGGATTTTTTTCTCTGGAGCGTAGAAGGCTGAGAGGTGATCTTATAGAGGTCTATAAAATAACATAAGAACATAAGAAATAGGAGCAGGAGTAGGCCATCTAGCCCTTCGAGCCTGCCCCGCCATTCAATAAGATCATGGCTGATCTGTTGCTGCTCAGTTCCACTTTCCCGCCCTCTCCCCATAACCCTTAATCTCTTATCAAAAATCCATCAACCCGCGTCTTAAAAATATTTAGCGAGGCAGTCTCCACCACTTCAATGGGCAGAGAATTCCAGAGGTTCACCACCCTTTGAGTGAAGAAGTTCCTCCTCAACTCCGTTCCAAACCGCCCCCCTTTTATCTTGAGGCTGTGCCCCCTAGTCCTACTGTCTTTTTTGAGCGGGAAGAGTCTTTCCACCTCTATCCTATCCATTCCATTCATCATCTTATACGTCTCAATGAGATCTCCCCTCATTCTTCTAAACTCCAACGAGTACAAGCCCAGTTTATTCAGCCTCTCCTCATAGCTCAACTCCAGCTGCGGCCTCACCAATGCCCTATACGGCTGCAGCAAGACCTCCCTACTTTTATATTCAATCCCCTTCGCTATGAAGGCCAGCATCCCATTCGCCTTCCTGACCACCTGCTGCACCTGCAAGCTGGGTTTTTGCGACTCATGCACAAGGACCCCGAGGTCCCTCTGCACCGTTGCCTGCTGCAGTTTTTCGCCACGTAAGTAATAGTCCTTCCTACCATTCTTCCTTCCAAAGTGGACCACCTCACACTTGCCAACATTAAATTCCATTTGCCAGTTCCTGGCCATTCGCCCAGCCTATCTAGATCCTTCTGTAGACTCTCTACACCCTCCCCACAATTTGCCGTTCCCCCAATCATGGTGTCATCAGCAAATTTCAACAGTCTACACTCAGTTCCCTCCTCCAGATCATCTATATAAATGGTAAAAAGCTGAGGCCCCAGCACCGACCCCTGGGGCACCCCACTAGTCACCATCCGCTAATCCGAATAGCACCCGTTGACCCCCACTCTCTGCCTCCTATTTGACAACCAATCCTCTATCCACGCCATCACCCTACCCCCAACTCCATGTCCCTCGACCTTCTGCAATAACCTCTTGTGAGGTACTTTGTCAAACGCCTTCTGAAAATCTAGAAAGACCACATCCACCGGCTCTCCTCTATCCACCGCCCTAGACACATCCTCATAGAACTCCAGTAAATTTGTCAGACACGACTTTCCTTTAATGAAACCGTGCTGCGTCTGCTCTATCAAGCAATTCCCTTCAAGGTACCTTGCAATTTCCTCCTTAATGACAGATTCTAACATTTTACCTACCACAGACGTTAAACTAACCGGCCTATAATTCCCCGCCTTTTGCCTGGCACCCTTCTTAAACAACGGCGTAACATTAGCCGTTTTCCAATCATCCGGCACTTCCCCGGAATCCAGCGACGTCTGGAAAATAACCACCAAGGCATCCACTTAATATAATATATATTATATACATAATATACATAATATACATAACGAGGGGCACAGATCAGCTAGATAGTCAACATCTTTTCCCAAAGATAGGGGAGTCTGAAACTAGAGGGTATAGGTTTAAAGTGAGAAGGGAGAGATACAAAAGGGTCCAGAGGGGTAATTTATTTCACACAGAGGGTGGTGAGTGTCTGGAACGAGCTGCCAGAGGCAATAGTAGAGGTGGGTACAATTTTGTCTTTTAAAAAGCATTTAGACGGTTACATGGGTATAGATGGGCCAAACGCGGGTAATTGGGATTAGCTTAGTGGTTTAAAAAAAAGGGCAGCATGCACAAGTTGGGCCGAAGGGCCTGTTTCAATGCTGTAAACCACCGTGACTCTACCACTCACTGGTTCCTGTTTACCTAGTCTGCAAATTACACCCTCAGTTTGCTCAAGCTCAATTTTCAATTCATAAATTCATGTCAACCCTGCCTCATTGTACCATTATTTTCAAAGTTCCAGTTATCACTCTCTACCCGTTGAAGTGGTGGAGGCTGCCTCGCTAAATATTTTTAAGAAACGGGTTGATGGGTTTTTGATAAGAGAAGGGATTAAGGGTTATGGGGAGCGGGCGGGAAGGTGGAGCTGAGACACGACAGATCAGCCATGATCTTATTGAATGGCGGGGCAGGCTCGAAGGGCCAGATGGCCTACTCCTGCTCCTATTTCTTATGTTCTTATGTTCTTAAGATTGATTCTGGCATTTCCCCTATTGCTGATGTCAGGCGAACAAGTCTAATTTATCTCAATCTTTTCTTAAACACTGGAATCATATTTCCAATCTGCAGGAGCCAGTACAGTCAAGAGAAGTTTGAAAGATGATCACTAAGGCATCTACTATCTCTGTAGATGCACCTTCTCCAACTCTCTGAGATGTAGACCATCAGGTTCAGGGATTTCTCACCTTTCAGTCCCAATCTTTCCTCATTTCTTTTAGTTCCTCTTTTCTACCCTCTCCTTGGCTCTCTGATATTTCCAGGAAGTTATTTGTAGCTTCCTCTGTGAAGGCAGGCACAAAGTATTCATTTCATTTCTCTGCCATTTCATTATTTCCCATTATATATTCTCGTGTCTCTGTCTGTAATGGGCCTGCATTTGTTTTTGTTAATCTGTCCCTTTTTTTGACATATCTATTGTAAATTCTACAGTCTGTTTTTGTATTTCTCATGAGTTGCCTTTTTACTCTTTTTCCCTTCTTGATCAATTTCTCGATTTTCTCTCTGCTGGACTCAGTTGTCAGTCTGCGCGCTGATACCACTATCTGGGGCAGGGCCCATCCTCCACCGCCCCCGCCCCCACCACCTCTGAGAACCCCCCCCCCCCTCAAAACCTCTGGTTGTGAGTTCCACCAGAATGTACTGATGTTCTCCATTGATTCAAGTGGACGTGAGATGGGAAGTGTCATGTAGAGCGGCGCAGTGTTGTCTGAGAGCTGGTGCAGACTCGATGGGCCGAATGGCATCTCCTGCACCAGAGGGATTCTATGTTACTAAGTATACTAACCAGCCAGTCTGCAGGCCTAACCTCAGTCACTGAGATAGATATAGAACATAGAACATTACAGCGCAGAACAGGCCCTTCGGCCCACGATGTTGCGCCGACCAGTTACAAAACAATGACCCACTAGCCTAAACCAATCCCTTTTCGTCCATAAACCTATCCACGGATCTCTTAAACGCCCCCAAACTAGGCGCATTTACAACTGCAGCTGGCAGGGCATTCCAATCCCTCACCCCCCTCTGGGTAAAGAACCTACCCCTGACATCAGTCCTATAACTACCCCCCCTTAATTTAAAGCTATGCCCCCTCGTGCTAGATTTCTCCATCCGAGGAAAAAGGCTATCACTATCCACCCTATCTAAACCTCTAATCATCTTATATGTTTCAATAAGATCCCCTCTTAGCTGCCTTCTTTCTAACGAAAACAACCTCAAATCCCTCAGTTTCTCCTCATAGGACCTTCCCTCCATACCAGGCAACATCCTGGTAAACCTCCTCTGCACCCTCTCCAAAGCCTCCACATCCTTCCTGTAATGTGGGGACCAGAACTGCACACAAAACTCCAAGTGCGGCCGCACCAGAGTTTTGTACAGTTGCAACATTACCTCACGGCTCCGAAATTCAATCCCCCTACCAATATGCTTCAGATTAACTTGTATAAGAAGTTTATCTTAGGACAAACATTATAATTTCAGAGAATCTTACAGTGCAGAAGGAGGCCATTCAGCCCATTAAGTCTGCACTGACCACAGTCCCACCAATTTAAATAATTGTAAAATTATTACACGAGGGGGCACGATTTTAAATTAAGGGGGGGTAGTTATAGGACAGATGTCAGGGGTAGGTTCTTTACCCAGAGGGTGGTGAGGGACTGGAATGCCCTGCCAGCTGCAGTTGTAAATGCACCTAGTTTGGGGGCGTTTAAAAGATCTGTGGATAGGTTTATGGACGAAAAGGCATTGGTTTAGGCTAGTGGGTCATTGTTTTGTAACTGGTCGGTGCAACATCGTGGGCCGAAGGGCCTGTTCTGCGCTGTAATGTTCTATGTTCTATGTTCTATTTCCTGGATTCAAAATAGATGTAAATTTGGAAGTGTGTCACACGCAGTCAGAGAGGTTAATGTGGCTTTCACCCCCTGATAGCAGAGTTCATTCAATAGCTGAGGGATAATGTTATGTTCACAATCTGTAACTCTGCTCTTTGAACCTAAGTTCAGGGACTGGTCAGTGTAGGTCCAGAGTACAGAATGAACATGGATGGCTGATTGGATGTACTGGCACCTCTCACCGTGCCAACACACTTGAACATAAGAACATAAGAACATAAGAAATAGGAGCAGGAGTAGGCCATCTGGCCCTTCGAGCCTGCCCCGCCATTCAATAAGATCATGGCTGATCTGTCGTGGCTCAGTTCCACCTTCCCGCCCTCTCCCCATAACCCTTAATCCCCTCGCTTATCAAAAACCCATCAACCCGCGTCTTAAATATATTTAGCGAGGCAGCCTCCACCACTTCAACGGGCAGAGAATTCCAGAGATTCACCACCCTTTGAGTGAAGAAGTTCCTCCTCAACTCCGTTCTAAACCGCCCCCCCTTTATCTTGAGGCTGTGCCCCCTAGTCCTACTGTCCTTTCTGAGTGGGAAGAGTCTCTCCACCTCTATCCTATCTATCCCATTAGAATCATAGAATCCCTACAGTGTGGAAGGAGGCTGTTCAGCCCATCAAATCTGCACAGATCACAGGCCCTATTCCTGTAACCTCACATATTTACCCTGCTAATCTCCCAACACTAGGGTCAATTTAGCACGGCCAATCTACCAAACCCGCACATCTTTGGATTGTGGGAGGAAACAGGAGCACCTGGGGGGGGGGGGAAACCAACGCAGACACGGGGAGAATGTGCAAACTCTGCACTGACGGTCACCTGAGGTCGGAGTTGAATCCGGGTCCCTGGTGCTGTGAACATAAGAACATAAGAACATAAGAAATAGGAGCAGGAGTAGGCCATCTGGCCCTTCGAGCCTGCCCTGCCATTCAATAAGATCATGGCTGATCTGTCGTGACTCAGCTCCACCTTCCCGCCCTCTCCCCATAACCCTTAATCCCTTCTCTTATCAAAAACCCATCAACCCGTTTCTTAAAAATATTTAGCGAGGCAGCCTCCACCACTTCAACGGGCAGAGAATTCCAGAGATTCACCACCCTTTGAGTGAAGAAGTTCCTCCTCAACTCTGTTCTAAACCGCCCCCCCTTTATCTTGAGGCTGTGCCCCCTAGTCCTACTGTCTTTTTTGAGCGGGAACAGTCTCTCCACCTCTATCCTATCCATCCCATTCATCATCTTATACGTCTCAATGAGATCTCCCCTCATTCTTCTAAACTCTAACGAGTACAAGCCTAGTTTATTCAGCCTCTCCTCATAGCTCAATCCCCTCAACTCCGGTATCAGCCGAGTAAACCTCCTCTGCACTCCCTCCAGGGCCAAAACATCCTTGCGCAGGTGCGGCGCCCAAAACTGCACACAGTACTCCAGCTGCGGCCTCACCAATGCCCTATACAGCTGCAGCAAGACCTCCCTACTTTTATATTCAATCCCCCTCGCTATGAAGGCCAGCATCCCATTCGCCTTCCTGACCACCTGCTGCACCTGCAAGCTGGGTTTTTGCGACTCATGCACAAGGACCCCGAGGTCCCTCTGCACCGTCGCCTGCTGCAGTTTTTCGCCCCGTAAGTAATAGTCCTTCCTACCATTCCTCCTACCAAAGTGGACCACCTCACACTTGCCAACATTAAATTCCATTTGCCATTTCCTGGCCCATTCGCCCAGCCTATCTAGATCCTTCTGCAGACTCTCCACACTCCA
This sequence comes from Prionace glauca, assembly GCA_037974335.1. Classification (NCBI taxonomy): domain Eukaryota; kingdom Metazoa; phylum Chordata; class Chondrichthyes; order Carcharhiniformes; family Carcharhinidae; genus Prionace; species Prionace glauca. The sequence continues at coordinate 47,941,717 of CM075744.1, read as the reverse complement.
CAAGCAGCAGTGCTAACCACTGTGGCATCGTGCCACCAGGTTGTAGACCTTTAGTGATGCCAGTTAAAGATGGCGGGCGTGGAGGTTTTTAACCCAACTATTTCAAGAATGGTCTCTCAACTCTAGCTACAATGGTCATGTGAGTAGCATAGTTAGTGCTTAACCGATCAGAAGTCAGGTTCTCGTTGTCCAATGGATATTTAAAACTGTTCGGTCACCCAGCACACTCTGAGTGTCTTTGCAAGAATACGCTTGCCTTCCCTCTTGTTTTTTGAGGGACCCTCGAGCATCCACGGGTATTGGGCTGACAATCTCCCCTCTAACCCACCCACCTGAGAGTAGGTTGGTTAAAAATCCTGCACTGATCGAGAGTCTCACAGACTCATCTCTCCGGTATAGGATCACGATAAAAGGTCAAAGGTAAATAATCCGTCCTGAGGACAGTACAGACAGATGGGCTCAATGTCACTGGGCAATGAGAGGTATCCGAGGATGCTGACGGTGTCTGTAGGACCTGGCACATACGGGGTTAATGGGCGACTGAGTACAGTAACACCCACACACTGATGTAAGGAGGCACATTACCCAGAGCCAGAGTCACTTTGGAAATGTGTAAAGAACGAGGATGGACCTGTACTCTCGACTATCTATATAATTATAAGTCGTTAATAAAGGATTGCTAATAATATCAAGATAATGAAACCTATTTCTTGGTGTCGGAAATAGGATTCTTCTGTATCGATCCTGTAATGGACTGTCCTGGGAGTGTGTGATGGGGACAGTGTAGAGGGAGCTTTACTCTGTATCTAACCCCGTGCTGTACCTGTCCTGGGAGTGTTTGATGGGGACAGTGTAGAGGGAGCTTTACTCTGTATCTAACCCCGTGCTGTACCTGTCCTGGGAGTGTTTGATGGGGGACAGTGTAGAGGGAGCTTTACTCTGTATCTAACCCCGTGCTGTACCTGTCCTGGGAGTGTTTGATGGGGGGACAGTGTAGAGGGAGCTTTACTCTGTATCTAACCCCGTGCTGTACCTGTCCTGGGAGTGTTTGATGGGGGGATAGTGTAGAGGGAGCTTTACTCTGTGTCTAACCCCGTGCTGTACCTGTCCTGGGAGTGTTTGATGGGGGACAGTGTAGAGGGAGCTTTACTCTGTATCTAACCCCGTGCTGTACCTGTCCTGGGAGTGTTTGATGGGGGGACAGTGTAGAGGGAGCTTTACTCTGTATCTAACCCCGTGCTGTACCTGTCCTGGGAGTGTTTGATGGGGGGATAGTGTAGAGGGAGCTTTACTCTGTATCTAACCCCGTGCTGTACCTGTCCTGGAAGTGTTTGATGGGGGGACAGTGTAGAGGGAGCTTTACTCTGTATCTAACCCCGTGCTGTACCTGTCCTGGGAGTGTTTGATGGGGGGACAGTGTAGAGGGAGCTTTACTCTGTATCTAACCCCGTGCTTTACCTGTCCTGGGAGTGTTTGATGGGGGGATAGTGTAGAGGGAGCTTTACTCTGTATCTAACCCCGTGCTGTACCTGTCCTGGGAGTGTTTGATGGGGGGACAGTGTAGAGGGAGCTTTACTCTGTATCTAACCCCGTGCTGTACCTGTCCTGGGAGTGTTTGTTGGGGGACAGTGTAGAGGGAGCTTTACTCTGTATCTAACCCCGTGCTGTACCTGTCCTGGGAGTGTTTGATGGGGGGGACAGTGTAGAGGGAGCTTTACTCTGTATCTAACCCCGTGCTGTACCTGTTCTGGGAGTGTTTGATGGGGGGACAGTGTAGAGGGAGCTTTACTCTGTATCTAACCCCGTGCTGTACCTGTCCTGGGAGTGTTTGATGGGGGGACAGTGTAGAGGGAGCTTTACTCTGTATCTAACCCCGTGCTGTACCTGTCCTGGGAGTGTTTGATGGGGACAGTGTAGAGGGAGCTTTACTCTGTATCTAACCCCGTGCTGTACCTGTCCTCGGAGTGTTTGATCCGTGCCGAGGGAGCTTTCTTTCTAACAGCACCATTATCGGACTATGTTTTTTTTCTCTATCAATGACCTCCCTTGATTTATTGAACGAAAAGTTCACAGAGTCAGTCCCCAAAAATAACATGTTCCCTTGCTTCACTGCCCCTGCTGATGAAATTGTTGCTCCTGATATACTTCTAGGTCATAGTGTGGGGCGATTACGGTCGGATGGACCACAAGTATTTCATGGGAATGGCCCAAATCCTATTGGAGGAGCTCGACCTCTCAACCCTGGTCACTGGCTGGTACAAACTCTTCCCATCTTCATCTCTGGTGGAGTCGACAGTGGCTCCCATCACTCGCCGTCTCTCTCAGTCTTCGCTGGACAGCAGCACAGGGCCCGCTGTTCACTAAACCCTTCAGGTGGCAGAACCAGGATGAGTGCATATCATAAAAATGCCAAAAGGTGGCTGTAAATACTGTCTGTGCGATTCAGTCAACTGCTGCTATTGCTAGTGTCTGTTCTTTTATTTATTTTCACAACTCTGCAAACACGTGCCCTCATTTCAGTATCTGGGGAAATTGCTTTTGTATGTACAAGGGATATCGTGCAATAGAGGGAGAACCTTACACCGTCACAGTGTGAAGAGAAACTTTTCCTGATAGCGCTGTACACACAAGATAGCAAACGAAACCCACAAGAAAGAAATGAGGGGCTTGGCGCCCGATTGGTGTAAACAGTCGAATGGATTGCCAAGAAAGCCATGAGATTCAAGCTGTAGAGAACCCAACGCAGGGATTAGATTGATAGGTAGATATCGCTATGCATTCTGTCTTCACTGCTATCCACTTCTCTTGTCAAGGAGACCCCCGACCGGTTAGAATTCATTTGGCTTTTCCCCTAAGACTTTGCTTCAGTTTGATGCATTCGGAATGTAGCTGTAAAGATTCTCTCTCAGAAGTGGTGGAAGATATTGGCACTTGGCAAGTGTGTTTGACCCTTTTGTACCAGGACAATATTCCTTCCCTGGCCCCTGCTTGTCTAATCTAACAATCCCATACTCCTCCTTACCAAATGAGCATGAATGCCCTCCTACGAATGAGATCGAGAAGGCATGCTGAATATCTTTGTATCCTTTGCGCTGGTACAGGCACCTCCCCCCACCCCCACTCAGCGCGCTGCAGCATTCTGAACCCCATAATCAGCTACTTTTCATCCTTCTCCAGATTTCCCCCCCAACAGTTAACTGAGGTTAGGTCTCAGGCGTGACATTATAGACAGCTTTTTTCCATGCCTTGTACTCACAATGAAAGTTGCCCTGGTCTGACTGAGATCTAATGCACAGTCCCAAACCAAACCCTTCTCACTTCTACCACTTCACAAGTGTGTCTCACTGCATCCTAGACAAATACAAATGACGAACTTTTGCATGTTCTTTCCATCTGGAACTTTGTCAACTCCTCAGAATGCATGCTGCAACAGTGTGTGTTCCAGAACTCTAACCAACAGAGTTTGGTGGTAGGCAGCAAAGGAAATAGAAGGGCTATTGTTTAATTTTACTTCAATTAGCTGCACTATGGACCTTAGACCCAGAAAATCTCCCAAACTGTCAATCACGGTGGTAACACTCAATGCTGACTGTTGAAACGTCATTGAAGACAGCTTGGTTCCAAGCAATGTCCAACTTCCAGGAGAGTGAAAGCGTCTCTCGCGCTTGAATCAGGCCCTGTTATAAACTCTGCCCTCGGCACAGGAGGAGGGCCCAAAGATGAGCTACTCCAAACGACAACCAGCCAATGACAAAGCCGACTGTGATTCACAGTAAATTGTCAAGAATGTCATAAATCAACGGCTGATTAATGAAACCGGCGGATTCACCAAGAGGAATAACACAATCTGCACCAGAGGACGCGCCATCGGCCAAGGATCTCACAGTCCCCGGAACGATGGGCCTTACGTACTACCTGATAGCTTTCAGGAAGGTGTGTGTCTAACCCTGGCCGATGGCCATTAACCCTCACCATCTGCAGATTTTAAAATGATAAGGCGGAAGTAATAACTATTAACGGTGGATTTCTGAGAATCGTGAGATAAAACCAAAAACGACTTGGAGACCACCAATTATCAAAAAGTAACTGGAAAGAGACAGAAAATCTTAGAGGTAAGCACTTTATAGATACTCACAGAGATCTCCTGAGGAAATCCATATAGAACATGAATGGCATCGTTGATGAGGAACCCAAGGATCTAAAGTTCTCTTCCTTCATCTTCACCTTCAAGATTCTATGGACCCAGAGATGTGACAATGAGCCGACTGATAAGGTATAATTAAATGTGATATCTTGTGTATTTATGGCAGAAATGTAGCACTGTCACTCATGTAGCTGTGATCTCACTCTGTTTCACATCACTGCAAAAGAGCAGGGCCAACCCAGTGTCTGGCTCTTGAATATATGAAGAGTAAAGGTTGGCTACGCTAGGTTCTGGCCGGGATGGACCATTGGCTGCAGTCTAAGACAGACCAGCTAGGAACTGAAGTCGCAAGTGTTTGGACAGTATGGCCTGCCGCTGTCAGGGTGTTCCAACGCAGCAGAGTAGAAGACCCAATCATCGAAGGAAAATCGCATCTCTTGTCTCAAAAGATGTCGGTGGTAATCACAAGCTGATGGGAATCACACTTCACCTATTGTCAGGAAGCTGCTTTGCAGATTCAAGGCTGCGATTGGGAACCAATTTTGTATGAGATGGTGTTTTTAATCAAGAACTTTATGCAGTTTTACCATCAAATTAAGATCCACTCATCAGATGACTAACTGTTAAAAGGGCATTTTCTTCTTGTATAAGTAATGTGGTTTTCTTATCAAACTGTCAGATGTCTCAACATTGGTTTGATATAATAATTAATGACTGTCTTGTAAAGTTTGTTCAGAATATGATGCACTTCTTGTTAGCTTTGATTGCACTGTCTTTGTGGAGTACTAAGTGCATTAAGCATCTCTAGATTGTATATAAACGTGACATTTTCACTCAGAAGTGTAACAGATAACAAGAGAAAGACCACCTGTTAGGGGCCTTCCATCCGTGTTTGATAAAGATTTGCTGCTGTGAGGGGATATTTCACTTTTCAATTTCCGTCTAATCTTCTCAGCTTGAATTTCTAAACGATAACGCCTGCACAACCCCACCCCTGAGGCTGAGGCTTTGATAAAATCTCCATACGGATCCACAAAGATGGTTGTCACAGCTGATCCAATCCCCCCCCCCCATTCCCCCAGTATCTAATCTGGGCACACTTTCTGGATTGGGGTCAAATGGGAGCAGGAAACTTGGGTGATAACAAAGAACAAAGAACAGTACAGAGGCCCTTTGGCCCATCAAGTCTGTGCCGACACGGATGCCTCTCTAATCTTGTATTTTCTTGCCTCCACACAGACCATCATTGATCATAGAACCCTACATGGTCCATATCCCTCTATTCCTGGCCTACTCATGTATCTATCCAGATGCTTCTTGAATGAAGAACAAAGAACAACACAGCATGGGAAACAGGCCCTTCGGCCCAACAAGCCCGCACCGCTATTTTAACATTGTGAATCCCTCTTCCACCCGTGCCAGTTGCCTACACTAATGTTAACAACCCCTTCCAGCACCTCCTCCAGCAGCGAGTTCCAGGCGCTCACCACCCTCTGTGCGAAAAACTTGCCCCTTACATCTCTCTTCATCTTTCCCCCTCTCACTTTCAACCTGTTCCCCCGAGTAATTGACCCTGGGAAAAAGACTCTGACTATCCACTGTATCCAAGCCTGTCATAACCTTGTAAACCTCTATCAGGTCCCCCCTCTGAGGATGAGGCTCCGATGAAAACAGTGATACGTTCCCTGCCTTCCTTTCTTGGGAACGTGGAAACTGGTTGGCATGTCAACCACTGTGAGACCCCATGAGATCAAGGAGCTTGGAGCAGGTACCAAATCTGTCACCTCCTTGGGTTAGTAGCTTTAAGCAATCCAGCGATTCGCTGTTGTACAGTGGGGTTTAAGGTAAGGACTGTTATTAATGGAACGAGCCTGAACGGAGCGGATTAAAGGAACTATTCCCACCAGTCGGGGAGCCCAGGATTAGGGAACTTGGTCTAAAGATTAAATCCATACCTCTCCAGAGTGTAATTAAGAAACACTTCAACTTTGAAAGGGTGATAGAAGTTTGGAACTCACTTGGCAATTACTGCTCAAACAATTATGAATTTTAAATCTAAGATCTATAGATTTTTATTAGCTAAAGATATTAAGGGACATGGTGCAAATGCAGGTAAACAGAACTAGGTTGCAGATCATTTGTGGTCTCGAAGTTTAAGGGGCTCCTGTTCTTACAGAAAAGGCCCTGATATTGGAGCTGGGATTGCCCACAGCATTCCCCCCCCCCCCCCCCCAACCCCTCCAAACCCCCGCCACCCCCACCTGGCCCTGCCCTGGCTAAAAGGTTGGCAATAGGAGCCCGTCATGGGAACCATCCACTGCGTCGCAGCCATTCAGCAACTGTTTATCGTCCAAAAAATGGGCCGGCTGCTCTCCTGGGTCATAGAAACATAGAACCCTACAATGCAGAAACAGGCCCTTCGGCCCATCGAGTCTGCACCGAACACAATCCCACTCAGACCCTATCCCCATATCCCTACACATTTACCTGCTAATCCCTCTAACCTACACATCCCAGGACACTAAGGGGCAATTTAGCATGGCCAATGATCCTAACCCGCACATCTTTGGACTGTGGGAGGAAACCGGAGCACCCGGAGAAAACCCACGCAGACACGAGGAGAATGTGCAAACTCCACACAGGCAGTGACCCGAGCCGGGAATCGAACCCAGGACCCTGGAGCTGTGAAGCAGCAGTGCTAACCACTGTGCTTCTGTGCTCCTGGGTCATGACATCCCACCTCCCAGGGGTGCTGCCCAATCACAGATTGGCAGCTCTGCGGTAGTTTGTGTTGGAGGCATGGGACGCTGGATTGGGTCAGTGTACGGAGTCTCACTGGCTGCGAGATCTGGGGAAAGGTTAGGGGACGAGGCAGTTAAGTACTGGGGTTGAAGGTTTGGGTGAGGAGAGGGGGGTGGTGATGGCGTCTGACATACCAAATGGGGAGAGAAACTTGGTGGGTCCAGGGAACCCACTGGAGAGGGATACCTCCTGCCCACCATCAGCCCAAACACGATGTCATGTGCTGAGCTGGGTGCTGGAATGAGCCTTGCCCAGTGCTGGTTAAACCCCGTTGCTGACGGGATGAGGTTCTGAGGTGGACATTAATTGCCCTTTTAAGGTCCTCAGTTAGCCTGCTGGAGGGTGGGCTGCCCAGTGCCAGTCTCAGCAGGGGTGTAATTTTGGGGGGCAGGAGTGGGTGAAGAGGTTGCTGATGTTAATGAGGTTAGCCAGGCCAGGAGCTTCAGGTGTGTCTGTCCCCATTACCTTGTTGTCCAGAGCAGGTCCTGAACAGATCTCTCTACAGTAAGTCCCTGCTTTCATTGTCCCTTTTAAACTATTTTATATATATTTGGTTTTGAGTTAAAGTGCGGTATTTAAAACTGTGTGAGCTGTGGAATGATGTTATTATGGACTAACGCAATGACCAGGCTCCGTGTGTAGAGTCTAGCTTGTGATAGGTGGCATTTTGTCCTTGATGCACATTGGAAGAACATTAAAGAGTTTCAGCTCAATATCAACTTGGCAACAAAAACTCTCAGGACTGTTATTACAACATTATTGTAATAACTGACAGGCTCAAATCAATAGTGTTGTAATTATTGGTCCAGAGTTCTGTAACAAGTGTACCCCCCTGAACTGAGACCATGAAAACTACTAAAGTACCCCAGTTATTACTGATCTGACCCTATATTAATATGTACCGTAGGGTGGTCAGAGTCCAAAATACAACAGTCAAGAAGAAATCACAGAATCTTTACAATGCAGAATGAGGCCATTCAGTCTGCACTGGTGCTCTGAAAGCACATTCTACCCAGCCCCATTTTCTGCCTTATTTCTGTAACTCTGCACATTCTCTCTTCAAATACAATCCAATTCTCTTATCAATACCTCAATGAAAGACAAAAACTAACAGTCAAATGTCAGAGGCTTAGCTTCCAATACTAAACAGAAGAGTGATCAATGGTCCGTTTGCGCCGAGTGGGTGCATAGCTGTGCAACAATCTCAAACATACCTCAGAGGAAATACACAACCAATTAAGATGGTAGTCAGACATTAAGATGGGCAAATGCACCACTGCACAACAATCTTACAGGACTGTGCAGTGTCAAGAACCCTGTAGAACAAAGAGAAATTAGAGGGAATATTGATAGTCAGCTTCATCTCTTCTCCTTCTGGGATTAAGCATCTTAATAATCTGGTGTAACAAATTGTCCCTAAATTAGTCTCCCCTCAATCTGGTTTCCAATGTGGAGTGCCATAAGCGTAGACAAGGGTCAAGGGTGGAAGAGGGGACTCACAATGTTGAAATGGTGACGCAGGCTCGTTAGACCAAAGGGCCTGTTTCCCGTGCTGCGTTGTTCTTTGTTCTTTATAGGAAAGCAGTTTTCAATGGTCTCAGCCCTGGTGGGTAGGTTTGTTTGTAATGTTCAAGTCTTGCTATAAATTGATGATAACATGAAGGGTGTAAGGGAAGCTGGGATTCACAAGTAACTCTGAGGAAATATTGATGGGCAAACGGAGCTCCACTCAGTACCAGGACATGCTATATCTGGCCTAGGGTTACTTGCTGGTGACACAAGGGACAATTGGGAACAAAAGTATAATTTTGCGACTGTCCCACAGGTCAGCTTAATATTCCGGGTGAGGAGCCTTTGTCAAAAATGGCAAAAAATGAAAGGTGAACCCATATTGAACAGGATGGGAAGGGTAAGGGAGTCAGTCTTAGTGGGGTGACCTGTAACCTGCTTAAACAATGGATAGATTATTCCATTGGAACATCAGCGAAGGAATTGGATACAATAGAGAGAAGTGCTTCTTCAGGGTCACGAGGAGATCAGTTGGACACCTGTTGATCAGAGCTTCATTTGAAAGTGGATTAGCAAAGGGGCAGCAGCCCTCAAAAGGCAAACACTGAGGCTACAGAACAATGTAGAGATCTTATAGAATGCCAGAGCAGGCTCGAGGGGCCAAATGGCCTACTGGTTTTATGTTCTTATGATTTCATTAGAGCAACAGTGACCTCCTCAATACCTAATGATCTGGCCAAACCTGAGAATATATTGGACCTCCCTGATCCTCACACATTAGGTGTAAACTAAAATCATGAATAGGTCACTGAGACAATGGGACGGCGGCGCGGGCTCGTTGGGCCGAAGGGCCTGTTTCCTGTGCTGTGTTGTTCTTTGTTCTTTGTAATACTCTCTCCCTCAATCTCTTCATTCTAAAGCTGTGTAGGTTAGGGAGGTTAGCAGGGTAAATGTGTGGGGTTACGGGGATAGGGCTGCCCATGGTCCTTGATAAGATGCTCTCTTAGCGAGCTTGGTGCAGACTTGATGGGCCAAACATCTACCTTCTGCCCAGTAAGTGTCTTATGGATTCTATGAATGAAAACATTCAATTTTCACCTCTCACCTCTCCCCCCCCCCCCCCCCCCCCTCTCTTAAGACAATGGTAGGCTCTTGGCTAATGGCAGAATTAGCCTCTCAAAGACCTCCACTCCTGCTTGCTTCCTCACCATCCAGTACTCCTTCCTCCCTCCTCTAGATGGCCAACTGACATTGCCAGTGATACATTGTCAAATGTCGAGCCTGGCATTTGAGACCAGCACTTGCAACAAACTCCAACCCAACGTGAAAATATTTCTAATAACTGATTGAAATAGCCACCCGATGGGAAGATCTATACACTGAGGTCAGAAGAGTAACTTAGACAGGCACATGAGTGAGTTGGAGATGGGTGGATATAGGAGAACCTTTTAAATAAGGATCATTAGCATTGGGGCGTCCCTGGTAATGTAAATGGATATGGTATGATAATAATGTTTTTTCTCTTTTCATTCACAGGTTTTAAATTGGTCCACCTTGTGTCCAATGAGGGGCATACACGCGATGGGTCGTACTGGGGCTGCTCTTGATTGTTCGAGATTGGCCTAGTGCTTCATGTCGTTACTGTGTGCCTAAACTGGACCAGATACTGGGCAAGACGACAGCTCAGTGACTATCACTGATTGCTGTGCAGACACATGGATTTGGGCCGGTGTCTGTGGGAGTTTGCGCATTCTCCCCGTGCTTGCGTGGGTTTTCTCCGGGTGCTCCGGTTTCCTCCCACAGCCCAAAGATGTGCTGTTAGGCTGATTGGCAGGAATAAATTGTCCCTAAATCAGTTTTCCCTCAATCTGGATGGCCATAAAACATTAGACAGGGGTCGTGGGTAGAGAGGTGGAGTTGGGATGGCAGTATGGTCTTGTTGGGCCGAAGGGCCTGTTTCCCAGGCTGATTTTGTTCTTTGTTCTTTATGATCTAAACTTGTGAGGAATCTTAGGAGCAAGCATTGTTGCTTATGTGACTAAAATACCTGATAGAATTTACCACTCAGCAACACTGAAGCAACTTGAGACCGGAATCTGTGTTCTAACTAAAACAGACACGAGTCAAATCCCAAATCATTAACACAAGGAGCCAGTTTAAACAGGCTCTCTTTGCCGGTCATATAAGGTGTGTATAAGTCAGGTTTCAATGAAGCTATTCAGTGTTGTCTGGGGAGAGGCAGTGAGTCTTGGAGAAAGATGATCTGGGCGTGGGAATGATCTCCACCTCCAGCACTTACTCAAAGAGAGAAGAAAACAGCAGGGGTAAATCAAGATACGACTTCCACTAAACTGTGATGATTCGTAAAATTTAACTGGAAAAGAATAGCCAGCATCGAGATTGGGGCTCCGGAGGTAGTAGTAGGGACTAGACTCACATAAGAAACAGATATTGTGATTGAATGGACTATCCCTCAATCGAGGGATTGAGTTTAGGAGTCAGGAGGTAATGCTGCAACTTTACAGGACCCTCGTCAGGCCTCATTTGGAGTACTGTGCGCAGTTCTGGTCGCCTCACTATAGGAAAGACGTAGAAGCTATTGAAAGGGTGCAGAGGAGATTTACAAGGATGTTGCCTGGACTGGGAGGCATGCCTTATGAAGATAGGTTGAGGGAGCTGGGACTCTTTTCCCTGGAGAGGCGAAGGTTGAGAGGCGACCTGATAGAAGTTTATAAAATGTTGAGAGGAATGGATAGGGTGGACTCTCAGAGGCTATTTCCCCGGGTTGAAATGGTCGCTACGAGAGGACACAGATTTAAGGTGCGGGGAGGGAAGTACAGAGGTGATGTTAGGGGTAAGTTTTTCACTCAGAGGGTGGTGAGTGAATGGAATTGGCTGCCGTCATCGGTGGTGGAGGCGAACTCGCTGGGGTCTTTTAAAAGACTTCTGGATGAGTATATGGGGTTTAATGGGATTGGGGGTTATAGATAGGTCTATAGATTGGTGGGGTTGATGTGATCGGTGCAACTCGAGGGCCGAAGGGCCTGTTTGTGCTGTAATGTTCTATGTTCTATGTACATGAGTTGAGAAAGCACTTGTGACCGTTCTTATCCAAATCTTTACAGTAGGAGCTCATTGCTGGCTGAAAGGACACTGTCCGGACCAGGGTATAAATCTACCTATGAATGTATCACGGTGTAGATATCCAGTACAGTGGTGAATCTGGAAAAGGGGACTTTTCTCCAAAGTATTGGGTCACGGTTGCTTTTCACTCTCCCATGTCTGCGCCACACTCTTGCCCACGGGAAAAACCTGCTCTCAAACTCAATTCCGCTGGGACCTGGTGTGGAGTGTTTCAGAATCAACTCTGCTGCACATAGTTCCGTCAACGAGAACATTCAGCGCACAGCCGACATTCCCCAGCGCCACTGAATCACTGCGAAAGAAAAACCACCTTTAAAATCGATGACGTGAAACGTGTTTCTCCCCTGAGATAATTAAACAGGACTTTGAAAAGTGATGAAATAGACCTCTGAGCGCAGTTAGTGCCTGTTGCTGGTCTTTGGGTGGTTTTAAACTGTGATTATGATAGGTTGAAAAATGGATACTGTCTCTTACAGGGAATGGCCATTTTTATACCTGTGCTGTTCAATCATTTTATACCTGTGGCCTTTATCAGGCCTCACTGTACCTGTCTATTATTGTAACTGTTCATGTTGTTTCTAAGCAGCAGGACTCTGCAGATAAGAAGAATGCACATGGTAATTTTGTAAAAAAAAAAGCACCTAGCAAATTTACTAAGAAATGAATGACACAGATACAGCTTGTACTTGCATGGACTTGTAAAGATCAAATATTAAACATATCGGCAGCAAAAGCCTGTTCGTTCTCCAGCAAGCATGCTCACATTATTCCAAATCATTCCCATCTGATCAACTTCAGATCTGTTTTCAAGTTGTCTCTCGTTTCTCCTTCAGTGTTTGATTGTTTTGTTACACAGATTATTCCCTGGACAGCGAGTGGATCACCCACTCCCAGCTTCCTGTCTGAATAGACAAAAGGAATTGGAGGGGTGGGCGAAGAGAATATGATGAGAGGTGTCACAACATGAAGTTTCATTTATTGGTCGCAGACATGTTTACATTACCACTGCAATGAAGTTATTGTGAAATTCCCCCAGTCGCCACACTCCGGTGTCTGTTCAAGTCAACGTGCCCTAACCAGTACATCTTTCGGACTGTGGGAGGAAACCGGAACACCCGGAGGAAACCCACACAGGCACCGGCAAGAATGTGCAAACTTCAAATGACAGTGACCCAAGTCGGGAATCGAACCCAGGTCCCTGGTATTGTGACACAGCAGTGCTAATCACTGTGCCACCCCTTAGAAGCTGAGAGGCTCCTTAGAAGCTTAAATAACCCTCAAACACAGAAACCCAGCAAACTACACTCAGAAACCCACATTTCTGTATCAAAAGTAGTCAACTTCAATCGTTCATCTCCTTCATCACGACAAACTCAGTGTATATTTTCCATTCATAAGTAAAAAAATTACATTTCTGAAACTCATAATCCTTGTGAAATCCAGAAGCCAGCTTTGTTAACCCATTAAGTTGATGTTCCTACTTGGTGTAAGCACATAGCACAGAGTAAAGGTAAATTTACTCTGTATCTAAGCCTGTGCTGTACCTGTCCTGGGAGTGTTTGATGGGGGACAGTGTAGAGGGAGCTTTACTCTGAATCTAACCCCGTGCTGTCCTTGTCCTGGGAGTGTTTGATGGGGACAGTGTAGAGGGAACTTTACTCTGTATCTAACCCCGTGCTGTACCTGTCCTGGGAGTGTTTGATGGAGACAGTGTAGAGGGAGCTTTTCTCTGTATCTAACCCCGTGCTGTACCTGTCCTGGGAGTGTTTGATGGGGGACAGTGTAGAGGGAGCTTTACTCTGAATCTAACCCCGTGCTGTCCTTGTCCTGGGAGTGTTTGATGGGGACAGTGTAGAGGGAGCTTTACTCTGTATCTAACCCCGTGCTGTACCTGTCCTGGGTGTGTTTAGAACATAGAACACTACAGCACAAACAGGCCCTTTGGCCCACGAGTTGCGCCGATCACATCAACACCTACCAACCTACAGACCTATCTATAACCCTCAATCTCATTAAACCCCATATACTCATCCAGAAGTCTTTTAAAAGACCCCAGCGAGTTCGCCTCCACCACCACTGACGGCAGCTGATTCCATTCACTCACCACCCTCTGAGTGAAAAACTTACCCCTAACATCACTTCTGAACTTCCCTCCCTGTACCTTAAATCTGTGTCCTCTCGTAGCAACCATTTCAACCCGGGGAAATAGCCTCTGAGAGTCCACCCTATCTATTCCTCTCAACATTTTATAAACCTCTATCAGGTCGCCTCTCAACCTTCGCCTCTCTAGGGAAAAGAGTCCCAGCTCCCTCAACCTATCTTCATAAGGCATGCCTCCCAGTCCAGGCAACATCCTTGTAAATCTCCTCTGCACCCTCTCAATAGCTTCTACATCTTTCCTATAGTGAGGCGACCAGAACTGCGCACAATACTCTAAATGAGGCCTGACAAGGGTCTTATAAAGCTGTAGCATTACCTCCCGACTCCTAAACTCAATCCCTCAATTAATGAAGGCCAGTACATCATACGCCTTCTTGACCACCTCCTCCCACCTGTATCTAACCCCGTGCTGTACCTGTCCTGGGAGTGTTTGATGGGGGGACAGTGTAGAGGGAGCTTTACTCTGTATCTAACCCCGTGCTGTACCTGTCCTGGGAGTGTTTGATGGGGGAAAGTGTAGAGGGAGCTTTACTCTGTATCTAACCCCGTGCTGTACCTATCCTGGGAGTGTTTGATGGGGGACAGTATGGAGGGAGCTTTACTCTGTATCTAACCCCGTGCTGTACCTGTCCTGGGAGTGTTTGATGGGGGACAGTATAGAGGGAGCTTTACTCTGTATCTAACCCCGTGCTGTACCTGTCCTGGGAGTGTTTGATGGGGGACAGTGTAGAGGGAGCTTTACTCTGTATCTAACCCCGTGCTGTACCTGTCCTGGGAGTGTTTGATGGGGGACAGTGTAGAGGGAGCTTTACTCTGTATCTAAACCAATGCTGTACCTGTCCTGGGAGTGTTTGATGGGGGACAGTGTAGAGGGAGCTTTACTCTGTATCTAACCCCGTGCTGTACCTGTCCTGGGAGTGTTTGATGGAGGACACTGTAGAGGGAGCTTTACTCTGTATCTAACCCCGTGCTGTACCTGTCCTGGGAGTGTTTGATGGGGGGACAGTGTAGAGGGAGCTTTACTCTGTATCTAACCCCGTGCTGTACCTGTCCTAGGAGTGTTTGATGGGGGACAGTGTAGAGGGAGCTTTACTCTGTATCTAACCCCATGCTGTATCTCCCCATTGAGTAAGAATATTATAAACCAGGGTAAAGTAGATCTATGACCTCTCAGGTCTGCACTACCATTCAATAAAATCGCAGCTGATCTTTGACATCAAGTCCACTTCCCTGCCTGACCCTGAGACTAGGAACCTGAATCTTAATAAAGGAGATTACGATGGTATGAGGTTCAAGTTGGATGTGATATATTGGGAACCGTTACTCAAAGAGATGAGAGTGGACAGGCAATGGTAAACATTGAAAGGACACATGGATAAACTGCAACAATTGTTATTCCTGTCTGGCACAAAAGTAAAACGGGAAAGTTGGCCAAACCTTGACTTACAAGGGAAAGTAGAAATAGTATTAGATCCAAGGAAGAGATTCTTCCCACTTAGAAAGGACAGCAGGACTAGACGACACAGCCTCAAGATAAGGGGGGGTGCAGTTTAGAACGGAGTTGAGGAGGAACTTCTTCACTCAAAGGGTGGTGAATCTCTGGAATTCTCTGCCCGTTGAAGTGGTGGAGGCTGCCTCGCTAAATATATTTAAGTCACGGGTAGATAGGTTTCTGATAGACAGGGGGATTAAGGGTTATGGGGAGAAAGCGGGAAAGTGGAACTGATCCACTTCAGCTTGCAAGGAGTATAAAAACTGAAAAAGATTGGTGAAGACAATTTTACAGTCAGAAACATGAATTTATAATGGGGAACAAAGAAATGGCTGAGCAAGTAAGTGTGTATTTTGGTTCTGTCTTCACAAAGGAGGAAGCAAATAAGATACCTGGAATGTTGGGGGAACACAGGGTTTAGTGAGAAAGAGAAACTGAAGGATTTCTAGAGAAATGGCATTAAGGAAATTGGTGGAATTGAAGGCTGATAAATCCCCAGAGTACTTAAAGAAGTGGCCCGAGAAATAGTGGATGCATTTGTGGTCATCTTCCAAAGACTCTGGAACAGACTGGAGGGTAGCTAATGTAACCCCACTATTTAAAAAGGGAGCTAGAGAGAAAACAGGAAATTATAGACCAGATAGCCTGGTGTAGGTGTCTATTCTAGAATCCATTATCAAGTAAGACGGAAACAAAACTGGCTTGGGCAAAGAAAACAGAGAGTAGTGGTGGAAAAATGCTTATCTAATTGGAGGTCTGTGACAAGTAATATTTTTGTTTGCAATACATATAACTATTTGGAGGAGGATGTAGGTAGTCTAAGAACATAAGAAATAGGAGCAGGAGTAGGCCATCTAGGCCTTCGAGCCTGCCCCGCCATTCAATAAGATCATGGCTGATCTGAAGTGGATCAGTTCCACTTTCCCACCTGCTCCCCATAACTCTTAATTCCCTGATTGATCAGAAATCTATCTACCCGTGACTGAAACATATTCAACGAGGTAGCCTCCACCATTTCAATGGGCAGAGAATTCCAGAGATTCACTACACTCTGGGAGAAGTTCCTCCTCAACTCTGTTCTAAATTGACCCCCGCTTATTTTGAGACTATGTCCTCTAATTCTTGTTTCATTTCTAAGTGGAAAGAATCTCTCTGCCTCTCTCCTATCCATCCCCTTCACTATGTTATGTGTCTGTATAAGATCCCCCCTCATCCTTCTAAACTCCAACGAGTACAGACCCAGTCTATTTAATCTCTCTTCATAGTCCAACCCCCTCATCTCCGGTATCAGCCTAGTGAACCTCCTCTGCACTCCCTCCAAGGCCAATATATCCTTCCACAAATAAGGGGACCAAAACTGCACACAGTACTCCAGCTGCAGCCTCACCAGTGCCCTGTACAGTTGCAGCAAGACCTCCCTACTTTTATATTCAATCCCCCTCGCTATGAAGGCCAACATTCCATTCGCTTTCCTGACCACCTGCTGCACCTGCAGACTGGGTTTTTGCGATTCGTGCACAAGGACCCCCAGGTCCCTCTGCACAGTAGCATGCTGCAGCTTTTCGCCTTTTAAATAATAGCCCATTTTACTATTATTCCTTCCAAAGTGGATAACCTCACACTTGCCAACATTATACTCCACCTGCCAGGTCCTCGCCCACTCACTCAGCCTATCCGAATCCTTCTGCAGACTTTCCGCAACCTCCACACAATTTGCCCTCCCACTCATCTTTGTGACTTACGCAAACTTTGTTACCCTACCCTCAGCCCCCTCCTCCAGATCGTCCATGTAAATGGTAAACAGTTGAGGCCCCAGCACCGATCCCTGCGGCACTCCACTAGTCACCAACTGCCAACTGGAAAAGCACCCATTTATTCCAACTCTCTGCTTCCTGTTAGAACAACAACAAAGAACAAAGAACAACACAGCACGGGAAACAGGCCCTTCGGCCCAACGAGCCCGCGCCGCCGTCCCATTGTCTCAGTGACCTATTCATGATTTTAGTCTACGCCTAATGTGTGAGGATCAGGGAGGTCCAATATAGGGACAATTTGTTACCCAATCAATCAGCCTAAAAGCACTTCTTTGGGATGTGGGAGGAAACCGGAGCACCCGGAGAAAACCCACGCAACCACGGGGAGAACGCGCAAACTCCCACGGACACAGACCCAAATCCATGTGTCCGCACAGCAACAGAGATAGTCTCTGAGCTGTCATGTTGCCCTCGAGATGGTCCAGTTTAAGCACACCAACGACATGAAGCAGTAGGCAACTCCCGAAGCAATATCCAAGAGCAGCCCACCACAACCTGCCGCATGCATGCCCCTTGCTGGTCAACAAGGTGGACTTAAATGCCTGTGGAGACAAAAAAAATTCATTATTAAACAGGTGATAACCTGTTAGATAACCAATCCTCAATCCACACTAACACTTTACCCCCAACTCCGTGTACCTTAACCTTCTGCAGCAACCTTTTGTGAAGCACCTTATCAAACGCCTTCTGGAAATGTGAGGTCTTAAGATTTGGAAGGTTTACTGCAGAAGGAAAGTATACAGTCAGGGTAGAACCCTTAGAAATATTAGCATACAGAGGGATCTAGGTGTGCAGAACCACAATTTCCTGAAGGTGACAAGTGAACAAGGTAGTGAAGAAGGCTTATGTCAATGCTGGTCTTTCTCAGTTGGAGTGTTGAGTATAGGAATTGGAAAATCACGTTGCAGCTGTATAAGACTTTGTTTAGGCCACATTTGGAGTATTGTGTACAATTCTGGTCGCCACACTACTGGAAGGGTGTTGATGCATTGGAAAGGGTGCAGAAGAGATTTACCAGGATGTTGCCTGGTTTGGAGGATATGGACAATGAAGAAAGGTTCAACAAACTTGTATTGTTTTCATTGGAGCATCGGAGAATGACGGAGGGGGGAGGGTCCTGATAGAGGTTTACTAGGTCATGACGGACCTGGATAGAATGGATAGTCAGAGTTATTTTCCCTGGGTCAAAGGGTCAATTTCTCGGGGCGTAGGTTGAAAGTGAGAGGGGGAGAGTTTAAAAGAGACATAAGAGGCAGTTTTTCATACCGAGGGTGGTGAATGCCTGAAACGTGCGGCCGGAGGAAGTGGCAGAAGCTGATTCTATACCAATGTTCAAGATGCATCTGGATAGATACAAGAACGGGCGTGGAGTAGAGGGATATGGATAATGTAGGGGCAAGAAAATATTAGAGAGGCATCTGTGTCGGGATAGACTTGATGGTCTGAAAGGCCTGTTCCTGGGCTGTGGTGTATTTTATTCAAAGGCTTTATAGCAAGACGCTTCGAAAATAGTTTGATTTGATTTGATTTATTATTAGCACGTATTGGGGTACAGTGAAAAATATCGAGACTGGGTCGGACAGAAGCAGCGTGGATTCATGAGAGGGATATCGTGCTTGACAAATCTACCGGAATTCTTCGGAGATGTAACGAGGAGAGTTAATTAGGAGGAGCCAGTGGATTTGGTTTATTTGGATTTTTAGGAGGCTTTCAACATAAGAGTTCAGTGTGCAAAATTAAAGCCCATGGGATTGAGGGTAGTTTATTGAGATGGACAGAAAATTGGTTAGAGTCATAGAGGATTACAGCAAGAAAACAGGCCCTTCGGCCCAACTTGTCCATGGTGCCCTTTTTTTGAATGACTAAGCTAGCACCAGTTGCCTGCATTTGGCCCATATCCCTCGATCACCATCTTACCCATGTTACTGTCTAAATGCTTTTTAAAAGACAAAATTGTACCCGCCTCTACTACTGCCTCTGGCAGTTTGTTCCAGACACTCACCACCCTCTGGGTGAAAGAATTGCCCCTCTGGACCCTATTGTATCTCTCCCCTCTCACCTTAAACCTATGCCCTTTAGTTTTAGACTCCCCTACTTTTGGGAAAAGGTATTGACTATCTAGCTGATCATTATTTTGTAGACCTCTATAAGATCACCCCTAATCCTCCTACACTCCAGAGAAAAAAAGTTCCAGTCTATCCAGTCTCTCCTTATAACTCAAACTATTAAATCCTGGTAGTACCCTAGTAAATCTTTTCTGCACTCTCTCGTTTAATAATATCCTTTCTGTAATAGGGTGACCAGAATTGCACACAGTATTCCAAGTGTGGCCTTACCAATGTCTTGTACAACTTCAACAAGACGTCCCAACTCCTGTATTCAATGTTCTGACCAATGAAACCAAGCATGCTGAATGCCTTCTTCACCACTCTGTCCACCTGTGACTCCACTTTCATAGAATCATAGAACCCTACAATGCAGAAAGAGGACATTCAGCCCATCAAGTCTGCACCGACCACAAGCCCATTCAGGCCCTATCTCCATAACTCCATTCATTTATCCTAGCTAATTCCCCAGCACGAAGGGGCAAATTAGCATAGCCAATCCATTTAACCCTCACATCTTTGGAGTGTGGGAGGAAACCGGAGCACCCGGAGGAAACCCACGCAGACACGGGGAGAATGTGCAAACTCCACACAGACAGTGACCCGAGCCGGGAATCAAACCTGGGTCCCTGGCGCTGTGAAGCAACAGTGCTAACCACCATAGCAGGATAAGAAACTGTACCCCTAGATCGCTTTGTTCTATAACTTCCCCCAATGTCCTACCATTAACTAAGTCCTGCCCTGGTTTGAACTACCAAAATGCATCACCTCACATTTATCTAAAACTCCATCTGTTATTCATCAGCCCACTGATCCAATTGATCAAGATCCTGTTGGAATCCTCGATAACCTTCCTCACTGTCCACGATGCCACCAATCTTGGTGTCATCTGCAAACTTCTTTACCCAGAGGGTGGTGAGGGATTGGAATGCCCTGCCTGCTGCAGTTGTAAATGCGCCTAGTTTGGGGGCGTTTAAGAGATCCGTGGATAGGTTTATGGACAAAAAGGGATTGGTTTAGGTTAGTGGGTCATTGTTTTTGTAACTGGTCGGCGCAACATCGTGGGCCGAAGGGCCTGCTCTGCGCTGTAATGTTCTATGTTCTATGCCTCCTATATTCTCATCCAAACCATTAATATAAATAACAAATAACAGTGGGCCCAGCACTGATCCCTGAGGCACGTCACTGGTCACAAACCTCCAGTTTGAAAAATAATCTTCTACAACCACCCTCTGTCTTCTGTCATAAGCCAATTTTGTATCCATTTAGATACCTCACCCTGGATCCTGTGAGATTTAACCTTACGCAACAACCTACCATGTGGTACCTTGTCAAAGGCCTTGCTAAAGTCCACATAGACAACATCGACCGCACTGCCCTCATCTACCTTCTTGGTTACCCCTTCAAAAAACTCAATCAAATTTGGGAGACATGATTTTCCACTCACAAAGCCATGCTGACTGTCCCTAATCAGTCCTTGTGTCTCTAAATACCTGTAGATCCTGTCTCTCAAAATATCTTCCAATAATTTACCCACTACAGATGTGAGGCTCACTGGCCTGTAGTTCCCAGGCTTTTCCCTGCAGACCTTTTTAAACAAAGACACAACATTTGCCATTTTCCAATCTTCAGGTACCTCACTTGTGGCTGTCAATGATTTAAATATCTCTGCCAGGGGACACGCAATTTCCTCCCTTATCTCCCACAATGTCCTGGGATACACTTCATTGGGTTCCCGTGGATTTATCTATCTTGATGCACTTTAAGACTTCCAGCATCTCCTTCTCTGTAATATGTACACTCCTCAAGGCATCACTATTTCCCAAGTTCCCTAACATCCATGCTTTTCTCAACAGTAAATACTAATGAGAAATAGTCATTTCGGATCTCACCCATCTCTTATGGATCCGTGCGTAGGTGACCTTGTTGATCCATAGAACCCTACAGTGCAGAAAGAGGCCATTCGGCCCATCGCGTCTGCACCGAACACAATCCCATCCAGGCCCAACCCACCATATCCCTACATATTAAACCCACTAATCCCTCTAACCTACACATCCTTGGACACTAAGGGGCAATTTCTTAGCATGGCCAATCAACCTAACCCGCACATCTTTGGACTGTGGGAGGAAACTGGAGCACCCGGAGGAAACCCTCGCAGACACGAGGAGAATGTGCAAACCCCACACAGACAGTGACCCGAGTCAGGAATCGAACCCAGGACCCTGGAGCTGTGAAGCAGCAGTGCTAACCCACTGTGCCACCCCACCACGCTTGGTTTTGATTCCCAGCTTGGGTGACAGTGGGAGTTTGTACACTCTCCCCATGTCTGCGTGGGTTTACCCTAGATGCCCTGGTTTCCTCCGACAGTCCAAAGATGTGCAGGTTAAGTGGATTGGCTGTGCTAAAACGGACCCTTAGTTTCAGGAGGATCAGCTCAAGTAAATGTATGGGGATAGGGCCTGGCTGAGATACTGGTCAGTGCAGACTTGATGGGCTCAGTGGCCTTCTCCTGCACTATAGGATATATGCCCAGAAAGTTCAAACTTTTTGGGGGCAATTACTCTGTAAATTGATTTAAATCACAAGACTTTGGATAATTCCAACGTTCTTCTACTAATAATTACCCAGGAAAAGTTAGAATTAGAACCATTTCTAATTAAGAACAAAGAACAAAAACAGCCCAGGAAACAGGCCCTTCGGCCCAACGAGCCCGCGCCGCCATTTTAACATTACCAGTTCCCCCCCCTCCACCCATGACCCTTATCGATGCTTATGGCATTCCACATTGAGGGAAAACTAATTTAGAGACAATTTATTACCTCCAATCAGCCTAATAGCACATCTTTGGGGTGTGGGAGGAAACCGGAGCACCCGGAGAAAACTCCTGGGTAACCATAGTGTAGATGCTCCCCCCACCAACCACCATCCCTTGCCCCCCACCCCACTGACCTGCCCCTGACCACTCTCCTCCTCACTATTTTTTCCCTTTGTATCATCAGCAAATCTGGCGACATTACTGTCAGCTCTGAGAAAGGGTCATCCAGACTCAAAACGTTGGCTCTATTCTCTGTCAGACCTATTAACATATTCTGTTTCAGATTTCAGCACCCACGGTATTTTGCTTTTATGTTACAGGCCATCCCTTCTGAGTCATGAATGCTTGTCCATTTTGGCAGGAAGAAATGCAGAATATTATTTAAATGGAGAGTGTAGAATGCTGTGGTACAGAGGGATCTGGGTGTCGTTTTATATGAATCACAAGAAATCAGGTGCAGCACATAATTAGATGCCTCACGGCACCGGGGACCCTGGTCCGATTCCTAGTTTGGATCGCTGTGGGGTTTGCATGTTCTCCCCATGTCTGTGTGGGTTTCTTTCCACATTCTAAAAGACGTGCTGGATAGGTGCATTAAACAGGTAAACAAAGTGTGGCGACTAGGGGTATTTCACAGTAACTTCATTGCAGTGATAATGTAAGCCTCACCTGTGACTAATAAATAAACTTTATTTTAGGAAGGCCAGTGGATGTTGGCCTTTATTCCAAGGGTGATGGAGTATAAAAGGAGGGGGGCCCTGCTGCAACTGTACAGGGCACTGGTGAGATCACTCCTGGAACACTGTATAGTAGGAGGGATATACTGGCATTGGAAGAGGAAGGGTTGAATAGATGGAGTCTATTCATTGGGGTACAATCTGAGGTGATCTCATTGAAACATGAGATTCTGAAGGGAGTAGATATGGCTGAACAGGGAAGAGTTTGATGGGAAGGAAGGAAAGTGGAGTTAAAGCCACAATTAAGCCGTGATCATATTGAATGGAAAGCTGGCTCAAGAAGCCAAATGGCCTACTCCTGCTGCTATTTCACTCATTCGTACAATCTTCGAGGGAGTTCTGATTCCTACATAAAGGATGGTGCATTTTCAGTAAGAGGCGAGTCCCAGTAGATAGAAATGATGAAGAACTCCTCCTGTGTGGAGTTTGCACATTCTCCCCATGTCTGCGTGGGTTTTCTCCAGGTGCTCCTGTTTCCTCCCACAGTAAAAGGATGTGCGGGTTAGGTGGATTGGCCATGCTCAACTGCTCCTTAGTGTCAGGATGACTGGCTGGGGTTAACGCATGGGGTTATGGAAATAGGGCCTGGGTGGGATTGTGGTCGGGGCAGACTCGGGGGGGGGGGGGGGGGGGCTGAATGGCCTCCTTCTGCGCTATAGGAATCTATGAACTGTCTTCCAAATTTTAATTTATATGCAAATCTTTTGACTGATACATTTTCTTGCAATAAATTTGCCTTTTTAAAGATGAGACGAGAAAATGCATAAAAATGTCATAATTTTTTGAATAATGAAGTCACCACCATTCACGGTTAGGTTTGAGATAAAGGGGTGGCAAGGATCATTCATCTGGAAGAAACTCTCCGCTTAGCAGTTTCTCACATCACCCACGTCCCAAGCTGCAGCAACAACAAGTTTACAGCAAACTTGGCTTTTGGCTCAGATTAAAGTGTAGTTTGTTGATCCAACACGCTTGGTAGAAATCAATGAGGTTACACTGAGACTTCATTTGAAGCAATTTTTAAAAATGCCATCGAGGCCGTTTTGCTGAGCTGGAGCTCAGATCGAGCTCAGGAGGGGATGTGTAAACCAAGATCCAGGCAGGAAAAGTGGAACCCGTCTTGTCAGCTTGGATCTATAATGTCTCTCTTATCTTTGATTGGGCCAATTTGGTTTTTGATTGAATGTACGCAGCAAGCGGTTTGTATCAGAGGTAGCACATCCGAGTGACAGTTTTCAAAAAACAGGCCAAAAGTTGTAACTGCATTTCAAATCCCCAAGCTACACGAGTGCCTGGGGCTGGTGCATACATGGAAGATGCAGCATAGGAAAGGAAGGTTTCTGAAATGGGGCACAGAATGTTTACACCGGAATGAGTGACATTAGAGATTTCAAACTAGAACACAGTTCCTTTCAGTATACAAAGTAAAACTTTAATAAAATCTTTATTTTCCCCACAAGCTTTATATTACAATGAGAATATATTTATATATATTGTACAGGACAGAGCTGAAAGCAGTAAACCAGGATACATTCACAGATAAGTTACTCCATTGCTGGCATGCTTACATCAGTGAATGAAATTGTGCACTTTAGTATAGCAAGTTTTCACACAGATTAGGGGGGTGGAGAGAAGAGAAACACAAAGCATCACTTTGCCTCACATTAACGTTGAGTTGGTCCCAGGCAGTTCAGTAAACAAACATTGCAAAAGATTACAATAGCTCTGCATTTGAGTGCCACTGCACAGGAATAACATTGAGTTTAATAAGGGTTCAGAATCGAATGCAGGTGAAGCACGGCGTGACAATGGGAATTAGCAGCCTAGTGATGGTGGGGTTGAAATGAAAGGAGCACAACGGTTCAGGATATCCCCCAGTCTTGCACTACAGTCAACTGTGACCCCGACACAAAAACCAACCTCCGACTCGACCCAGCAAGCCTGGAGAGTGAGCAGACCTCGGGAACAAACGCTGCTGGAAATCAAGACATTCTTCAATCTGCTGACCCTGTGGAACAGCAATCAGAAAAAGTGTGTACTGGAAAAATAGCTTCTGTGTATTCAAAAAATAATTTTCTATCTCCAGTCTAGCACAAGGCCAAAATCCGGTAATATAAATGAGTAACTTGGGGTGCGGCAAAATATCCTCTAGTAAAACCATCCTTCCTCAATCAGCCACCATGTGCAGTGTGTGCTAACAGCCTTTGCACCAAATTTTACAAGAAAATAAAACCTTTATCCACTGAGCTCTGTCTGACTCCATCTATTATCCATTTATTAGCTTATCATACAACTTCCATTTTCTGATTTGGTGCAATGTCCCAGTTAGGCACGGAAGACAAATACTACAATACAGCTCCTCTTCACTGGTCACACTTAAGCTAACCTCACTAAGATATATAAAAGGTATTAATTTTTTGCAGCTCTATTTTATACATGCCTTAATTTCTTTATAAACAAAACAGCCTCTTAAAAATACCACAAATCAGCTTTATATTAATATATTCATATATCCATACATATAACACATTAAAGCTTCATTCAGGAGCTCTTCTGAGCATCATCAATACCCAGAAAACAGGGAATTTAATTCCCCTGCCCAAATACATTGTGGTTACAAGCTAATATTCAGCTACTTAGTGGGGCAGTACAGAAACCAGCTTGCTTTTACATCAACGCCGTTTCAATCCAGATTATAGGGGCACCAATCTTTGTCAATCGCCCCAGGATTTACATTCAAACCTGGATTCAAATGATTCATCAATATAAAAGCAGCTCTGGATTTTTGAAGTTTGTATGCAGTTTAAGTGCATCGCCATACCACAGATGGAGCAGCTCACTCCAGAGAACACAGAAATCAGGGTCCAGGCTTCCCCAACGGCCATTCACACAGCCGGTAGGAGACTTACACCCATCAAGGAGCACGGAGCAGAGGGGGCAAAGGGGACAGACCAAAACGCACATCAACGTGCTCTGGAGATGGGGCAAACAGCTTGCTGACAATTCACTAGTAATGCTAACTGCTCGACAAAACAGAGTGAGGAAAGTATCAATTTAAAATGTGGTAAACTGTGAAATCTGTTCACTTCCCACCAGAGTGTTAGTATTGGAACAGCAAAAGCAGATAGAAGTTCAGTGGAGAATGATCTGTGGAAATGCTGTGGGGAGAAGCAGAGTTATATTTATATTGCAACCTCAGTGCAAGAGGAATATTCCACTCCTTAAACAGTATTCACAGTCGCAGCTCAATCTGTCTTGCACTGCAGATTCTTGCCTTTTAATACATTCTCTTTGTACCTGAACTGGCAAGATTTTAACACATTCATGGACACAGTTAATAAAAAGGTGAATGAAAATCAATAGACACTCAGTACAGAGCTGAATACAGACAATGTGTCTTCTGGTACCTGTACCCTCTGCTCCTTGTCCAAAGCATGATGCTAAGCAGTTTTAGATGCACGTGATTCCCACAGTTTGGGCACAAAGGATTACATACAAAACCAGTCTCTGGCACATCACAGCAGTCAATAGCTGCAAACTCTTGCTCTTTAATTTTTTTTTATACATTGGCTCCCACAGAAGAATAATTCATTTTGAGTAGAGTAAGTACCCTCTTTAAAACTTCCCCTCCAGTGTCAGACCCATAGAACAGCAAGACCACATTGCCTGCCCAAGTACTGCAGTGAACCAAACCAGGCTGACTGCAGTTTGTGTTTTGACATTTGGTTGCTATTCTACATGCAAGCTTCATATGAGTACATTATTAAACTTTAGATTTAAATACAGGATTTAACTCTATAGTCATCCTCACTCCAAAAACAGTTTTTTTTTGTTTTAAATTCCATTCGACTCATTTTCCTGAGCAGTTTAAACAGGACGCGAATCACAGGGGAAATAACTGGCGATAGTGGCCAATAGAACTTCAGTCTCATTCCTCTAGGTACTTCTGCACATGCAATCATTTCCAACAATTCTGCTGTGCTGAGTCCAAACTTTACAGGTCAAAGACATTCATTCAAGAGCAATTAGAAACAAAATTAACGTAAAAGTCAATCTTAGCCATCTTTTGAAAAGACAACTCGAGATGGATATTTTCCCACTAACTCATATGGTTACCCCTATAATGGGGCATACGTTTCCAGTTATTTTGCACTGTGCGTAAACTGATCACAGTAAGAAGTCTGACAACACCAGGTTTAAGTCCAACCGATTTATTTGACAGTAAACTCACAAGCTTTCGAGGTTTGCCCCTTCGTCAGGTGAACGGAGAACTCTGGCCTCAGAACTGTCCATTCACCCGACGAAGGGGCAAACCTCAAAAGCTTGTGAGTTTACCATCAAATAAATCGGTTGGACTTAAACCCAGTGTTGTCAGCCTTCTTCCTGTGTTTACCCCAGTCCAACGCTGGCGTCTCCACATCACATAAACTGATCAGCGTGTTAGCCGACAACTATTCAGACTGGGGAAGGGGAACATTGGGTTTCACAAAACCTGGTAAAATTCCTAAAGTGTCACATTTCAGGTAAGGCAGCGTGGAACTGTGCACTCCTCATTATCCGGGGCTGGCAACATCAGCTGCACTTGTTCCAAATCACTCAAGGCTGTTTTAGGATGAGGTGTGGTTAGGTACAAATTTTACCAGTCTGACTGTACCAGGCTGCAAGAGGTTCGCTCACCGCCTTAACAAGTCAATATTTCTCTTAAATCATAAAACAAACATTAAAAACGCAAGGCTGAGTTGCACTCATCAGTCACTAAAGCACTGCCCAGGTGGATTTTTGCTCAGGTAACTGCTCTGACCTATTTAGAACCTTAACTATGGACCTCTACATTCAGGTTCGCTGCGGTACACACTAGCCTTCTATGAGTTAAACATTTTTTAGGATTCCCTATTCAGCTGAAATGACCCAGCAAAAATCCACGTTTCTAAAATAGTCAATGCCATTTGCCCCTTATCTAATTAGGCTACTGATGCATGAAAAATCCCGTGAGAAGTGCTGAAGTGGATTTTAAGCCTTTATACTGCAGTATCTCCCTATTACCTAACTTTCGAAAGCTAGCTGAAGCAGCACTGTGCAAAGTACTAAAGGAGTTCTTCTTCTCTTCCCCCATCCCTCAGAAAATAAAAGTCAGATACAAAATGTTAAAACCCTTGTTGGTGAAATGTCCAGTTGCTCTCTCTCAAGGTAGAATTCAAAGGCACTCTCCCATTGCACAGGTCAGACAATAGCACAGCAACAGGCGGTACTTTACTCCCCTACACTGTCTCCAATTGTTTCACAGTATCTAGTCTAGGTGCGGGGAGGGAAGTACAGAGGTGATGTTAGGGGTAAGTTTTTCACTCAGAGGGTGGTGAGTGAATGGAATCGGCTGCCGTCATCGGAGGTGGAGGCGAACTCGCTGGGGTCTTTTAAAAGACTTCTGGATGAGTATATGGGGTTTAATGGGATTGGGGGTTATAGATAGGTCTATAGATTGGTGGGGTTGATGTGATCGGCGCAACTCGAGGGCCGAAGGGCCTGTTTGTGCTGTAATGTTCTATGTTCTAGTCAAAATCCTGCTACTGCTTTTCTACAATATAGACTCAAAGGTTGGTGCTTATTTGTGGTTTAACACATCGCTTACAGATAGGTTCGGGGGCGGGGAGAGAGAGAGAGAGAGAAAGGAACAGAAATGAGCAACTTCTGGGGAAGATCTCACCTGACGAAGAGGCAGAGCCCTCGAAAGCTTGCTTGCTTGTGAGAATATTATCAAATAAATCGGTTGGACTAAAACCTGGTGTTGTCAGACTTTTTACTGTGTTTACGCCAGTCCAACGCCGGCATACCCACATCATGAAGATCTCAGCAGCAGCCTCTGCGGCTAACACTGCAATTCCTACCCTGCACACGTAATGCCATGGTGTTAATTATTCAAGTGTGCGTCAATCCAGACACAAATACACCAATCTGGCAATAGAGGATCTTTCACCTGCCCCTGTATTGATACAAGGAGAAACACGGCTTTATGACGTACATTGTGAAGACCACCCCTGCCCTCAGCCAGCCTATACCATTATGGAACAGTGGTTATGAACAGCAAGAAAACACAGAGCCAAACTAGATCAAAGGCTTCATTCTTCAGCTCAGTGATATAAAGTGGTTTGCTATGAGTGAATGTCATCCCTCTTGTACCACATTCTGGTGCAACTGTGAAACCTTGCACCCACAGCTCAAATACCGGTCTCAAACATTCACTGACCTCTCACTCCTTTCTCCCTCCAGTGTTTCACACGAATGCTGGAATTCCATTTAAAAACAACTTTGTTTGGAGGTTAAAAACAGTGCATTTTTATGTTGGAATGTGATGACTCAGATAATGAAGCTGGATGGTTGCTTCATGTATTGTGGGTGACACCTTACCCTGAGAGGGGGACAGGTCACGGCTAACCTGTTTTATGCCTTGTGCTAGGTATTTTGTTATGCGTGTTTTGGAAATAACAAGAGTTCTCCAACTCACTTGTGCTCAGTCCTCCAACCAGGAAGTGTAAATCCCTAGCTAAATCCCATGCCAGGTAGAGTGCCAGAACAATCAACAGAACAGGCATTGTTGAGTAAAAGAATTAGTAAACTACTGCCAACAACACCATCAGTTATCTCATCATTATCAGCAAATCAATTAACCCATGGGGACAGTTTGGAAGGGTGGGTATTTACCAAATATTCCTATCGGGGGGTAGAGCTCCCTGTGGGTTGGGAAGGTCCCTGCAGGATGGAGGCACATATATGCTTCAGTTTGACACATTTTCTCGCTGTGCAAAGGGGCTCAGGGTTGATGAACTGGTCACACACAATTATCACTTTCCCCGGTGTTGCTGCCACCCGTTCCAAAGCTGAAGAGCTCACCTCCTCACTGAGCCTAATCTTATCAATTCTAAATCAGCATGAGTAAACAAGGCATCCTGTGATGTGCTGGCGTTGTGTCACAACCAAATTTACAAATAAATTTAAACAAAAAAAGACCAAAGCTGCACTGAACACAAAGCTGAGGATCACACACCCCTCCCTCCCACATTCTTCTTGTGAAGGAATCAAACACCCAAAGAATCTCTCTTTGGGAGAAAAATATTTGTTTTAAAAATTGACTTTGGTAATGATGGCTGCCACTTTGATGGTGAATTCTGGCCAAGTCTGTGTAGGATCTAGAGGCAAAATGGAGTTGAGATCGCACACTGCAAATTGGCTGGAGTAGAGAAGAAGCCACAATCTTCTGCGTGGTTTCGAAACATTGAGCAATTGCTGTTTCTTGTTTTACTTCCGTTCCGGTTATTTCCACATCTGAGTGCCGAGGGATTGACCAGCAAGTGGTGCGGCTCCTGCTCCCATGGGAACGGATGACTGTCCATAATTCACCATCCCATTGGCACCATAGAAATTAATTCCTGCCATCTGCTGGGTCATCTGAAAAAGAAAGTCAATTGGTGCTCGGAACGCAATCATTTCACACAATCTCTCTACCCAACTAACAGCTACTAAAGAACTGACGTAAAGGTGACCATAAAAAAAGCATTATAGAATCCCTACAGTGCCATTCAGTCCATCAAGCCTCCACCTAGAACAATTCCACCCAGAGCCTACCCCCATAACACCACATATTTACCCTGCTAGTCCCCCCTGACACTAAGGGACAAATTAGTGCGGCCAATCAACCTAACCCACACATCTTTGGACTGGGAGGAAAGGGGAGCACCTAGAGGAAGCCCACACACACAGAACATGCAAACTCCACACCGTCACTCAAGGCTGGAATTTAACCCAGGTCAAAATGTTTTAAACCAGGTGATGGGGTGAAGCAAGTCAATGCTGATACAGAGGACAGAACTGAAATCATGTTAAAGAAGTGAGTCAAACGGGTAATTTTGGATCTGATCTTTGATGGGGAGCTGAATTACCAGCTTGCTCCACGTTACCCTGGAGCAGAAAACCACACAGTCCCTTTAAGCTAAAGACACTAAAGGATTTCCACACAGGATCAGTTCATTCCCAGTGTATAATCATTCAAATCAGAAGGTGCCAAGCTTAGTCTCCATAACAGCCAATCTCAGCTGACACTGAATCATAGAATCTTACAGCATGGGAGGCCATTCAGCCCATCATGCTTGTGCTGGCACTTTGAAAGCTAGTCAATTGGTCCTCGTCCACCAAGCCCTACAAACATATCCATACCATTCAGCTATTAATCCTATACCCTGTTAATAGGTACTATTGAACCTGCTTCTGCCCCCTTTCTTTCAGATCATTCATTCACCATCAGTGTGTAAACACCACTCCCCCACTGGAGGATGAGATACACTCAGACTGGGGAATGGGCACTGAGGCAGGACCTGATCCTTGCTGGACTTCCAGGAGGCAGGAAGGCCTGGGCTGCTCCATGACATGCTCACTATTGTCGAATAGCCACTCTCATTGCAGGCTCCCAATCAGAGGCAGTATGTTGTGAAACTGAAGGCAGAGATCTGATTACTCAATGGTGACAACATGACCCAACATCAAGCAATAGGAATGGTTCAAACAAGATGTCTGCACATCTAGACCGCACCCCCGCCCTCTTTCACAGTTAAAGTACGAACTAAGGTGCAAGTGCAGGGCGGCACAGAGAGAGAGAGAGAGTGACAGAGAAGGCGAGAGGGCGGCACGGTGAGTGAGAGGGACGGCGAGGGAGGCACGGTGAGCGAGAGAGATGGCGAGGGAGGCACGGTGAGCGAGAGGGACGGCGAGGGAGGCACGGTGAGCGAGAGGGACGGTGAGGGAGGCACGGTGAGTGAGAGAGATGGCGAGGGAGGCACGGTGAGCGAGAGGGACGGTGAGGGAGGCACGGTGAGTGAG
This sequence comes from Prionace glauca, assembly GCA_037974335.1. Taxonomy (NCBI): domain Eukaryota; kingdom Metazoa; phylum Chordata; class Chondrichthyes; order Carcharhiniformes; family Carcharhinidae; genus Prionace; species Prionace glauca. The sequence goes on along the minus strand of CM075744.1, from coordinate 47,910,127 downwards.
AGAGATGGCGAGGGAGGCACGGTGAGTGAGAGAGATGGCGAGGGAGGCACGGTGAGCGAGAGGGACGGCGAGGGAGGCACGGTGAGTGAGAGAGATGGCGAGGGAGGCACAGTGAGTGAGAGAGATGGCGAGGGAGGCATGGTGAGTGAGAGAGATGGCGAGGGAGGCACGGTGAGTGAGAGAGATGGCGAGGGAGGCATGGTGAGCGAGAGGGACGGCGAGGGAGGCACGGTGAGTGAGAGAGATGGCGAGGGAGGCACGGTGAGTGAGAGAGATGGCGAGGGAGGCACGGTGAGTGAGAGAGATGGCGAGGGAGGAACGATGAGTGAGAGAGATGGCGAGGGAGGCACGGTGAGTGAGAGAGATGGCGAGGGAGGCACGATGAGTGAGAGGGACGGTGAGGGAGGCATGATGAGTGAGAGAGATGGCGAGGGAGGCACGGTGAGTGAGAGAGATGGCGAGGGAGGCACGGTGAGCGAGAGGGACGGCGAGGAATGCACGGTGAGTGAGAGAGATGGCGAGGGAGGCACGGTGAGCGAGAGGGACGGCGAGGGAGGCACGGTGAGTGAGAGGGACGGAGTGGGAGGCACGGTGAGTGAGAGGGACGGCGTGGGAGGCATGGTGAGTGAGAAAGATGGCGAGGGAGGAACGGTGAGTGAGAGAGATGGCGAGGGAGGCACGGTGAGTGAGAGAGATGGCAAGGGAGGCACGGTGAGTGAGAGGGACGGCGAGGGAGGCATGGTGATTGAGAGAGATGGCGAAGGAGGCACGGTGAGTGAGAGAGATGGCGAGGGAGGCACGGTGAGTGAGAGGGACGGCGAGGGAGGCACGGTGAGCGAGAGAGATGGCGAGGGAGGCACGGTGAGTGAGAGAGATGGCGAGGGAGGCACGGTGAGTGAGAGAGATGGCGAGGGAGGCACGGTGAGTGAGAGAGATGGCGAGGGAGGCACGGTGAGCGAGAGAGATGGCGAGGGAGGCACGGTGAGTGAGAGGGACGGCGAGGGAGGCACGGTGAGTGAGAGAGATGGCGAGGGAGGCATGGTGAGCGAGAGGGACGGCGAGGGAGGCACGGTGAGTGAGAGAGATGGCGAGGGAGGCACGGTGAGCGAGAGGGACGGCGAGGGAGGCACGGTGAGTGAGAGAGATGGCGAGGACCTGTTTAAATAAACAGGCTGCGTGTACTAAATACTTGAGAGAAATATTGCCCCCAGTGCAGTTTCTGGATGAACAAAGGGCTGAGTTCTCATCCTGTCTTATACAACATGCTGGACAGCTCATTGCTTTGACCAAGCTATTAGATGTTTGATTGTAATGAACATATCGAGTTAAAACATTAAAGAGCAGGCAGGAATGCTGCTTACCTGTGTGATGTTCCACTGCAGCTGCTGTGCCTGCTGGACTCCGTACACTGGCTGAGGCATCGCTAACCCACCCACGTAGGCACCCTGTTGTGCCATCATCCCGCTGGGCATGCCCATTACTCCAGCTTGCATGCCTCCCATGATTCCTCCTGGCAGTGCCATTGGGCCCATCATGCCCATTGATTGCCCCACATTATTCATCATGCCGCTGGTGGGTGTCACTGCGCCACCCATAGGTGGGAAATTCCCATAGCCAGATGGCACACAGGGAGCATAGGGCACCTGTGCAGAGGCCATGAACATTGTGCCTGTGAAACACAAAGAGGAGACAGTCACTCATTCACTTTCTGAATTGGCTATCCTTAACCAGCTTACATCATGCAGGATTAAAAAGAAAACATCTGTAAAACCATTGAGCAAAACGTCCCTAAGAGTCTCCAAAGACAGAAGTTGTGTGGCAGGCAGTAAAAGTGGGATATAGTTGGGAGCATGGTCTGCAACTGCTAGAGATCAAATTAAAATCGAAAATAATGGAATGACAAAGCATCTAAATTATAGAACCCCACAGTGCAGGAGGCCATTTGGCCCATCGGGTCTGCACCAGCCACAATCCCACCCAGGCCCTATCCCCATAACCCCACATATTTACCCTGCTAATCCCCTGACATTAGGGTCAATTTAGCATGGTTAATCAACCTAACCCGCACATCTTTGGACTGTGGGAGGAAACCGGAGCACCTGGAGGAAACCCACGCGGACACGAGGAGAACGTGCAAACTCCGCACAGTTACTCAAGGCCAGAAATGAACGCAGGTCCCTGGTGCTATGAGGCAACAAGAGAAAGGCAACTGGTTGAAGGTGGGACTGGTTGCTCAGTGCCTCCTCTGTTTGACTGCAGGGATTATTTCCCAGTTATATTAATCTTCCTCATCCACTTGGAAACTGAAAAAGCTTATCCTCATTTCCAGCTGATCTTTTGTTCACAAGTTGAGTGTTCCAAAGCTGTGCCACTTTAATGTACACACAGTACACTGGAAGAGAGCTTCCCTTACCAAATATGGACGATACGGTGGCAGATGGACCTCAACCCGGATAAGTGTGTGGTGGTGGTTCTGGCAGGTCAAATGGGATGAAGGAATATAATATTAAAGGTAAGGCTCTTAGCAGTGTGGAAGATCAGAAGGATCTTGGGGTCAGGGTTCATAGGACTCTCAAATCAGCTTCGCAGGTACAGGATGTGGTTCAGAAGGTGTATGGTGTACTGGCCTTCAACAATCAAGGAATTGAGATTAGGACTCGGGAGATAATACTGCAGCTTTATAAGACCCTGGTCAGACCCCACTTGGAGTACTGTGGGGCAAGAACATAAGAAATAGGAGCAGGAGTGGGCCATCTAGCCCTTCGAGCCTGCCCCGCCATTCAATAAGATCATGGCTGATCTGTCGCTGCTCAGTTCCACTTTCCCGCCCTCTCCCCATAACCCTTAATCCCCTCTCTTATCAAAAAAAGTTCTGGTTGCCTCATTACAGGAAGGATGTGGAAGCCATTGAAAGGGTGCAGAGGAGATTTATAAGGATGTTACCTGGATTGGGTGGAAACTGCCTTATGAGGATAGGTTGAGAGAGCTCTGTCTTTTCTCCTTAGAGAGACGAAGGATGAGAGGGGACCTGATAGAGGTGTATAAGATGTTGAGAGGTATTGATTGAATGGATTCTCATAGGCTTTTTCCCAGGGGCTGAAATAGCTGCCATAAGAGGACCCAGGTTTAGGATGCTGGGGAGTAGGTACAGATGTCAGGGGTAAGATTTTCACTCAGGGGGTGGTGGGTGCGTGGAATCGGCTGCCGGCAGTGGTGGTGGAGGCGGATTCGATAGGGTCTTTTAAGAGACTTTTGGATGAGTACGTGGGACTTAATAAGATAGAGGGTTATAGGTAAGCCTAGTAGGTGGGGATATGTTTGGCATAACTGTGGGCTGAAGGGCCTGTTTTTGCTGTAGTTTTTTTCTATGTTCTACCTGTTGAGCATCCCCCAAGGCCGTCTTGGACTCAACACAGTTGGCTGACAGAGCTATGTGGAATGGATAGGATCAGCAAATTCCTTAATAAGACAGAATAAGCGCTTTAGCAACATAGAAATTAAGAGCAGAATTAGGCAAATACAGTCCTTTGAGCCTGCTCCACCATTCAATCAGATCATAGCTGATCTCTCCCTAGTCTCAAAACCACCTCCTACCTGTTCCCCATATCCCTTTAACACATTCTTTTTTTAAAATCAGAAATATATTTATCTCCTTCCTGAAAACATTTAATGATTCAGACTTCATTGGGCTATGGAGCAGCGAGTTCCATATATTCACCACCCTCTGCAAGTAGTAGTTCCTCCTCAGCTTAGTTTTAAATCTACCACCCTTCAACCTATTTCTGTCAGCTCTTGCTCTAGATTGCCCCACACAAGGGGAAAGACTTGATCTAAGTTTACTTTTTCAATCCCTTTTAGTATTTTATATGCGATCAGATCCCCTTTCATCCTTCTAAACTCCAGCGAGTATAAGCCCAAGTAAGCTCTCCTCATACATCAACCTTTCATCCCTGGAATTAATCTGTTGAACCTCCTCTGAACTGTCTCCAATGCCACCACATTCTTCCTCAAATAAGGAGACCAAAGCTGCACACATTATTCCAGATGTGGTCTCACCAACACCCTATACAATTGTAACAACACACTTCTACTTTTATACTTCAGTCCCTTTGTAATAAATGCCAACATCAAATTTGCCTTTTGTACACGTGCTGTACCTGCATTCTGATTAACACAATAGTAAGGAAGAACATTAGCCTGGGTGATGTGGAATCTGTATGGGTGGAGCTGTGGATGTCAAAAGACAAAAAACGTTAGTGGGAGTTGTGTACAGACCAAACAATAGTAGCGAGGTTGGGGGTGACATTAAGCAGGAAATTAGAGGTGCGTGCAGCGTGGGTACAGCAGTTATTATCAGTGACTTCACTCTACATATTGATTGGGTTCATCAAACTGGTGGCAATGCAATGGAGGAGGATTTCTTGGAAGTATAAGGGATGATTTTCTCAATCAATATGTCGAGGAACCAACTAGGGAGCTGCTGTCGTAGAATGGGTATTGTGTAATGAGAGATTTTGATTAGCGATCTTGAGGTGTAGGAGTGACCATAAAGTGGTAGAATTCTTCATTAAGATGGAAAGTGACACAGGTAAGTCTGAGACTAGGGTCTTGAACTTGAAGAAAACTAACTTTGATGGTATGAGACATGCTTTGGCTAGGATAAACTGGCAAAGGATACGAAAGGGGTTGACATTGGATAGGCAATGGCAGAAGTTTAAAGAACACATGGATGAACTTCAACAACTGTAGATCCCTATCTGGCATAAGAATAAAACAGGGATGGTGGTTCATCCATGGCCAACAAGGGAAATCAGGAATAGTGTTAAAGGCAAAGAGAAGGCATTTAAATTAGCCAAGGACCGGGGGGAATTTAAAATTCAGAGGAAGACAACGGGTTTAATTTGGAATATGACAGCAGGCTTGCCGAAAACTGACTGCAAAAGCTTCTACAGATATGTGAAGAGAAAAAGAGGGTGAAGCCAAATGTAGGTCCCTTACAGTTAGAATCAGGTGAATTTAGAAGAACGAGAGAGGATCTCATAGAAACATATGAAATCCTGATGGGACTGGGCATGTTAGATGCAGGAAGAATGTTCCCATTGTTGTGGAAGTCTAGAACTAGGGGTCACAGTCTAAAAATAAGGGGTTAGTCATTTAGGATTGAGATAAGGAAGAACTTCCTCACTCAGAGTTGTAAACCTGTGGAATTCTCTACCACAGAAAACTGTTGGGGCTAGTTCGTTAAATATGTTTAAGAGGGACTGGACGTAGCCCTTACACCTAAAGGGATCAAAGGGTATGGAGAGAAAGGAGGAGTGGGGTACTGAGAGTGCATGATCAGCCATAATCATATTGAATGGTGGAGCAGGCTCAAAGGGCCAAATGGCCTACTCCTGCACCTATTTTCCATGTTTCTCCAACCAGGACATTTCAGTAAATGAGATTTCCAACTTCCAATTAACAAACTGTAGAGAATTAATTGTAATATTTAGTTCAAGGACATTTAAAAAAAAACCTAACCACAATATAAAAAAATGTACTTTAAATAAAATATTTAAGAAAACAATTCATCACGCAATGTGAGTCCCAAAAGCAGGACTGGGTTTAAGAATTCTATTATCTACTAACTGGGCTAACTGACTCATCAGAATTCCCTGCACAAAGCCTTTCCAACTTGTTCACAATACAGACTACAACATGTAGCCAGTACATTAAAAATAAAATATTGCTAAGTGATTGAAATGTACCTTTCTGCAGCATTAAACTAGCTCCGGGGAGCAATCTGGAATGGAGGAATAGGCTTCCAGCCAACAGGAGTAACAATGATTAAAAACGGCATGATATTGCAAAGTGTCAGTGAGCAGGGAGACTTTGGCATCCAAATTCTTAAAGGTGAAATTAAGGAGGTTAAAAAGACCACAGATATTACTTGGGTTTTCAAGCAAGGGAATAGAATCTATAAACAAAAAAGGCCATGTACAACTTTTTTGAACATCATTGGTTAGTGGGAGCAATTCAACACATCAGGAAAGGTCTAAACAATTTACAAAAGGGCATGGAGAGGTTTACTCGGATTTCACTAGTGAGGAGGAACTTTGGTCATTTGGGAAGGTTGGGACAGAGAAAGTGAAATGATAGAGGTTTTCAGATGATGAGAGTTTAGGTGAGAGTGGACAGAGAAAAACTGTTCCCTCTGGTCAACGAATTCAAAACCATTAGCAAACAATCTCAAGGGAAGATGACGGGAATGTTTGCACTCAGGGAGTTGTCAGGATCCGGAACACACTACTTGAAGCTGATTCTATAAATAATTAATTTAAAAGGTTAAGTGTACATTTCTATATTCTAGATGTACCTCCTTTAGCTAGAAGGAGAAGCAGGATTTTTTCACACAAACAGCCAGTCTATTCTATCTAATCAACATTCGGCTAAGGCACAGTAATTGTTTACTGCAACAGAATATTTACCCTGATGATTCTTATTTTGAATTAACAATTCCCTTAACCTGCCACAACTTAAATCACAGCAGACTGTGTGACACAGATGTTAAGGAGGTTGTGTCATTCATTCCAGTAACTGCCATCACAGCTTATGTTTACCAATAAAGCTGTGCTAAGATTATCAGTGGATATACATAGTACTGGAGAGAGAGCAATAGATGGGAAGGAATGGAATACAAAAACCTGCTTTTCTCCGGGACCACACAGGGCTGTGGAGGCCAAGTCAATGAGTGCCTTCGAGGCAGAGGTAGAAAGGTTATTGATCAATAACGGGACCAAGGGTTAGGGGAAGAAAGCAGGAGAATGGGGGTGAGAATGTCAGCTATGATTGAACGGTGGAACACACTCAATGGGCCAAATAAAACATAGAACATATAAATGACCTCAATCTACTCCTAAATGACTTTATGGGATGAATATGAAACTTCACATCTATATGGCACATCTCACATTTCAACCCCAATATTGAGGTGAGGGAGGGAGGAGGTGAAGGAGGGAGGGAGGGAGGGAGGAACGGGAGGAAATGGTCAAAAAAACTTCTACAATGTCATATAAGTTTGTTAGCTCATTTAACACTTCATGACTGCAATATAAGTTTCTATTATCTGCCTGAATGTTTCAGAGAATGGGGAACCAGCAGGAATCAGGTCTGGGAGAAGGGTGCAGACAAAACTTGCCGTCTGGGAGAGATCACCCGTTTCTACCTAGTGTTTTATATCCTTATTTTGAGCTTTCTCAGTTAATTTGACAAATAAGCTTCAGTAATATAATCCAAGAATAACTGCTAAATGCAGGGACTGATTATAAAGAATTGGTTATAAAATATTTCCAACTGACATCCTTTTGTATGGATTATGGTGATGTTAGTTTTGGGGTTTCTGAAGTTAAGCTAGATTTCCCATAGCTTTCTCCTTGTCTCAAGGCAATGGATGGATTGAATGAGCCACAATGCACAGGGAGGAGAGTGATATAATTACAAAAGCTATTAAAAATGGTGCTGATCCAGGCATTTATTTCAGCAGAACTTGTTTCAAAGCAGTGTGGAAACACCATTTCCTATCTATTGGGAATAATCAATATTTCGTCAATGGAGACGGGAGAGGTTCCGGAAGATTGGAGGATTGCGGATGTAGTCCCTATTTTCAAGAAAGGGAACAGAGATAGCCCGGGAAATTACCGCCCGGTGAGTCTGACCTCAGTGGTTGGTAAGCTGATGGAGAGGCTTCTGAGGGACAAGATTTACGAGCATTTGGAGAGGTTTGACATGATCAGGAATAGTCAGCATGGATTTGTCAAGGGCAGGTCGTGCCTTACGAGCCTAGTTGAGTTCTTCGATAATGTGACTGAACACATTGACGAAGGAAGTGCCGTGGACGTAGTGTACATGGACTTCAGCAAGGCTTTTGAAAAGGTCCCTCATGCAAGACTTCTTGAGAAGGTGAGAGGGCATGGGATCCAAGGGCCTTTGGCCTTGTGGATCCAGAACTGGCTTGCCTGCAGAAGGCAGAGAGTGGTTGTGGATGGGTCTTTTTCGGAATGGAGGTCAGTCACCAGTGGGGTGCCCCAGGGATCTGTTCTGGGACCCTTGCTGTTTGTCATTTTCATGAATGACCTGGATGAGGAAGTGGAGGGATGGGTTAGCAAGTTTGCTGATGACACGAAGGTCGGCGGTGTTGTGGATGGTCTGGAAGGATGTCAAAAGTTGCAGCAGGACATAGATAGGATGCAGGAATGGGCGGAGAAGTGGCAGATGGACTTCAACGCGGATAAATGTGTAGTCGTCCATTTCGGCAGAACCAACGGGATGAACGAGTACACTATCAAGGGCAGGAGTCTTAGTAGCGTTGAAGAGCAGAGGGATCTCGGGGTCCGGGTTCACAGGACTCTTAAATCGGCCTCGCAGGTGGAGGAGGTGGTCAGGAAGGCGTAAGGTGTACTGGCCTTCATTAATCGAGGGATTGAGTTTAGGAGTCGGGAGGTAATGCTGCAACTTTACAGGACCCTTGTCAGGCCTCATTTGGAGTACTGTGCGCAGTTCTGGTCGCCTCACTATAGGAAAGACGTAGAAGCTATTGAAAGGGTGCAGAGGAGATTTACAAGGATGTTGCCTGGACTGGGAGGCATGCCTTATGAAGATAGGTTGAGGGAGCTGGGACTCTTTTCCCTGGAGAGGCGAAGGTTGAGAGGCGACCTGATAGAAGTTTATAAAATGTTGAGAGGAATAGATAGGGTGGACTCTCAGAGGCTATTTCCCCGGGTTGAAATGGTCGCTACGAGAGGACACAGATTTAAGGTGCGGGGAAGGAAGTACAGAGGTGATGTTAGGGGTAAGTTTTTCACTCAGAGGGTGGTGAGTGAATGGAATCGGCTGCCGTCATCGGTGGTGGAGGCGAACTCGCTGGGGTCTTTTAAAAGACTTCTGGATGAGTATTTGGGGTTTAATGGGATTGGGGGTTATAGATAGGTCTATAGATTGGTGGGGTTGATGTGATCGGCGCAACTCGAGGGCCGAAGGGCCTGTATGTGCTGTAATGTTCTATGTTCTATTTGTCAGCTTTTAGGAAGGAGATTTCTTCACAGCTACTTGCTTACCATAACAAGCATGGTCAGAGGGCCCGCAGTCTGACTAGAGCACTGGGATCTTCTGCAAATTCTCTGGTGCTCTCACCATCTAATTTCACTTCTTGCATTGACACACAGCTCCACGGAGCTGTGCCACACATATCAAGGACTCAGCCAAGGATTAAGGTTTCAAATGTTTCTGACATCGCAGTCATTTGTAAATAACAGAGCTCCAACAAACTGAGTTATCTCCAACTAACCCATCAGCAAACATTCAGCCACCCCATTCTAGCTCCTGTAATCAGCCAACCACCCCCTACACCACCGAGTGCCAATCTTTCCAATTGCCAGTCCCAGTTGTGGCCTCATAACAGGTGTTGATGGCTTGCCTGCTCAGAAGTCACTAGTCTATCAGAATAAAATGGTAACACCTTTGTCCTTTCAGCATCTTACTCTAATCCAAAGTCTGGTCACTTACTTTGAGTAGGTATTTGGTGCGATTGTGACCCATAAAGTGACAGAATGGAGTCCTTTGAAAGTTGCTTCTTTCCAGAGTCCTCCATTTTCAGGTTGGGATCAGCAAAGAGGTTCAGGTTTTCAGCTCCATCCTGTGGAGTGGAGGCCAAAGCCTGTGGAACAAAATGTTCACACAATGATGTTCTCAAACACACTCTCTGAAAACGTTCCTCCCCATGTTACTGTCAGAGACTGTATTTTTCTTTGCTTACATTCAAACTCTCTACCCGAACTATGTAGACAAAAGCATTCACTAGAATGGGTGGAACACTGTCACTTCTCATGTTGATGACACAATAGGCACTGTATCCCATCACTTGCACGTGGACACATATACAAATACTGACAGAGACACTTATGGACACGTGTGCACAGACAGAGGCAGACGAGTGCATGCATGCACAGGCAAAGACAGAGACATGTGCGCACGCACACGGGCAAAGACAGAAACACGTGCGCACGCACACGGGCAAAGACAGAGACACGTGCGCACGCACATGGGCAAAGACAGAGACACGTGCGCACGCACACGGGCAAAGACAGAGACACGTCCGCACGCACAGGCAAAGACAGGCACGCGAGCACGCACAGGCAAAGACAGACACGCGAGCACGCACAGGCAAAGACAGGCACGTGAGCACGCACAGGCAAAGACAGGCACGCGAGCACGCACAGGCAAAGACAGACACGTGAGCACGCACAGGCAAAGACGGACACGTGAGCACGCACAGGCAAAGACGGACACGTGAGCACGCACAGGCAAAGACAGACACGTGAGCACGCACAGGCAAAGACAGACATGTGAGCAAGCAAGGCAAAGACAAAGACACGTGTGCGCGTGCACACAAGCAAAGGCAGTGATACGTGCATGCACAGAAAGGTTGACAACACACACACACAAAGAGGGACACATGACGACATCCTGACACACAGCCCCCACATCCCCAGTGGAGATTATATTTCTATTCTTTTGCTGGATGTGGATGTCACTGGCAAGGCCAGCATTTGTTCCCATCCCTAATTACTTTCTAGATGGTAGCGGTGAACTGCTTTCTTGTGCTGCTGCAGTCCATTTGGTGCAGGAAGAAACAGAGAATAGGTTGTTCCATCCTTCAGGCATGCTCTGTCATTCAATATGATACCTGATCTCCCTTCTCAACATCATATTCCCACCCTCTTCCGAAAGCCACTGACACCTTTAGAATCTAAAAGTCAATCTATTTCCTTCTTAAATATACTCAGTGACCTGACCTCCATGGCCTCTATGGTAGAGAATTCCTCGGGTTCACTATCCTCTGAGTGAAGTAGTAAACACAGTAAGAAGTCTCAACACCAGGTTAGAGTCCAACCAGTTTCTTTGATAGTAATCTCACAGGCTTTCAGAAACTTTACTGTTTCCAGGATTGTGGATAAAAATGGAAGGTTGGTCCCTCAAACCTGCTCTGCATTTAATATGATCACCGCTGATCTGACTGTATCCTAAACTCCATATTCCCACCTACCCCCAATAGCTTTCAATCCATTGCTTATCACGAATCAACCTAGTTTTGCCTCAAAAATGCTCAAAAGTCTCTCTTGCTTCCTCTAAAGGTGGTGGATGCAGAGTTCCAAAGATTTCTCTATCCTAAATGGGTGCCCTTATTTTTAAACAGTGAGCCCTAATACTAGGTTCACCCATAAAAGGATCTAAGTAAAATCAATAGCGTAGAGCTCAAGTATTTCTGAAAAATCTTTCGTTGAAGATTTTCATCTTGAGTTCATCCGGACAATTTACGAAATGTCCTGTTGAGTGCATGATGAAAAGTTTTGATAAAAATGTCTCTTTTTGAGCAATACTGAAATACAGGGGCACTAGATGGAGGGAATGATGCATGTTTGTTATGGATGAGTCACCCCCTCATGCTAGCCCAGAAACCCTACATTGCAGGTTTTGAATAATTCATCCAGTATAGAAGGATGCAGCACCAGTTCCGAGTCTGGGAAATCTCAATACATACCGTGCTTGGGAAAGGGCTGGAATCAGGTATTGGGTTGGAAACCATGGGTCCAAAGAGATCCAGGTCACTGGTTGGTGCTGTGTTTAGATTCGAGGTCCCATTGGAGGCAGGAGCAACAGCGGGGGCATCTTGGAAAGAAACAGAAGTTTCAGAATATCAGCCGGGCAACAGCTTCTGGACTGAAACCCTGTCACACAGGGCAAATTTTACTCAAGCAAAACCACAGAAAAAAGTTTATAAAAGTCACAATAGAGAGAGCATTAGGTATCTTAGACTTGATAGAAAGCATGGGCAGCTACATAGATACCATTGCACAAATTGTTGCTGATTTTCACCTCCAACTCAAAGCAAGGCAAACTTACAATTTTACAAAATGCACCAATCTACCAACTGACCTTGGCACTGTTCTCACCAGTTATGGTGTCCAGGGTTATGTTGTGGCTCAGTTGGAAACATTCTTGCCAAGTCCAGGAGGTTGGGGGTTCAAATCCCACTCCAGGACTTGAACATAACAGATAAGGTTGCAAAGATGTTAAACTAAGGCCCCACATATCCCCTCAGGGTGTGTGTAAAAAATCCCACCTGGCCATATTCATCCCTCAACCATCATCACAAAAACAGATTATCTGGTCACTATCGCATTGTGTGTGCGGGCTTGCTGTGTGTAAATTGTCTGTTGTGTTTGCTACATTAAAACAATGACTACGCTTCAAGAGTATTGAATTGACTGGAAAGCACTTTGAGATGGTTGCTGGCTGCAAAAGGCAATGCAAAGCTCTGTAATTTTCTTTCACTTTAAGCTAACCTAACCAGCTGACGATCTAGTATTTCACATGGTGTGGTGTCACATCTATTCTTTATTCCACTTTCCTTAAACAACCCAAGTAAAATACTTTGGCTTTTTTTTAAGAAAGAACTTTGCATTAACTTCTAAATGCCAAGGAAAATAGAGACACACAGAGCTTTGTGTGACCAGCACCAGAACTGATGAGGGAAAGAGGCCAGAATCTGGGTTGAAGTACGTTATTGTCCTAAGGACGTTTACCATGAGTATTAAGGAAAGGCCAATCACCAGCAATGTGTACAATCGCTCTAACACCTTGCATGGCATTCACTGCAACTAATTCTCCCCAGAAGTACAATTTGCTCATTTGTACAGGGCCTCTTTAAGCATAAGGCAGGTTAGAACATAAGAACATAAGAAATAGGAGCAGGAGTAGGCCATCTGGCCCTTCGAGCCTGCCCCGCCATTCAATAAGATCATGGCTGATCTGTCGTGGCTCAGTTCCACTTTCCCGATTTCTCCCCATAACCCTTAATCCCCTCTCTTATCAAAAACCCATCAACCTGCGTCTTAAAAATATTTAGCGAGGCAACCTCCACCACTTCAACGGGTAGAGAATTCCAGAGATTCACCACCCTTTGAGTGAAGAAGTTCGTCCTCAACTCCGTTCTAAAACGCCCCCCCTTTATCTTGAGGCTGTGCCCCCTAGTCCTACTGTCTTTTTTGAGCGGGAAGAGTCTCTCCACCTCTATCCTATCCATCCCATTCATCATCTTATACGTCTCAATGAGATCTCCCCTCATTCTTCTAAACTCCAACGAGTACAAGCCTAGTTCATTCAGCCTCTCTTCATAGCTCAATCCCCTCAACTCCGGTATCAGCCTAGTAAAGGTTGTTTGATCAGGGCGAGGTAAAAACAATAAACAGTGCAGCAAGTTACTCTGACAGGTCACTGAAGTAACAGATATAGTAAACAGGATGCTGTTTCTCAACCAATTAAAACAGGACATCAGGAAAATGTAAAGTTATTAAAAAACACTTCAGAATGAAACTTAAACTAAGCCCTCAGCACAGCCTCTAACATTTAATTACCCTAATCCACCAAAAAGCTCTTCCTTCGGAACTTCTACCCAAACTCGGTCAGCAGTGATAAACTATGAACTCCTTGAGCTCTCCAGTGAAGGGAATTAAATAAGAGTCCTCAGTTTAAGATTGACATTTAAAGGTGTGAGATATAAAGAAGATATAAGGAACTGTTGAATGGGCACTTTGCTCAGGATCTTCATTTGAAGACCACACCAACAAATTAAGGAAAACATGGCTAGGAACTCGAGAAGCAAAGGCTGCTGTACAACTGTGAGGAACAGTGTGTTGAGAGAGCAGAGATAGTCACTCTTACCTAGTCCCAGCAGATCAACAGTCGGGCCAGCAGGTGTCGAAGGGCTCGTTTTCAATTGCTGCTGTTCATCTTTCTTTGGTGGCTTAACGGGAAAAAGAATTTAAAGCGGTTCACTAAGTGTCATCAAAGACAGGTTTCGTCCAGCATAATCTGGAACGTCTCGCGAGTCGAGCGGGAATTGTTAACCCTGGACAGACACAACACAAAGGCCAAATAACTTGTTCAGATGAACAGTCACAGAAATCAAGCCTTAACTCTCTCTCTCTCTCTACAGATGGTGCCAGGGCTGCTGAGTGTTGTCACTAGTTTCTATTTTAATGCCAAATAACTCATTTCAGAGCTGAGAGGAGAAGTGCAGCGATTGGAAACTGTACATTTGTTCCAATCATTGTTAGTGATCCGAATGATTTTTTGTTGCCCCAATGATGTTTCCATGTACACCTTAGCGAGACAAATTTACTCAAACGCTCCCATTTACAACTATTACAAATTTCTTTTCCTTGTCTCATCATTTTGTTTCCGATTATAGGATTAGATTTATTCAAAGGTTTCCAAATTTTGCCACAACTATCCAATGGGCCTCCACCAGATCGGCAGTCCGTTCAGTGGAGACACTGCTTCCCAGTCTAGTTGTTACACTTGCAGTTTGATTACTCTCGTTCGCTCACCAACTCACTCCCCTCAGACTGAGCCTGGGGGGTAAAGACAAACCAAGGACTCACCACTTTAACTTTCTCAAAGATAATTGGCGGAGTTTTGCTCTCCTTTTCTTGACTCTCTTTCTTCCATTTGCTGTTTTCTTTCTGGAAGAGAAAAGCTGCAGCTTTAGTCAGACTTGGGGTGGGGGAGTGTGGAACAAAAACTCTGTGGCAGGCAGTCGCCCAGCTGAAACCTCTCTCAATGCAGATCTTCACAAATCTCGTGGGATGCAAACATGTTAATTTCTGTAACTTTAAATGCATTTCTGATACGCAAGAGGCCTTAAGTGTCTTAGTTCCTCTAAAGGCATCAGATAAAGTGGCCATTTCGCTGACTGCAAAAACCATAAGCATGTTTTAGAGTTAGAACCAGGGTCAGGAGAATGACCATTCGTCCTGTGCCAGGACTTGCTGTTCATAAGTCCTGTACAATCATGTGGTCCCAAAGACAAGATGGTGAATGGTTCTTTTTGAATGAAACTACAACTTAGTAATACATGCAGGTGGGTTAATCTGCATAGTGTGACATGTGGAGGCTTCAGAATTACATAAAGGGAACAATGAATCCTGAAGTGTTTTCATAGAAATTGCAGGCAGAGAAAAGGAAGGTAACAATCCATTAAAAAAAAACCATCTATATGACATATTACACACACACACACACACACTTACATGGCATGCTTGAAAAGAACAAAGTGCAATATTCGAGAACTTTAGTTGCTCATCTTTATTCCAATCCCAAAACCCTCACTGCCTTCCAGGTCATGGAGGAACGGGTTTTTGAGGTGGCAGTGACTAAAAATCCAGCTGAATCGTGTATGTTGTGAAGTTGAGTTTGTGAAGTTGGAATCTGATGTTGGTAAAAATGATGTGGGTATGCCGGCGTTGGACTGGCGTAAACACAGTAAAAAGTCTGACAACACCAGGTTTTAGTCCAACCGATTTATTTGATAATATTCTCACAAGCTTTCGAGGTTACCCTCTTTGTCAAGTGAATGGAGAGTTCTGGCCTCAGACAGACAGAGCATACAAAGCACAGACAGTTGCTGATTAGAATGCGAATCCTTACACCTAACCTGCTGTTCAATTCTTAAAGTGGCTGATAATGTGAGTGGAAGGAGCACTGATCACAGTTTAAAGAGATGTGTATTGTCTCCAGACAGTACAGTATGTGAGGTTTTGCAAACCCAGGCAAGTCACGGGGGTTACAGATAGTACGACATGAACCCAAGATCCCTGTTGAGACCGTCCTCATGTGTGCGGAACTTGGCTATCAGTCTCTGTTCAGCGATTCTGCGCTGTCGTGTGTCATGAAGGCCGCCTTGGAGAATGCTTACCCGAAGGTCAGAGGCTGAATGCCCGTGACCACTGAAGTGTTCGCCAACAGGAAGGGAACAGTCTTGCCTGGTGACTGTCGAGCGATGTTCATTCATCCGTTGTCGTAGCGTCTGCATGGTCTCCCCAACGTACCATGCTTCGGGACATCCTTTCTTGCAACGTATCAGGTAGACAATGTTGGCCGAGTTGCAAGAGTATTTACCATGTACCTGGTGGATGGTATTCTCACGTGTGATGATGGTATCCATGTCGATGATCCGGCATGTCTTGCAGAGGTTGCTGTGGCAGGGTTGTGTGGTATTGTGGTCACTGTTCTCCTGAGAACAGTCCCGAAGCATGGTACGTTGGGGAGACCATGCAGACGCTACGACAACGGATGAATGAACATCGCTCGACAGTCACCAGGCAAGACTGTTCCCTTCCTGTTGGCGAACACTTCAGCGGTCACGGGCATTCAGCCTCTGACCTTCGGGTAAGCATTCTCCAAGGCGGCCTTCATGACACACGACAGCGCAGAATCGCTGAACAGAGACTGATAGCCAAGTTCCGCACACATGAGGACGGTCTCAACAGGGATCTTGGGTTCATGTCGTACTATCTGTAACCCCCGTGACTTGCCTGGGTTTGCAAAACCTCACTTACTGTACTGTCTGGAGACAATACACATCTCTTTAAACTGTGATCAGTGCTCCTTCCACTCACATTATCAGCCACTTTAAGAATTGAACAGCAGGTTAGGTGTAAGGATTCGCATTCTAATCAGCAACTGTCTGTGCTTTGTATGCTCTGTCTGTCTGAGGCCAGAACTCTCCATTCACTTGACAAAGAGGGTAACCTCGAAAGCTTGTGAGAATATTATCAAATAAATCGGTTGGACTAAAACCTGGTGTTGTCAGACTTTTTACGTTGGTAAAAATGCCAGAGGGAAAATACCGAGATGATAGAACATAGAACCCTAGAACATAGAACCCTACAGTGCAGAAACAGGCCCTTCGGCCCATCGAGTCTGCACCGAACACAATCCCACCCAGACCCTATCCCCATATCCCTACACATTTTACCTGCTAATCCCTCTAACCTACACATCCCAGGATACTAAGGGGCAATTTTAGCATAGCCAATGAACCTAACCCGCACATTTTTGGACTGTGGGAGGAAACTGGAGCACCCGGAGAAAACCCACGCAGACACGAGGAGAATGTGCAAACTCCACACAGGCAGTGACCCGAGTCGGGAATCGAACCCAGGACCCTGGAGCTGTGAAGCAGCAGTGCTAACCCACTGTGCTACCGTGCCGCCCATATCCCTTTTCAAGGGACATCCCAAGAGATGTCCCTTGAAAAGCTGGTGTTTTGTTTCAGTGCTTGGAAGTTTAAAATTCAAAGTACACACAGAGTCCAAGCTGAAACATTTGTACCAAAAAGTCAGGCAGTAGCCTTGACAAGACAGTCTTCTTTAAAGTTTAGCCCAATGAATTTAAAGTAGGCACTTAGCTCTCAGGAACCTACAAAATTTGAATTTGATGGTGTTGACAACATCAGAAGAATTCTACTGTAGGAAAATTGATAGATCATCACAGGTATAAATGAGAGTGGGGGGGGGGGGGGGGGGAGGAGGAGGGGGGGGGAGGAAAAACAAGAGAGCAACAGAACTACCACCTCTCAAGGAGGACAGAGCAGCTCCCATCTCTGCCAGCTTCAGATATCTCTGAAGAGACTACACCATCTAACCAGTGAAAGGTACTAAATCAGAAAGAACTCTCAGACAGAGGAATTCCAAAAGTTTCAGAAAGCCACAGAACCTGGTTGTATTTTTGAGAGTGACTGAATTCTACTTTTTTTTAAAGAATGGATGTTGTATTTATTCGAACAGCATTTGAATGGGATCTTATTTTATTCGGTATGTTACTTGTTTAATTAAAGTTCCCTGTTAGTTAAATAAATAAATTGTTAGGGGTTCATTTTAAAGAGAGTTTCAGGTACTTCTGTTAATTACCTGCTACATGTTACTGAAGAACAGTTCACATCTTCCCACACACTTAACAGGTTACAAGGTGAGATATTCCTCCTATTTGGCATTCTCAAAAGGGGCCAACCTCTGCATCGTAACATGTACAAGGCCAGAGAAGATTGTGAAAGAGTTGGATATTCTGTCTAAGCCTTCCATACTGATCCAGTACACTCATGATTTGTAGAATTTCCATCACGGTTGCTGAAGGAAGACTCACTCACCCTGAATGCAGCGATGTCAATACTTCTATCCAAATACTTCTTCTTTTCATATTTGTCTCTTATGAAGCTCTCCACAGCTCTGAGCAACAAGTTAAAGGTATAATTATAAGACAAGTGGATGTCAAAACTCTAGGCAATATGCTGACCTGGCTCCACACCAAGAGGCTACTGAATAATCAGTATGAATTTGCCATGGGATTCCGAAGTGAGCTACCACAACCATTTCTGGCTCCAAAACCTCTTACTTCCACCTTCATTGTAATACCCACCAGCTGCTGAAACCCTCCTCCATAAATATGTCAGCTCTAAGCTAAACTGCACCAAATACTGTCCAGGTCACCCTCCCATCTTTCATTCTCCTTTAACGTGAATTCACCCAAAACCTGTGTCCTAACTCACACCAATATTCAATGTTGGCTGCTCCTCTTCTCGGATTATGTTCAGATGACGCGTACTGAGGTGCGTTACTGCATTAAGGTAACAATCTGTTGCTGTCAAAGTGAGATGAAGGGAAGGAAACTCTTCCCTGTGTCCAGTTCATTTCGGAATCCCGAAATTCATACCGGCAAATTCATACCGGATTATTCAGCAGCCTCTCTCTTGGTGTGGAGCCAGGTCAGTGTATTGCCTACTGTAAAGAAATCCAACTTAACTAAAACCCCCTATCCTTCCGGGGACCATATCCTCTATTCCCATCCTATTGATGTACTTGCCAAGAAGCCCCTTAAAACTCACTACTGTATCCACTTCCACTACACCCCCCCCATCCCAGCAACGAGTTCAAGGCACCCACTACTCTGGTGTAAAAATTCTGCCTCATACATCTCCTTTAAACCTTCGTCCTTGCACCTTAAACCTGTGCCCCCTAGTAATTGACTCTTTCACTCTGTGAAAAGGTTCTGACTATCCACTCTGTCCATGCCTCTCATAATCTTGTAGACTTCTATCAGGTCTCCCCTCAATCTCTGTCGCTCCAGTGAGAACCGACCAAGTTTCTCAAACCTCTCCCCATAGCTAATGCCCTCCATACCAGGCAACATCCTGGTAAATCTTTTCTGTACCCTCTCCAAAGCTTCCACATCCTTCTGGTAGAGTGGTGACCAGAATTGAACACTATATTCCAAGTGAGGCCAAACTAAGGTTCTATAAAGTTGCAATATGACTTGCCAATTTTTAAACTCAATGCCCCGGCCAATGAAGGTAAGCATTGCCGTATGCCTTCTTGATTCCCTTCTCCACCTGCATTGCCACTTTCAGTGACCTATGTACCTGTACGCCCAGATCCTTTGCCTATCAATATTCTTAAGGGTTCTGCCATTTAGTGTATATTTCCTATCTGTATTAGACCTTACAAAATGCATTACCTCACATTTATCTGGATTAAACACCATCTGCCATCTCTCTGCCCAAGTCTCCAGCCGATCTATATCCTGCTGTATCCTCTGATGATCCTCATCGCTATCTGCAAATCCATCAACCTTTGCACCGTCTGCAAATTTACTAATCAAGCCAGTTACATTTTCCTTCAAATCATTTATATAGATTACAAACAGCAAAGGTCCCTGCACTGATCCCTGAGGAACACTATTTGTCACAGCCCTCCATTCAGAAACACACCCTTCCACTGCTACCCTCTGTCTTCTTTGACCGAGCCAATTTTTTTATCCACCTTGCCAGCTCACCTCTGATCCCATGCAACTTCACCTTCTGCAACAGTTTGCCATGAGGGACCTTATCAAAGGCCTTACTGAAGTCCATGTAAACAACATCCACTGCCCTATCCCCAATCATCTTCATCACTTCCTCGAAAAACTTCATCAAGTTCATGAGACACAACCTCCCCTTCACAAAACCATGTTGCTTCTCACTAATATGTCCACTTATTTCCAAGTGGGAATAAATCCTGTCTCGAAGAATCCTCTCCAATAATTTCCCTACAATTGATGTAAGGCACACTGGCCTATAATTACCTTGATTATTCTTGCTACCCTTCTTAAACAAAGGAACAACATTGGCTATTCTCCAATCCTCTGGGACCTCCTCTGTAGTCATGATGTGGGTATGCCGGCGTTGGACTAGCGTAAACACAGTAAAAAGTCTGACAACACCAGGTTTTAGTCCAACCGATTTATTTGATAATAGACTCACAAGCTTTTGGGTTAGTCCCTTTGTCAGGTGAATGGAGAGTTCTCCATTCACTATTCACTCTCCATTCACCTGACGAAGGGACTAACCCGAAAGCTTGTGAGTCTATTATCAAATAAATCGGTTGGACTAAAATCTGGTGTTGTCAGACTTGTTACTGTACCTCCTCTGGAGCCAGTGAGGGGACAAAGATTTATCTCAAGGCCCCAGCAATTTCCTCCCTTGCCTCTCTCAGAATTTTGGGGTATATCTCATCAGGCCCTGGGGACTTGTCTACCTTAATGTTTCTCAAGAACCCCAAAACTATCACCTTTTTGATCTCAACATGACTCAAACTATCTACACATCCTTTCCAAGACTCATCATCCACCAAGTCCTTCTCTTTGGTGAATACTGATGCAAAGTACACATTTAATACCTCACCCATTTCCTCTGGCTCCAAGCATAGATTCCCTCCCTTGTCCTTGAGTGGGCAACCCTCTCCCTGGTTACCCTCTTTATATATGTATAAAAAACCTTGGGATTTTCCTTAATCCTGCTGGCCAATGCTTTTTATGACCCCTATAACATAGAACATAGAACATTACAGCACAAAACAGGCCCTTCGGCCCACGATGTTGCGCCGACCAGTTACAAAACAATGACCCACTAATCTAAACCAATCCCTTTTCGTCCATAAACCTATCCACAGATCTCTTAAACGCCCCCAAACTAGGCGCATTTACAACTGCAGCAGGCAGGGCATTCCAATCCCTCACCACCTTCTGGGTAAAGAACCTACCCCTGACATCTGTCCTATAACTACCCCCCCTTAATTTAAAGCCATGCCCCCTTGTGCTAGATTTCTCCATCCGAGGAAAAAGGCTATCACTATCCACCCTATCTAAACCTCTAATCATCTTATATGTTTCAATAAGATCCCCTCTTAGCCGCCTTCTTTCCAGCGAAAACAATCCGAAATCCCTCAGCCTCTCCTCATAGGACCTCCCCTCCATACCAGGCAACATCCTGGTAAACCTCCTCTGCACCCTCTCCAAAGCCTCCACATCCTTCCTGTAATGTGGGGACCAGAACTGCACACAGTACTCCAAGTGCGGCCGCACCAGAGTTGTGTACAGTTAAGAACATAAGAACATAAGAAATAGGAGCAGGAGTAGGCCATCTGGCCCTTCGAGCCTGCCCCGCCATTCAATAAGATCATGGCTGATCTGTCGTGACTCAGCTCCACCTTCCCGCCCTCTCCCCATAACCCTTAATCCCTTCTCTTATCAAAAACCCATCAACCCGTTTCTTAAAAATATTTAGCGAGGCAGCCTCCACCACTTCAACGGGCAGAGAATTCCAGAGATTCACCACCCTTTGAGTGAAGAAGTTCCTCCTCAACTCTGTTCTAAACCGCCCCCCCTTTATCTTGAGGCTGTGCCCCCTAGTCCTACTGTCTTTTTTGAGCGGGAACAGTCTCTCCACCTCTATCCTATCCATCCCATTCATCATCTTATACGTCTCAATGAGATCTCCCCTCATTCTTCTAAACTCTAACGAGTACAAGCCTAGTTTATTCAGCCTCTCCTCATAGCTCAATCCCCTCAACTCCGGTATCAGCCGAGTAAACCTCCTCTGCACTCCCTCCAGGGCCAAAACATCCTTGCGCAGGTGCGGCGCCCAAAACTGCACACAGTACTCCAGCTGCGGCCTCACCAATGCCCTATACAGCTGCAGCAAGACCTCCCTACTTTTATATTCAATCCCCTTCGCTATGAAGTTGCAACATAACGCTGCGACTCCTAAATTCAATCCCCCTACCAATAAACGCCAAGACACCGTATGCCTTCTTAACAACCTTATCTACTTGATTCCCAACTTTCAGGGATCTATGTACACATATACCTAGATCCCTCTGCTCCTCCACACTATTCAAAGTCCTCCCGTTAGCCCTATACTCGACACATCTGTTATTGTGAATTACCTGTTATCTGTTAAAGTGAATTACCTCACACTTCTCCACATTAAACTCCATCCGCCACCTCTCAGCCCAGCTCTGCAACCTGTCTAAGTCTTCCTGCAAACTATGACACCCTTCCTCACTATCTACCACACCTCCAACTTTGGTGTCATCAGCAAATTTACTAATCCACCCAACTATACCCTCATCCAGATCATTAATAAAAATTACAAACAGCAGTGGCCCCAAAATAGATCCCTGAGGCACACCACTCTTAACCGAACTCCATGATGGATATTTACCATCAACCACCACCCTCTGTCTCCTATCCGCTAGCCAATTCCTGATCCAATTCCCTAGATCACCCCCAATCCCATACTGCATTTTCTGCAGAAGCCTACCATGGTGAACCTTATCAAACGCCTTACTAAAATCCATATACACCACGTCCACTGCCTTACCCCCATCCACCTCTTTGGTCACTTTTTCAAAAAACTCAATAAGGTTAGTAAGGCACGACCTACCCGCCACAAAACCATGCTGACTATCTCCAATCAATTCATTACTCTCCAAATAACTATAAATCCTACCCCGAATAATTTTTTCTAAAACCTTGCCCACAACAGAAGTGAGACTCACCAGTCTATAATTCCCGGAGAAGTCTCTGTTCCCCTTCTTAAACAATGGGACAACATTCGCTAACCTCCAATCTTCCGGTACTATACCAGAGGCCAACGACGACCTGAAGATCAGAGCCAGAGGCTCTGCAATCACTTCTCTTGCCTCCCAGAGAATCCTGGGGTAAATCCCATCGGGACCAGGGGACTTATCTATTTTCAGACCCTCCAGAATATCTAGCACATCCTCCTTATCAACTGCAACACTGTCAATTCTACTCCCCTGCAATCTAGTGTGTGATTGTGTGTGTGTATCTGTATGTGTGAGTGTGTGATTGCGTGTGAGTGTGTGATTGTGTGTGTGAGTGTGTGTATCTGTGTGTGTGTGAGTGAGTGTGTGTGTGTATCTGTGTGAGTGTGTGTGTGTGAGTGAGTGTGTGAGTGTGTGTATCTGTGTGAGTGTGTGTGTGTATCTGTGTGAGTGTGTGTGTGTGTGAGTGAGTGAATCCCATCCGGACCAGGGGACTTATCTATTTTCAGACCCTCCAGAATATCCAGCACATTCTCCTTATCAACTGCAACACTGTCAATTCTACTCCCCTGCAACCCAGTGTCCTCCTCAGCTATATCCATGTCCCCCTGCGTGAACACCGTAGAGAAATATTCGTTCAATGCCTCTCCAATCTTCTCTGGTTCCACACATAACTTCCCTCTGCTGTCTATAACTGGCCCTAATCTTGCTCTAACCAACCTTCTGTTCTTGACATACCTATAGAACGCCTTAGGATTCTCCTTAACCCTATCAGCCAAAGTCTTCTCATGTCCTCTTTTAGCCCTTCTTAGCTCACTCTTCAACTCCCTCCTAGCCAATCTAAAGTTTTCTAGTGCACTACCCGAGCCCTCACGTCTCATCCGAACATAAGCCTCCTTTTTCCTTTTAACCAACAAATCAACTTTTTTGGTGCACCACGGTTCCCTAGCCCTACAAACTCCTCCTTGCCTGACAAGGACATACCTATCACGGACTCACAGTAGCTGCTCCTTGAAAAAACTCCACATTTCGGACGTTCCCAGTCCCTGTAATCTCCTAGTCCAACCTATGCTTCCTAATTCTCTCCTAATAGCCTCATAATTACCCTTCCCCCAGCTAAAACCACTGACCCGAGGTTCATGCCTATCCCTTTCCATCACTAAGGTGAACGTAACTGAATTGTGGTCACTATCACCAAAATGCACCCCAACTTCCAAGTCTAGCACCTGGTCTGGCTCATTTCCCAGCACCAAATCCAATATAGCCTCACCTCTAGTTGGCCTATCTACATACTGAGTCAAAAAACCTTCCTGCACACTTTGTACAAAAACTGACCCCTCTAACGAGCTAGAGCTATAACAATTCCAATCAATATTAGTAAAGTTAAAATCCCCCATAACAATTACCCTATTACTTTCACTCCTAACCAGGATCGTCTCCGCAATCCTTTCCTCAACCTCTCTAGAACTCTTAGGAGATCTATAAAAGACTCCCAACAGGGTGACCTCTCCACTCCTATTTCTAATCTCCGCCCATACTACTTCAACAGACAAGTCCTCATCAAACTTCCTCTCTGACACTGTGATACAGTCCCTGACCAATAATGCTACCCCTCCCCCCCTTCTACCTCCTTCTCTACTCCGACTAAAACATTTGAACCCCGGGACCTGCAGCAACCATTCCTGCCCCTGCTCTATCCATGTCTCTGAAATGGCCACAACATCGAAGTCCCAGGTACTGATCCACACTGCAAGTTCATCCACTTTATTGCGAATACTCCTCGCATTAAAGTATACGCATTTCAAACCCTGCTCCACCCCACCCCTCTATAAGCTCTTCATACTCCTTGCTTAAGTTTCTTTCTACTTTCCTTGTATTCCACGCTTGCTTCATGTGTTCCCAGCCTCCTAGCTTTGACAAATGCTTCCTTTTCCTCTTTTGACTAGGCTCACAATATCTCTTGTTATCCAAGGTTCCCAAAACTTGCCATACTTATCCTTCATCCTTACAGGAATGTGCCAGTTCTGAATCCCTATCAACTGGCACTTGAAAGTCTCCCACATGCCAGATGTTGATTTGTCCTCAAACATCTGCCCCCAATCTACATTCTTCAGTTCCTACCTAATATTGTTGTAATTAGCCTTCCCCCAATTTAGCACTTTAACTTGAGGACTACACT
The DNA here is from genome assembly GCA_037974335.1 of Prionace glauca. Lineage (NCBI taxonomy): Eukaryota > Metazoa > Chordata > Chondrichthyes > Carcharhiniformes > Carcharhinidae > Prionace > Prionace glauca. The sequence goes on along the minus strand of CM075744.1, from coordinate 47,885,188 downwards.
TGTCTTTATCCATTAGTACCTTAATGCTTACTGAATTGTTGTCACTCTTCCCGAACTGCTCCCCGATTGAAACATCGACCACCTGGTTGGGCTCATTCCCCAGTGCCAGGTCCAGTATGGCCCCTTCCCTAGTTGGGCTATCTACATACTGTTTCAGGAAGCCCCTCACAAACTCTGCCCCATCCACACCCCCAGCACTAAGTGAGTCCCAGTCAATATAGGGGAAATTAAAATGTCCCACCATAACAACCCTGTTACTTTTACACCGTGCCAAAATCTGCCTCCACATCTGTTCCTCAATCGCCTGCTGGCAGTTGGGTGGCTGATAGTAAACCCTCAACATTTTGACCACACCTTACCTATTCCCGAGCTCTACCGCTATTACCCTGCTGTATGAGCCCTCCGAGGTGTTCTCCCAGAGTACAACTGTGATATTCTCGTTAACCAGTAGAGCAACTCCCCCACCCCTTTCACATCCCCCTCTATTCTGCCTGAAACATCTGTGTCCTCGAATGTTAAGCTGCCAATCCTATCCTTCCTTTAATCAAGCCTCTGTAATGGCAACACATCATAGTTCTAAGTACTAATCCAAGCTCTAAGTTCATCTGCCTTGCCTGTTACACTTGTCGCATTGAAACAAATGCACTTCAGTCCACCAGACCCTCTCTGATTAGCAATCCCAACCTGCCTGCTGTTTCTCTAAGTCTTACTGGCCCTATTCTCTGGTTCCCCTCCAGCTAATTCACTTTTGCTTTGGTTCCCAACCTCTGCCAAACTAGTTTAAATCCTCCCGTGTGGCATGAGCAAACTTCCCAGCCAGAATATTTATGCCCTTCCAGATTAGATGCAACCCATCCTTTTTGTATAGGTCCCATCTGCCCAGGAAAAGACCCCAATGGTCCAAATATCTGAAACCCTCCCTCCTACACCAGCTGTTTAGCCACTTGTTGAGCTGCACTATCTTCCTACTCCTAGCCTCACTAGCACGTGGCACAGGGAATAATCCTGAGATCACTTCCTGCTTTTTAACTTTCTACCTAACTCTCTAAACTGCTGCTGCAGGGCCTCATCACTCTTCTTGCCTGTGTCGTTTGTACCAATATGTTCTACGATTGTAGTACATATTTTCCACCATTATACTCCAGCTCCCTTGCAATAAAGGCCTACATTCCATTTACATCCATAATTATTTGTTGTACTTGCACGCTAAGTTTGTGTGATTCTTATACAAGAACACCCAGATCCCTCTGTAGTCTCTCTCTGAAGTTGTGCTGTAGAATATAGCTCCGTGGACTCAATTTCGGTGTGAGCTTTGTAAAGGATACTGGTCCGCTTGTGGCCGCTTGAAGTTTGGAGGGAGGTAGGCTTCGTACAATATCCTGGCCTTTGCGTTTCCCATTTCTTGAATGCACTATTGTAGACAAAAGCACAAGAATTCAGGCAGTTATTGGAACATTCCACCAGCTCCATCAGCATGGTGTTAATCCCAGTCAGCATTATGCTGCACCTAGCATCCTTTCGCACCAGGGCAGAGAGGTTTTCTTAGAATGCTCTTGACACCCAATTCCGGACTGGGTTTAGCACTGTGTTAGCATTTTATGACAGTTACATGGACCTACCCTACACATGCACCCGCACAAGGGTAGGCGCGTCCCCCATACGCGCACCTACCCACACGTGCACTGTAATCTCAAACTCTCATTAATGCTCTTCAAAGGAAACCTAGCTCAAGATATTCAACAGGTTCTACTGGATTCAGACCAAATCTAGCAGAGTTCAAACGAGTGGCATAACAATCAGTGATACAACAATCAATAATACGCACCAGTTTCAGTCAGCAACAGTGCCCAAGGTCAGAGTCATAGAGGTTTACAGCATGGAAACAGGCCCTTCGGCCCAACTTGTCCATGCTGCCCTTTTTTAAAATCCCAATTGCCCACATTTGGCCCATACCCCTCAATAGATAGGGTTACATCATACCCATGTAATTATCTAAATGCCTCGACTACTACCTCTGGCAGCTTATTCCAGACACTCACCACCTTCTGTGTGAAAATATTGCACCTCTGGACACTTTTGTATCTCTCCCCTCTCATCTTAAATCTACGCCCTCTAGTTCTATATGCCCCAACCTTTGGGAAAAGATACTGACTATCTACCTTGTCTATGCCCCTCAGTATCTTATACACCTCTACAAGGTCACCCCTCAGCTTCCTACTTACGTGGCAAAAAACTGCAGCAGGCGACAGTGCAGAGGGACCTCGGGGTCCTTGTGCATGAGTCGCAAAAACCCAGCCTGCAGGTGCAGCAGGTGGTCAGGAAGGCGAATGGGATGCTGGCCTTCATAGCGAGGGGGATTGAATATAAAAGTAGGGAGGTCTTGCTGCAGCCGTATAGGGCATTGGTGAGGCCGCAGCTGGAGTACTGTGTGCAGTTTTGGGCGCCGCACTTACGCAAGGATATTTTGGCCTTGGAGGGAGTGCAGAGGAGGTTTACTAGACTGATACCGGAGTTGAGGGGGTTGAGCTATGAGGAGAGGCTGAATAAACTAGGCTTGTACTCGTTAGAGTTTAGAAGAATGAGGGGAGACCTCATTGAGACGTATAAGATGATGAATGGGATGGATAGGATAGAGGTGGCGAGACTGTTCTAGGGAGCACAGCCTCAAGATGAAAGGGGGGGCAGTTTAGAACGGAGTTGAGGAGGAACTTCTTCACTCAAAGGGTGGTGAATCTCTGGAATTCTCTGCTCGTTGAAGTGGTGGAGGCTGCCTCGCTAAATATTTTTAAGACGCGGGTTGATAGGTTTTTGATAAGCGAGGGGATTAAGGGTTATGGGAGAGGGCGGGAAAGTGGAACTGAGCCACGACAGATCAGCCATGATCTTATTGAATGGTGGGGCAGGGTCGAAGGTCTAGATGGCCTACTCCTGCTCCTATTTCTTATGTTCTTATGTTATGTTCTTATGTTCCTATGCCCCAGAGAAAAAATTCCCAATCTATTCAGCCTCTCCTTATATCTCAATCCATCTAGTCCCGGTAGCATCCTAGTAAATCTTTTCTGCAGTCTTTTTAGTTTAATAATATCCTTTCTATAATAGGGTGATCAGAATTGGACACAGTATTCTAAGTGTGCCTTACCAATGTCTTGTACAACTTCAACAAGGTGTCCCAACTCCTGAATTCAATGTTCTGACCGATGAAACCAAGCGTGCCGAATGCCTTCTTCACCACTCTGTCCACCTGTGACTCCACTTTCAAGGAGCTATGAACATGTGCCCCTAGATCTCTTTGTTCTATAACTCTCCCCAATGCCCTACCATTAACTGAGTAAGTCCTGCCCTGGTTCAATCTACCAAAATGCATCACCTCACATTTGTCTAAATTAAACTCCATCTGCCAATCATCATGAATTCGTCATGACATTTGTCAGGAGAGGAGGGGCAGGGATGGGCAGGGTTCGCTCAGACAGACATGAGCAGATAAAGACAGCAAAGTGGTTGCTTCATGTGTCCATTGTCAGGAGTTGGTTAACTGCTATTGAACAGAACTCACTCAGGTTACTTGACCACGCAAACTCAACACCCACAGGGGATCAGCTTCCTTGCAGACACCAGTCGGTATAAAATTTCACTTTTCATTTATTATCCAGAAACTCATTTCTGTAGACGAGAAATGCTCTTTTGGTGATTTCCCTTTAGCACACTCTCCTCATCTTTTAGTTCTGTGGGACCTTTTCAATCTGCCCTGGACATTAACATTAATGTATTGTATAAGAGAGAGCAGTCACAATGGCACACCACGACTCAACACTGCACTCAACAGCCAGGCTTAGATTGTGTGTTCCAGTCCTATAATGGAACGTGAGCCCAGAATTTTCCAAATTGGAATGTGTGTGTGATACTGAGCAAAGGGTATAGGATGGCAATTGCTGCCTTATCCACATTAACTACTCACCCCCTGCCTCTGATTCTGCTCCATCCCTTGGCCCTGCTCTGTCACTCATCCTGCTCTGCCCTCCGCACCCAGCATCCTCCCTGTCCTGCGCCATTCCCCCACACCATGGTGTGCAGTACCTGTATCTGTTCTGGTGTCCATTGGTCCAGATTGACTGATTTCACCTTGGAGATGTGCACTCCAAGGTTTCTGTGAATTCCAGCACAGCGAATGCACACAAACACTCCCAGGTTCCACGAGGCCCATCTTGGTCCTACAGAAGGAACAGAGAAATTTAGAACCAAAGACCTTAGGTCAAAAACAGCAGGTGCAAATGGCAGCAAAAAACCCAAGGGTCCCGGAAACAAGTTACTCTTAAAGAGAAATAGAGAATGCTGGAAATATAGCTATGTGGAGATCAACAGTGTTAGTGCTTCAGGTTGGTGACTTTTCATCAGAACCAGACAAAATGAGAAAGCGTATTCACAGGAAAGAGAAAGGAGGGGAGAAGGACAGTATATGATAGGGTGGAAGGTGGGAGACAAAGGGGATAACAGGTACAAGGCAAAAACAGAGGTAAAGAAACAAATGAGAGTGATGGCTATGATTTGAAATCTCTGTTGACTTTGGAAAAGCCTCCTTCTGTGATGTACTGTATGATTGATCAATGAATGCCACAGTGTCAGATCAACGGTGTAAAAAACAATCAATCCAAGCGCCTCAGCCACTGGCAATGCTGTTTCCTTGTTGCATTCTTGGATTTCCCTTCAACACCGTTCAATCTGTTTTTATTGATTACTGCCCTGAATATAACAATAATTATACATATATATTCATAATTCAAGCCCACCACTCAGCACTCCTCCCCTAGCCTCCTGTCGTCACAAACATCACTCTCTCACACATCACCGGCAAACAAAAAAACCCACCAAGCCAGCAGAAACCATCTGTGCTGAACCTCACTTACCACTTCACAATGATATACAAACATCCAAACTAAACGGAGAAATAGGCAATTCTGCCCCTCGATCCTGCTCCACCATACAAAAGATATCTGTTTGTGTTTCAAATTCTGCACTACCATCTAGCCTGATAACTTTTGTTTCTCTTGGCCAACAAGAATCTACCTACCTCTGTTTTAAAAATATTCAGTCACCTGCCTCCATTCCCTCTGAGGCAGAGGGCTCTAAAATCGCACAATACTCAGAGAAAATGTCTCCTTATCTGTGTCCTATAAGGGCATGTCCTAGTTCTGGACTCACCCACAAGAGGAAATGTCCTTCACGAGATGAAGGAGCAGCGCTCCGAAAGCTCATGATTCCAAATAAACATGTTGGCATTTTAACCTGATGTTGTGAGACTTCTTACTGTGCCCACCCCAGTCCAATGCCGGTATCTCCATCTCACTCCAAAGGCGGATTGGCTATGCTAAATTGCCACTTAGTGTCCAAAAATGTGCAGGTTAGGTGGATGAGCCATTGGAAATGCACGGGGTTATGGGGATAGGACAGACGGGTGGGCCTGGGTGGATGCTTTCTCGGAGTGACAGTGCAGATTTGATGGTCTCTTTCTGCATCGTAGGGATTCTATGTTCAACTCCTTTTGTACAAGCGATAGTATTCTATGAACCTTTGCTGCAACTTCACACTAACTTTCAACAACCCGTGCATGACCTGTACCCACCAGTACTGTACCCCAGTGTTATACAGAGACAGACCCGTCCCCACCAGTATTGTACCCCAGTGTTATACAGTGACAGACCCATCCCCCACCAGTACTGTACCCCAGTGTTATACAGAGACAGACCGGTCCCCACCAGTATTGTACCCCAGTGTTATACAGTGACAGACCCATCCCCTCCAGTACTGTACCCCAGTGTTATACAGCGACAGACCTGTCCCCACCAGTACTGTACCCCAGTGTTATACAGTGACAGACCCGTCCCCACCAGTACTGTACCCCAGTGTTATACAGTGACAGACCCATCCCCTCCAGTACTGTACCCTAGTGTTATACAGTGACAGACCCGCCCCCACCAGTACTGTACCCCAGTGTTATACAGTGACAGACCCGCCCCCACCAGTATTGTACCCCAGTGTTATACAGTGACAGACCCATCCCCCACCAGTACTGTACCCCAGTGTTATACAGTGACAGACCCATCCCCACCAGTACTGTACCCCAATGTTATACAGTGACAGACCTGCCCCCACCAGTACTGTACCCCAGTGTTATACAGTGACAGACCCGCCCCCACCAATGCTGTACCCCAGTGTTATACAGTGACAGACCTGCCCCCACCAGTACTGTACCCCAGTATTATACAGTGACAGACCCGCCCCCACCAGTACTGTACCCCAGTGTTATACAGAGACAGACCCGCCCCCACCAGTACTGTACCCCAGTGTTATACAGTGACAGACCCGCCCCCACCAGTACTGTACCCCAGTGTTATACAGAGACAGACCCGCCCCCACCAGTACTGTACCCCAGTGTTATACAATGACAGACCCGCCCCCACCAGTACTGTACCCCAGTGTTATACAGTGACAGACCCGCCCCCACCAATGCTGTACCCCAGTGTTATAGTGACAGACCCGCCCCAACCAGTACTGTACCCCAGTGTTATACAGTGACAGACCCGCCCCCACCAATGCTGTACCCCAGTGTTATACAGTGACAGACCCGCCCCCACCAGTACTGTACCCCAGTATTATACAGTGACAGACCCGCCCCCACCAGTACTGTACCCCAGTGTTATACAGAGACAGACCCGCCCCCACCAGTACTGTACCCCAGTGTTATACAGTGAAAGACCCGCCCCCACCAGTACTGTACCCCAGTGTTATACAGAGACAGACCCGCCTCCACCAGTACTGTACCCCAGTGTTATACAGAGACAGACCCGCCTCCACCAGTACTGTGCCCCAGTGTTATACACTGACAGACCTTCATCAGATGGGTGGGAGTTCTGATCACAAACAGGGCACAAAGACACAAACTCAATTTACATGAAGAAAGATTGGAATGTGAGTGTTTACAGGTAATCAAGTCTTAAAAGGTACAGACAATGTGAGTGGAGAGAGCATTAAGCACAGGTTAAAGAGATGTGTATTATTTCCAGACAGGAAAGTTAGTGAGATTTTGCAAGTCACGAGGATTACAGATAGTGTGACATGAACCCAAGATCCCAGTTGAGACCGTCCTCATGTATGTGGAACTATCAGTCTCTGCTCAGCGACTCTGCACTGTCGTGTATCATGAAGGCCACCTTGGAGAACGCTTACCCTGAAGATCACTGGCCGAATGCTCGTGACTGCTGAAGTGTTCCCCAACAGGAAGAGAACATCCTTGCCTGGTGATTGTCAAATAGTGTTTGTTCATCCGTAGTCTTAGTGTCTGCATGGTCTCCCCAATGTACCATGCCTCGGGACATCCTTTCCTGCAGCGTATCAGGTAGACGACATTGGCCGAGTTGCAAGAGTATGTACCGTGTACCTGGTGTTCTCACCTGAGATGATGGCGTCCATGTCGATGATCCGGCACGTCTTGCAGAGGTTGCTGTGACAGGGTCGGGGTCACTGTTCTCCTGAAGGCTGGGTAGTTTGCTGCAAACAATGGTCTGTTTGAGGTTGTGCGGTTGTTTGAAGGCAAGAAGTGGGGTTGTGGGGATGGCCTTGGCAAGATATTCATCTTCATCAATGATATGTTGAAAGCTCCGGAGAAGATGTCATAGCTTCTCCACTCCGGGGAAGTACTGGATGACGAAGGGTACTCTGCCACTGTGTCCCGTGCTTATCTTCTCAGAAGGTTGGTGCGGTTTTTGGCTGTGGCGTATTAGAATTGTCGATCGATGAGTCAAGTGTCATATCCTGTTCTTATGAGGGCATCTTTCAGTGTCTGTTGTGATCCTCCTCATCTGAGCAGATCCTACGTACATGGAGGGCTTGTCTGTAGGGGATGCCTTCTTTAATGTATTTAGGGTGGAAGCTGGAGAAGTGGAGCATCGTCAGGTTATCCGTGGGCTTGCAGTACATTGAGGTGATGAGATGGCCGTCCTTAATGGAGGTGCACATGTCCAAGAATGTAACCGATTCCGGAGAGTCTGATGGTGGGATGGAACTTGTTGATGTCATCATATAGTTAACTTGTTAATGTTATTATATAGTGACAAACCCAACCCAGAGTTATACCCCAGTGTTGTACAGTGATGCATTTGTCCTCACTAGTACTGCACCCCAGTGTCATACACTGACGGACCTGTCCCCACCAATCCCAGTGTGATATAGTGACAGATCTGTCCCCACCAGTAATGGACCCCAGTGTTATGCTGCGATGGTTGAGATCTGCCATACAGTCCAGGTTCCTATTTAGAATCCTGGCTAGTACGCCTTGTGATATTTAAGTAATACCCTGAACAGTGGGGGCCAGGTAGAGACAGGGAATTTTTACAAACATCCAGCGTGACTCATGCTGACTGTGTACCGACGCAAGCGATAACTCGTTACGCCAGAACTGACTCATAACCTGTTTACAGAGGAGATCCTGATAAGTACCACTCAAAATTCCAGTAAGAGTCAGGTGTCAAAGGAATACAGCAATCTGGTGAAAATGAGAACATGAACTGACTGGGGAAGACAACAGGAAACACAAAGAACAATCCCATGGCTGTGTGTCTGGGATCAAATGTAGTAAAAAGTCTGACAACCACCACATCGTCATATGTAGGCCAGACCTAACGGTTTCCTTCCCTCAAGGACATTAGTCAAGTCAGATAGAGTTTTACAACACTTGATAATGGTTTCTTAGTCACCATTAGAGTTTTTTTTTGAAGAGAGAGACAGTTTGGTGTGACCCAACAGAGCAAGCAGCTTAGTTAGTGTAACCAGGCTGGTTGATACCTGCAGGAGAGCAGACAGTTATTATCATGTGGAGAATAGTAAAAGTTTTTTTTGGATGATGTACTTAACAGACATTTAGACCTTCAATTTGACAACGATAATCTGAAAGGATACTAGGGATTAAATAGCAACAGGGAGTCAGAGGAGTTTGCCCTCACTTTCATTTCTTCATTTTAAGCATGTCACAAATCCTCTGTAATGTCTCAGGGAGTCGGGACAGCTGTTTAGGGACTGCCCAGGGAATTCCATTCTGTTGGAAAAAGGAACACATCCCGGAAGCTACCGCATTGTGTGTGAAAGGAACCTGTTGAGAGAGCCAAGTCAGGGAGTAAAGTACAGACTGGGGCGGGTAGGGGCAGGTAGGGTAGGGCGCACCTGAATGGATATCAGAGTGAAGCAGAGATACTGCCTTCCCAGGGGGGAGTTTCACTTCAAGCTGATGTCAGTTAGTCCCCACACCAGATTCCAGTGATGAATTAAATATCCATGTAAAATTAAACCACTTCACACCAACGTCACAGCTGCAGTATAATACACCCTCAGCTTCCTTTACAAAGGCATCTCTCAGTCCTCCCTCCTAAAATGCTACAAAGCTGAAGCTGGAGTGGTGTGTTTTACAATTCACTTTGTCATTTCATCTGCTGTTCCGGCTGCGGTGTTTTGCTAACCTATACTAAACTCTCGTTATAAATACTGTCCCCCTCAGTAAAACTTTTACTTCCTCAATCTTGGTTTCAGTCTAAATGGCTTCCTCTTGCCTTGCTTAAAAACCTCATACATTTGCATAACCATACTGAATCAACGACTGAAAACCAAATGGCTACAAATAGTGACAGGCCAATTTTCAAACACACCAAAACAAAATCTGTCAGAGGAATTTACGATGTGGGTATGCCAGCGTTGGACTGGCGTAAACACAGTAAAAAGTCTGACAACACCAGGTTTTAGTCCAACCTATTTATTTGAAAATATACTCACAAGCTTTCGAGGGGACTCCCTCTTCGTCAGGTGAATGGAGAGTTCTGGCCTCAGACAGAGCATATAAAGCACAGACAGTTTAGAGATTACTGATCAGAATGCGAATCCTTACACCTAACCTGCTGTTCAAGACCTGAAGTGGCTGATAATGTGAGTGGAAGGAGCACTGATCACAGTTTAAAGAGATGTGTATTGTCTCCAGACAGTACAGTAAGTGAGGTTTTGCAAACCCAGGCAAGTCAGGGGGGTTACAGATAGTGCGACATGAACCCAAGATCCCTGTTGAGACCGTCCTCATGTGTGCGGAACTTGGCTATCAGTCTCTGCTCAGCGATCCTGCGCTGTCGTGTGTCGTGAAGGCCGCCTTGGAGAATGCTTACCCGAAGGGCCTTCACAACACACGACAGCGCAGAGTCGCTGAACAGAGACTGATAGCCAAGTTCCGCACACATGAGGACGGTCTCAACAGGGATCTTGGGTTCATGTCGCACTATCTGTAACCCCCGTGACTTGCCTGGGTTTACAAAACCTCACTTACTGTACTGTCTGGAGACAATACACATCTCTTTAAACTGTGATCAGTGCTCCTTCCACTCACATTATCAGCCACTTCAGGTCTTGAACAGCAGGTTAGGTGTAAGGATTCGCATTCTAACCAGTAATCTCTAAACTGTCTGTGCTTTATATGCTCTGTCTGAGGCCAGAACTCTCCATTCACCTGATGAAGAGGCAGTCCCCTCGAAAGCTTGTGAGTATATTATCAAATAAATAGGTTGGACTAAAACCTGGTGTTAAAGGAATTTACACCACAGCTCCTTAAACTGCTACACCCAGCATCACACATCTCCATGGTGCCAATTCACCTCCCTGTAAGTGGAGCAACTGAGAAAAAAGCTATCAAGTTCAGCAGCAATTAGGGAAGTCAAATCAAATGTTGGTCTTTATTTCAAAGGGAATGGAGTACAAGAAATGGGGAAGTCTTGCTAAAACTCTACACGGCACTAGTTAGACCGTACCTGGAATACTGTGAATAGTTTTGGGTCCCTTATATAAGGAAAGATATACTGGCATTGGAGGCAGTCCAGAGAAGGTTAACTAGATTGATCACAGAATCTATACAGTGTAGGAAGCCATTCAGCCCATCGGGTCTACACGAGCTCTCTGACAGAGCATCTTATCCAGGCACACCCGCTACCCTAATCCTGTAACCCCCTCACACGTACATCTTGGAACACTTGTCTAGTGGCTCTGGACTTGCACAGCTTGTGCTTAAGTTGTGCTTCAGCAAGACACCTTGCTTCGTGAGTTTGACAGACCTTGTGGATGAGGCAGCGCCAGGTAGGGCAGTTTTCTGGCAGCATTTCCCAGGTGGTCGTGTCAATGTCAAGCGACTTCAGGAAAGTTTTGAGTGTGCCTTTGTAATATTTCTTCTGCCCTCTACGTGAGCGTCTTCCAGCAGAGAATTCCCCAAAAAGAAATTGCTTGGGTATGCGCTCGTCCAGCATATGGATGACATGACCTGCCCATCGGGTCTGTGCTCTCATCAGCAGTCTGTGGACTGATGGTAGACCTGCTCCACAGAGTACTTCAGTACTTTCTGGTACTTTGTCTTGCCATCTGATGCATTATATTCTGCAAAGACAAGTCATGTGGAAATGATTGAGCTGTCTTGCGTGCCTTCGATACATAGTCCACGTTTCACAGGGATACAGGAGGGTAGTGAGTACCACGGCGCTGCAGACTTTTGTTGCTGGGCTGATTCCTCGATGTTCCCATACAGTGGAGCGTAGTCTACTGAAAGCAGAACTTGCCTTTGCTATTTTGCAGTTAACTCCAGTCACTGCTTGGGAGAGGGTACTGTCAAGATAAGTGAACTGGTCCACTGCCTGTAGTTTCTGCCCTTTGATTGTGATTATGGGTTGTGTGCGCGGTGCATGAGGAGCAGGCTGGTGTATGAATTTGGTCTTTTTAACGTTGATGGTGAGTCCAAAATTGTCACATGCCGTGGAAAATTTGTCCATGTTGACTTGCATCTCTGGCTGTGACAGTGTACAGGGTGCAGTCAAACAGGAAGTCTCTCAGAACAGTCTCTTTCATTTTGGTAATAGGTTGAAGTCTCCTCAGGTTGAAGAGCTTCCCATCCACTCTGTACTTGAGGCTGATTCTAGCAACACTGTCCTGGAAGGCATCATTCAGCATGGCAGTAAACATCAAGCTAGCACACAGCTCAGTTGAAGCCATTGGTGACTGGGAATGCCTTAGAGGATTCTCTGGTCATCCAGTACTCTGGCCATCATGCTATCATGGAACTGGGGTACCATCTTAATGAACTGGGAGGGGGCGGGGGTTGCAGTCGAACTTTGACACGATCCTTCACAGGCCTTGTTGGCTGAGTGTCGAAGGCTTTCACAAGGTCAACAAAGGTTGTGTCGAGCTTGTGATTCTGCTCCTGACACTTCTCTTGAAGTTGGAGCACAGCAAAAATCATATCAATAGCCCCATGACCTTTGTGGAAGCCACACTGTGACTCTGGAAGGAGGCCCAGCTCCAAATGAACGACCAGACGATTTAGCAGGACTCTTGTGAGGGTTTTTCCTGTGATGGAGAGCAGCAAGATCCCTTGGGGTTGTCGCGTACTTGTTGATTGCTGCCACATACTTGCTGATTGCCCTTCCTCTTGTTGAGATGTGTGATGGAAGCATCTTTAAGTTCCTGAGGCACGGATCCTTGCTTCCAAAAGGACTGGAACAACTCGCTGAGCTTCTCGATAAGTACAGAACAAGCAGCTTTGTGGGTATGGCATCTGCCCCTGGGACTTTGCCACTGAATAGCTGGCTGACAGCTTTCGTGACTTCGGCTACAACCAGTGGGTCATCCATAGCGCTGTTGATATCAACCTGGGGAATCCTAACGCCTCATTGTTAACAGATGACAGTCAGTTGAGGACGGCTTCAAAGTGTTCAACCCATCTCTGCAGGAACTGAGCCCTCTCTGTAATGACAGTTGTACCATCTGTACTCAGGAGGGGGAAACTTCTGAGGGATTGAGGTCTGTAGAGGATGTTGAGGGCTTCATAGAACCGTTTCAAGTCGTTTGTCAGCGTATCCCTGTATTTCATCTGCCTTGGAGCTCAGCCAGGCATCCTGCATTTTACACAGCTTATTCTGGACTTTTATCAGTGCGCACTGATAAAGGTGTTTATCTTGACAGCTGAAGATGGGTCGTTCTGACAGGCCCGAAGAATATGGTGCTTTTCAACAAGTAGAGCCTGTATCTCCTCTTCATTCTCATTGAACCAATCATGCTGCTTGCGGGAAAAAGGCCCGAGCATCTTCGGTGCAGATGTATGGACAGCGTTCCCAGTCATCCTCAGCGCTGCCTGCGGGGCGTTTCCCTTTGTGGGAGTGTCTAGCACTGGAGAATATAATCCCAGAATAAGAGGTTGCCCATTTAAGACAGAGATGAGGAGGAACAGCTTCTCTCAGTAAATCTGTGGAATTCTTTACCGCAGAGGCTAGGTCGTGAGGTATGATTAACGCTGAGATAGGCAGGCTTTTGATCAGTAAGGGAATCCAGGTTTATGGGGCTAAAGTGGGAAAATTGATTTGAGAATTATATCAGGTCAGTCATGGTCACATTGAATGGCAGAGAAGATTTGATGGGCCAAATGGCCTACTTCTATTCCTATGTCTTATGGTCTCAAACATTCTTGAAGCCTGCAATATTCTGCAGAAAGGTCACTGGCCTGCAATTCACTCACTCTCCACAGAAACTGCCTAGTCTGCTGAATATTTCCAGCATTTTGTTTTAGATTTCCAGTGTCTACAGTATTTTTCTTTTCTTCTACAAAGCACAGCGTTTTTTTTGTTCATTAAAACTTTCCATTTAAACTATCCCGTCAGCAGAGTCATGCATTCAAGCCGTGTGCAGTTCCCCCCACACATTGAGGGGGTCCTGGGCAGGCATATACTTGACCCCACAGCCGTCGGGAACCAGCCTCTTCTCTGCTAACATCTCATCAAGATCCTCGGCGTTGAACTTGGTGAAGCCCCATTGCTTGGGGATGTGGGATCTTTTGCCTCCCGGGGAACTTGAACTTTGCCCAGAGGGCCTCCTCGATCACGTGCTCTTTGTTCTGTGTCTTGGTTCGCACTGACATGATGATCTGGCCAATGTTCACCCGCGCCACAGCATTTAAACAACATAAATTAATTTAGATAATGTAGAAAATCAATAAAGTATTGGAAATAGCCAACAGGCTTAGAAGCATCTGTAGACACAGTAAGAAGTTTCACAACACCAGGTTAAAGTCCAACAGGTTTATCTGGTAGTAAACGCCACTAGCTTTCGGAACGCGGTTCCTTTGTCAGGTGAGTGGAGAGTTCAGAACAGTTGTGAAACTTCTTACTGAGTTTACCCCAGTCCAACGCCGGCATCTCCACAGCATCTGTAGAGATAAAATTAATGTTTCAAAGTGAAACCCATCAAGTAGCAACACTAACAGAGACTGTCTAGACATTATCACACTGCTATTTGTGGGAGCTTGCCATGTGTTTTCCTATGTGATAACAGTGACTACACGTCAGCGAAGGTTGTAAATTGCTCTAGAGTGTCTGAGATGCATCATTGTACATATGTGTGGCTGTTTTAATGAAACCAGTTAGCAGCCAGCTAGCATGCAGGAACTGACTCCCTATTGAAAAGGAGCCAATCTTGTCCTCTGGGATTTCCAGAATCATTTTGAAGTCACTTTAAAACGTCAATTCTCAATGTTTAATATTTGTTCATCAACACCTCAGATGAAACTTTGAGTAACCCACACTTCCTGACTCCCCAAAGCCCGTCCACCATCAACAAGACCAAGTTCAGGAGAGTGTTAGAATACTCTCCACTTGCCTGGATTAGTGCAGCTCCAACATTCAAAAGGTCAATACCACCCAGAACAACCCAGTCCATCCAACAAATTAAACATTCACTTCCTCCACCAACAGTGTACCATGGCAGCAGTGTGTACCATCGACAATGTGTATTGAAAAAACTCGCCAAGGTCCCTTTTGACAGTGCCTTCCAAACCCATGACCTCTACCACTTAAAAGGGCATTGGAACACCAACACCTGCAAGTTCCCCTTTAACCCACACACCACTTGTTCACTGTTGTTGGGTCAAAATCCTGGAACTCGCTTCCTAACAACTTTCTGGGTGTATCTATGCTACGCGGACAGCAGTGGGTCAAGGTGGCAACTCACTACGCAATTAGAGATGAGCAACAAATGTCAGCTTTTTTAGTGATGCCCACATCCCAAATTCATCAAACTCCCACCACCAATTCTTCACCCGGGATACAGATGCCTATTGGATCGCTGCAATCTGGTTGCAATGTGTTTGGAGCTGGGTGTTAAAATGTGAGAACTATCAGGCTGCCAGAAGGCACACTCGTTTATATCCAACAGGAGGTATAATCAGTCAACAAGTTCTCAATCCCATTTCAGAAAGGATTTGCAGTCTCATTTACAGTCAATACTCCCATTAGAGAGAAACATAAGACAACACAATCTTGCTCACAACCCAGAAGGATCCATTACTCTCATAAATAATTGCTCAACACCCTTTGATGTCACTGAGATAGGATGTTTCCCCTGGTATGGGCGCACAGTCTCAGAATAATAAATATGTATCTTGACTTGGTTTTAAAAGCCCTAAGCCATAGAGCAATGCTGATGAACTAGTGTGCTTGGGCCAGAGGGGAAGGCCCCTCGTTCAGGAGTTGCTGCAACAACGACATGGATGTGGACAAGAGAAGAACATGGTCATTGGACTGCAAGGAAATCCAATGCTAAGAAGGATCGAGGAAGACAGTGAAACTAAAACTCTAATTTTGAGGATGAAGTGAGTGGGGCTGTGTAAGGAGACAGTGCGGTCCAAGAGTTCACCTCCCAATGCAGGCCTGAGCCTGGGCTTGTTAGTGCCTCAGCAGCACTTTGTGGGGAACTTGCACTGAGAATGGCCAAGCGTGAGAACCCTAACCTGAGACTGAGAGCAGAGAGCCAAGCAGCATTGCAGAGGTCCAAAGCAAAGAGTTACACAGAACCACTGAAGGAATGGGGCCCCAGCAATCTGATTAGGCCTCATTGAGATAAGTGGAGCTGGAACACAGACAGGGGGCAAAGCAGAATTCAGGTCAGTTACATCACATAGGCGGGGGAAGGGGGTGAGACAGCATGCAGACCATAAACTTTACTCCACCAATCCCATTGTCTCAGGGTGTCAAGCTTCCAGACAATTCTGTACCAATGCTCGACTGTATAAAATCAAAACAGTAAACGCTGGATCCAGTATTCTCTGTTTTTCTCTCAGATTCATAGCACCTAATAGGGTACAGACTCCCAGCTGAGAGAGCAGACGTTTCATCAATCAAGGCAACACCTTCTAAAGTGCAGCACTCTCCAAATACTGCACTCCTGCCAGTTTAAGGTTATGTATTCAGGCCTTTGAAACAGGTCCTGACTCAGGGCAATGTTAGAGAATAAAATCACTTTAGTCTACATTGCAGCAAAGGTACAGGTACACTTTCACACAGGTACAGTGTTTGAAAATACAGGGCTGTTTGTGAAACTGTTGGGAGTCTTGTAACACTAAACACTCAGGGGACAACAGCATGTGAAATATCAGATTTAAAACATTACCTCGATTCCTCTCCATTGATGCTGCCTGACTTGCCGAGTGTTTCCAACAATTTGTTTTTGTTTCAGATTTCCAGCATCAATGATTACTCACCATGAGTCCAAAGAAAATGTCATCGATGTATCTAGTGTATAGCATTGGTTGAAGGTCCTGTGCAGTGAGGAGATCTTGTTCAAATTTGTGCATGAAGATGTTGACATATTAAGGTGCGAATTTGGCTGTTCCGTGTATCCGGATGAAAATTCGGTTGTTGAAGGTGAAGATATTGTCACAGCCGTCAACTCAACAAACCGATCAAGATCTTTGATCTAGATCTTCAGAGCACTCTCTGTGCTCTCATCCCATGCATTCCCGTTGGAGACCTCTACTGCCTCCCGAAGATACACAAGGCAAACACACTCGGCCGTCCCAACGTATCGGGCAGTGGGACCGATACTCTGTGCAAGAACATTTCTGTGCTTCGTCGAGGGTATCCTGAAACCCATTGTATAAAGAGCTTCCAGCTTTTGTCGCAACACTATGGACTTCCGACAGAAACTCAGCACACATGGAGCAGTTGAACCAGGAGCACTCCTCATCACAAGTAGTTGTCTCGGCATTCTAAACCAGCATCCCTCACAACGATGGCATTGCTGCAACTGCCTCAGTAATCAACTCCGACAACTGCCAGTCTCCTGATGCAATTTTACAACTCATCTGCTTCATCCTGGACTACAATGTCTTCACCTTCAACAACCAGTTCTTTATCCAGACACATGGAATAGCCATGGGGACCAAATTCACGCCTCAAAATGCCAACATCTTCATGCATAGGTTTGAACAAGATCTCTTCACCACACTGTACCTTCAACCAATGACATTTTCTTCCTTTGGACCCATGGTGAAGAATCATTGAAACAACTATATGATGACATCAAGTTCCATCCCACCATCAGACTCACCATGGACTACTCTCCAGAATTGGTTGCATTCTTGGACACACGTATCTCCATCAAGGACAGTAACCTCAGCACTTCACTGTACCGCAAACTCTCGGATAACCTCACGATTCTCCATTTCTCCAGCTTCCACCCTAAACATATTAAAGAAGCCATCTCCTATGGACAAGCCCTTCGCACACATATGATCTGCTCAGATGAGGCGGATCGCAACAGACACCTCCAAACGCTGAAAGATGCCTCAAAAGAACAGGATATGGCGCACGACTCATCGATTGACAGTTCTGATGCGCCACAGCAAAAAACCGCATCGACCTCCTCAGAAGGCAAACACGAGACACGGTGGAAAGAGTACCCTTTGTCGCCCAGTACTTCCCCAGAGTGGCGAAGCTACGACATCTTCTTCGGAGCCTTCAACATGTCACTGATGAAGACGAACATCTCGCCAAGGCCATCCCCACACCCTCACTTCTCACCTTCAAGCAACCACACATCCCAAACAGACCACTGTTTGCAGCAAACTACCCAGCCTCCGGAACAGTGACCATGACACCACACACCCCTGCCACGGCAACCTCTGTAAGACATGCCGGATCATCAACACGGATGATCAACACATCTCACATGAGAACACTATCCACCAGGTGCGCTGTACATACTCTTGCAACTCAGCCAATGTTGTCTACCTGATACACTGCAGGAAAGAATGTCCCGAGGGATGGAACATTGGGGAGACCATGCAAACATTTCGACAACAGATTAATGAACACCGATTGACAATCACCATGCAAGAGTGTTCTCTTCCTATTGGGGAACACTTCAGCGGTCATGGGCATTCGGCCTCTGATCTTCAGGTTAGCTTTCTCCAAGGTGGCCTTCACATCACATGACAACGCAGAGTTGCTGAGGAGAGACTGATAACCAAGTTCCGCACACGAGGACGGCCTCAACCGGGATCTTGGGTTCATGTCACACTATTCGTAATCCCCACGACGTGCAAAATCTCACTAACTGTCCTGTCTGAAGACAATACACATCTCTTTAACAAAGAACAAAGAACAACACAGCACGGGAAACAGGCCCTTCGGCCCAACAAGCCCGCGCCGCCGTCCCATTGTCTCAGTGACCTATTCATGATTTTAGTCTACGCCTAATGTGCGAGGATCAGGGAGGTCCAATATAGGGACAATTTGTTACCCAATCAATCAGCCTAAAAGCACTTCTTTGGGATGTGGGAGGAAACCGGAGCACCCGGAGGAAATCCACACAACCACGGGGAGAACGCGCAAACTCCCACAGACACAGGCCCAAATCCATGTGTCCGCACAGCAACAGAGATAGTCTCTGAGCTGTCATGTTGCCCTTGAGATGGTCCAGTTTAAGCACACTAACGACATGAAGCAATAGGCAACTCCCGAAGCAACATCCAAGAGCAGCTCACTACAACCTGCCGCATGCATGCCCCTTGCTGGTCAACAAGGTGGACTTAAATGCCTGTGGAGACATAAAAGTCATTATTAAACAGGCAAAGACTGTAACATCCCTGAGGCAAAAACAGAATCCCAAGCCTACAATGTTTAGTAAGGCCTGCTATATCCCCCTATATGTAGACCGCTCATGTGGCTGTCTAAGTGACTCTTAAACAACCCTAGCATGCCTGCTTCCACCACCTTACTCGGCAGTGCATTCCACAGTGCATTCCACACCCCCACTACCCTTTGCGTGAAAAACTGCCCTCTAATATTGGTCTTATACCTAGCCCCCCTCACCCTAAGCCCGTGACCCCTCGTTCTATCCATTTCTAATAGCGGAAAAAGCTTACCACCATTTACTCTATCTATCCCCTTCATAATCTTATAAACCTCTATTAGATCCCCCCTCAGCCGACGTCTCTCAAGGGAAAACAGCCCAAGTTCGTTCAATCTTTCCTCGTAAGACAGCCCTTCCATACCAGGCAGCATCCTGGTAAATCTCCTCTGCACTCTTAACCTGCACTTAACGCTCTCTCCGCTCATATTGTCTGCATCTTTAAGACTTGATTACCTGTAAAGACTTGCATTCCAACTACTATTTTATAAACTGAGTTTGTGTCTTTATATGTCCTGTGAACAGAACTCCCACTCACCTGACGAAGGAGCAGCGAGAGCTGCGAAAGCTAGTGGCTTCTGCTACCAAATAAACCTGCTGGACCTTAACCTGATGTTGTGAGACTTCTTACTCTATTCTCTCCCCACAGATACTATGAGGCCTGCTGAGATTTTCCAGCATTTTCTGTTTTTGTTTCAGATTCCAGCATCCGCAGTATTTTGCTTTTAACTGAACTGCAACAATGGGCTTGTGCTCAGAAACGCAGCAAATTATTACTTACTAAATTACAAAGTAGTAAGCTTAATATTGGACTTCAGGTCTGGTTACAATGCCTAAATGTACCAACACAATACATCATGAGGTGTTATTCCTAAACATCCAAACCTGTCAGCGAGCACGTTCTACTCCCCTTCTCAAACGAGGGGATCAGAACAGCAAAGCAGAAAGTTCAGCCATTCAACATAGGGCTGGCGTGGGTGTGGGGAAGCACCTGCCCTAGATTTAGACCGGCAGAGTTTACGGCTGTTTTTATACAATCACAGCACCATTGGATTAAACTGAGGAATCTTTAAAAATCTAAGAATCTACGCTTCTACAGATTTCTTTGCCGCTTGGTTTTGTTTTAAAGAGCTCTCTCTCAATGAGGAATGTAGAAAGGTTATGAAATGTTGATGCTCCTGTTCTATCTTTACATCTATAACCTGTTTTACAAGCTGTGCAGTGTGAAGTCAAGCCACGTGTCACTTCTGGTCTCAAAGTGCACTAGCTAGCATTTCACACACCGCTGCCTGGTAAGGAGAGGCATGCTGTATTACTGTGAGGAAACAGCTACAGGAAATAACAGGATAAAAGCAAACTCACAAGAATGCAACACATCTGCAGGCTCAGAATGCAGAAGGAACTATGCTTATCAGCACATCACAACGAGAACCTACTGACAGCTTAGAAACCAAGTGTCAACTCTCTCAAACCTGAAAACAGCCCACATTACTGATCAGTGATTAAAAAACAGACTCTTGTGACAAGTTAGAGTGCATTTAATGTAATAAAACACCCCTAGGTGCTTTGTAAGAGCATTATGAACCAAAAAGAGTTATTTGTGAAGAAAACAGCACCAAAATATTGTAATGGTTCATCCTGCAATTCCAGCATGAGGTCTGAGGAGAGTGCACTGTTAGCCTCTTCAACAATGGCCTTGACAGAGCCCAGTCTGATGCTGCCCTCATGTGAAAGTTGGCCACTTGGGTGAGGGCTTGGGGGTTGGGTGGCAGTAAGCAATCTATCCAGGAGGGAAACAGTATCTTGCAGTCACAAGACAGACAAATTGAGAAAAAAAGACATCAGTTGCATCAGGGGAATAGAAATACATCAGATGAATGCTTGCATTGTGTGTCAGATCAGAGCAGCTGTGTGAAAGTCTTTTTCTTCCTCCTTCGATTACTTGTTGGGTAAGGGCATCAGAAACATAGAGAAATGGTGTATAAATGGAAATGGAAATGGTGTATAAATGGGACTGTAGCTCAGCCATATTCTCCAAAACAGGATGGCTGACTATGCTGGAGTGATCTACTTCTGTGTCCCTCAGTGAAGCTGAGAAATCTCAATCATGTTGGGGACAAGGGGTGAACCGTAATAATCTGCAGGATCCTACAGTGCAGGAGGCTGACAATTAGCACTGACTCTCCAAAAGAACATCTCACCCAGGCCCATCCCACCACCTCTGTAACCTGCGCATTTACCATGGCCAATCCACCCAACCTGCACATTTGGACTGTAGGAAGAAACTGGAGCACCCAGAGAAAACCCACGCAGACACGAGGAGAACATGCAAAGTCCAGACAGATCTAAGGCCAGAATCCGAACCTGGGTCCCCAGCACTGAGGCAGCAGTGCTAACCATTATGTCACCAAGCTACTTCTGCAACTGTGCAGCAAACAACCTTTTCTTCCACTATTTTGAACGGTCAGAAATTAATGACAGACCAAGTCCTTTCTATGTACAATGTTGACACCTTCCAGTAGTTCCAGAGAACTCAATCGAAAATGAATCCTGGCTGATCCTGAGGTAGATAGATTTCTGATCAATAAGGGAATTAAGGGTTATGGGGAGCAGGCGGGAATGTGGAACTGAACCACTATCAGATCAGCCATGATCTTATTGAATGGCGGGGCAGGCTTGAAGGACTAGATGGCCTACTCCTGCTCCTATTTCTTATGTTCTTGTGATCTTGGTCTGTCCTGGCCTGAGGACATACAGCCCAATAGTAGCATTTATGTTGCTTCCTTGGTTAAAAACTGGTAACCTGGCCCAGCCCAGCCCAGCACTATAAAAACTATTCCATTTCTAACAAAGCTCCAACAGAAGAACTCAGCTGGACAATGCTGCCTTTTAGTCCCACATATGCTTATTTTTTAAGCAGAAGAACACATCACTAGAATTCTAATTATGTTAACAGATATCAACATCAAAGGGAGAGTACAGCAGCTGCCTACACTCACTACGAAATACAAAGTACATAGCCAATTGATCGATAAACACAGACAGTGCACCGAACAACATTAATTCAGCTGGAGTGCGTGGGTTAGCTATCAAATACGATGCCAACAAAATGTAGACAACAGCTGGGAAAATATATAGTCCAAGATTCTGCCCAGCACGTATCAATAGAGACTGGAAGTTGTTAAAACGGAGGGCAGCACAGACATGTTCGAGAACAGCTCCACTTGCTCAGCAACCCATTTTTACCAACTTATGCTGGCTCCATGATACTCAATACTTAAAATATAAAATCCTTCCCTCACTTCATCTCTCTAGCCCTCTGTAGCCTGGCACTTCCTTTCCACTCACTCTGATATCATGGCTAACACCCCCTCAATCTTACTCAACATTGGCTGATGTGCATTCAAGTACTAAATCCCAGATTTCGGAATTTCCCCCCCTTCCCGGACTTCCCTACCACTCCAATATTCTCCACAAACCTGTCTCTGATGTAGTGTTTGATCATCCAAGGCATGGCAACAGAGTGGTTTGCACTGCTACCTCACAGCTCCAGGGATCTGGGTTCAATATGGCGTTAGGTCACTGTCTGTGAGGAGTTTGATCTGCGTGGGTTTCCTCTGGGTGTTCTGGCTTCTTCCCACACTCCAAAGATGTGCAGGTTATGTAGATTGGACATGCTAAATTAACCCCAGTATCAGGGCGATTAGCAGAGTTAATATGAGGAGGTTATGGGAATAGGGCCTGGGTGGGATTGTGGTCGGTGCAGACTTGATGGGCTGAGTGACCTCCTTCTGAACAATAGGGACAATGATTCTGTTCCTTAGAGTTGTTTTTCCTCATGTGTTGAGGAAGTTTGAAAGTACATGGGGGAGCGGTAGTGGTGGTTCTGCATTTACAGTGTATTTAATGCAACTGTAAATACAGAACCACTATATTTTTTCCTAGCTGCTCACCTCCACCATTTCTTGATTATGGCCCAAATGCATTCCAAGGATAGAGGAGAACGCACTGACAACAAAATAAGATTGAAATAATCATGGGTCTTACATTCAACTAAAGATTCCAAGATGAAGCTTAGAATTCAGCCAAGCAGTGATGCGATAGAAATGGTTAACAATTAATGCAGGGACTGACACCTTCAGGGATAGCCTGAGCAGTCGGATAGTGACAGACCCTGCAGACAGAGTGTCCACCATGTCAGTGCTACCAAATAAACCTGTTGGACTTTAACCTGGTGTTGTGAGACTTCTTACACTATGTCAGTCAGAGACCTCTCAGAGTGCGCCCAACCCTGCAATCCAAATGCCTCACAGATAGAGTGTAAACAGTGGATGGCAGGTGAAATCTTGAAAAACGTGGGCCATTTTCTAGGAGCCTCTCTCAATGGATAGATGCTGATAATGAAATTCTTCCTCCATTGTGCCCACTCAGCCTTGTGTGGAAAAGGGGGTTTGAGGAGATTGCAAACTCAACAGGATGACCATGATTTACTGGGCACAAGCATCCCTGTGCTTCTTATGCTCAGAGACTCAGACATCTACAGCTGTCACCTCAAAGTACTGGAGAAGTACCATCAGCGCTTTCTTTGTAAAAATCCACCAAATCTAGTGGCAGGACAGATGGTCCAACAGTAGTGTCCTCTCCCAAGCCAATGTGCTCAGTATGTAGGCACCACTTAAAACCATCTCTGCTGGGCTGGGCATGTCTGACAACAGCAAAGCAACTGCTCTACTCAGACCGCTGACACGGCAGGAAACTCCCAGGAGGACCGACAAAATACTTTAGGGGTATCCCCAAATATTCCCTGAAGGTGCCAAACATACTCAAAAGACCCTGGCTTGTGATCAGCAAAAATAGAGAAAACTCAGTCGGGAATACATGAAACACATCCACCGAGTCTGTCCCCTCAACGAGGACAGAACTCTCCATTCATCTGATGAAGGGGCTAACCCCGAAAGCTTGTGAGTATATTATCAAATAAATAGGTTGGACTAAAACCTGGTGTTGTCAGACTTTTTACTGTGTTTACGCCAGTCCAACGCCGGCATACCCACATCATGACCCTCAACATGGAGAAGAGTGTGCAAACTGTGTGACGGACTTCTCAGAAGCCAGCAAAGTAGGGAGGGAGCAAGTCATCCTTGATCCTGAGGAACTACAACCGAAGGGGTGACACAGTGATTAGCACTGCTGCCTCATAGCGCCAGGGACCTGGGTTCAATTGCCAGCTTAGGTCCCTGTGTGTGCAGTGTCTGCATGTTCTCCCTATATTCGTGTGGGTTTCCTCTGGCTAATCCAGTTTCCTCGCACAGTCTGAAAGGTGGGCTGTTTAGGTGCACTAGCTAAATTCTCCCTCAGTGTACCCAAACAGGCACCAGAGTGTGGGGGTGAGGCGATTTTCACAGTAACATCATTGCAATGTTAATGCAAGCCTACTTGTTACACTAATAAGTAAGCTCACTTACCTCAGACAAAAGATAGACAGTGCCCACCTGGCCACTCAGGGCCCATGAACATGCCCACGGTGAATTAATCAGCTCTCCATTACTGTCACGCCAAAATGAGGAACTTTACTCATCATCATCCATCTAATATAATCCTCAATGAGTTCACCACACTATACTCAGGAGCATGCTTTAAGGCAAACCAAAGCAATAAATAGGAAAAGATATTTTTGAAAATAAAATCCAACTTACAGCTGTTACAGATAAACGTGCAGTGGACTGTCCATGTGCCGTTTCTGTTACAGAGCACAATCGAAGGATTAGCAGGCAGCGAGCCATGTAGATGCTCAGCGAGAGGCTTGGTGGAGAGGCGCAATGGTGTCACCCTCAACTACCCCCCACACTCCCCCCCTCACTAAGCCTCGAGGCACAAATTAGACAACAAACTGTATTAACAAAGCAACTCTGATCACTTCACTGGAACATGATCAAACCAAAAAGAGGGCCATCAGGATCAGTGATCCAGAGCTTGTTCAAAGAGAAAGTTTTTAACTGAATGTAGCAGCAAGGCAGATAATATCAAGGAAGAAAAAAAGCAGAAACAACTGGGCCTGGGTGCTGTCAATAGCGGTGTGAGGGAGTGAGGATTTATCAGACTGAGTTGGAGGAAATCAGAACCCTCAGAGTCTGGAGGAAATTCCTGAGATAGAGAGGAGCAAAGTCATGGAGGGATCTGAATGTGAGGATGAGAATTTTAAAATTGAGGCACTGTTTAACTGGGAGTCATTGTCAGTAAGTTAGCACAGGGATGATGAGTGAACAGGACCTGGTATGAGTTATACTTTGAAATTTACTGTCTTCTAAAGTATCCAAGTCTCTATGTTTCAATGTGGACAAGTCTGTTAGGAAGGAACTAAAACCTCTGGGCTTAATGAAAATAAAAATGTTGGTCTGGACAAACTATACACTTCTCTGTCTCGAACTCACCCTCAGACCAAAAGGGTGGCATGGTAGCACAGTGGTTAGCATTGCTGCCTCACAGCACCAGAGACCTGGATTTGATTCTGGCCTTGGGTGAGTGTGGAGTTTGCACATTCCCTGCATCTGTGAGGGATTTCCTCCAGATGCTCTGGTTTCCTCTCATGGTCCAAAGACATGCCATGGGGAACATATGGGCGTACTGGGTTAGAACCTAGGTAAGAGACTCAGTTAGACTCAATGGGTTCTTTTTGCACTGTAGGAATTTATAAAATGTTGAGAGGAATAGATAGGGTGGACTCTCAGAGACTATTTCCCCGGGTTGAAATGGTCGCTACGAGAGGACACAGATTTAAGGTGCGGGGAGGGAAGTACAGAGGTGATGTTAGGGGTAAGTTTTTCACTCAGAGGGTGGTGAGTGAATGGAATCGGCTGCCGTCGTCGGTGGTGGAGGCGAACTCGCTGGGGTCTTTTAAAAGACTTCTGGATGAGTATATGGAGTTTAATGGGATTGGGGGTTATAGATAGGTCTATAGATTGGTGGGGTTGATGCGATCGGCGCAACTCGAGGGCCGAAGGGCCTGTTTGTGCTGTAATGTTCTATGTATCTATGAATTCAGTAATGAACTAGGAGTTGCTGTCTCAGCGTTACAATTGTGGATTCACTTTTCCATGGAATACTGAGAATTATTTCAGTTAGTATTATGTTGACCTTAACTAATGAGATGGGAAAGAGTTTCTTTGACAACAGCACCAACATGGGAATAGGATGGGAGGGCATGGATTCGATGGGCCAAATAGACTCCTTCTGCAGTGTAGGGATTCTATAGTCCTTTGCTCAAATAAACCAAGAATTCCAAAATTCTCACAACTGAGCTATTCAGGAACTCACCATTTCTAACCTTCAACTTCCTAAGTCTGTGTGACCTGCACAATCATTACACAATATTGTTGGCGTGCGTAAGAAAGGTTTCACAAAGACTAAAGAGAACACAAAACAAATAGTTACACATCTTATAAACAAGTTCACACAGGACCAGTCAAATAGTGATATTACAGCACACATTGTGTAGACATGTATCTTAGAGCATTCATAGTGCTGAGCCAGAGATGAAGATGTTTGAAAGGGAAGAACATTTAAAATGCAGTTGGTGATTCAGGATTGTGGAAAGAGGACAAGTGGCCAGGCGAGGAAACTCAGAGTAAATCAGTGGGCTCCACAAAGGTCAGAGTGCAAGCCGGGGCTTACAATGGAAGAGAAAGATTCTGACTTTATTGATTCACGGGATGTGTCACTGGTTAGGCCAGCCTTTACTGCCCATCCCTAATTGCCCTTTATAAGGTAGTGGTGAGCTGCCTTCTTGAGTCATCAGTCCATGTGTGATAGGTACATCTACAGTGCTGTTAGGAAGGGAGTTCAAAGATTTTGACCCAATGACAGTGAAGGAGAGGCAATATATTTCAAAGTGAGGATGGATTTTGGCATGTAGGGGAACTTGCAGGTTTTGACCTTCTGTTGCCCTTGTTCCTATATTTGGTAAAGGTGATGGGTTTGGAAGGTGCTGTCAAAGAAACCTTGGTGAGCCCCTGGAGTATACCTTGCAGATGGTACACTCTGCTGTCATTGTGTATCAGAGGTGGAGGAAGTGGATGTTTGTAGATGGGTTGCCAATCAAGAGGGTTGCTTTGTCCTGGATGTTGTCAAGTTTGAGTGTTGTTGGAGCTGCGCTCATTGAGGCAAGTTGAGAGTATTCTTTCACACTCCTGACATGTGCCTTGTAGATGGTGGACAGGCTTTGCGACATCAAGAGGTGAGTTACTCACCGCAGAACTCCATCTGGCCTGTTCTTGTAGCCACAGTAGCAAATTCCGTTTCCAATCTATTGTAACTCCCGGGGGTGGGTGGGGTGTGTGTGTGTGTGTGTGTGTTGGGGGGGGGGGGGGGGGGGAAGAGAGAGAGAGAGAGAGGATTCAGAGAGGCTAACGCCAGTGAATGTCATGGGGCGCTGGTTAGGTTCACTTTCATTTGAGTTGTTCATGGTGGTGTGAATGTTACTTGCCACTTGTCAGCTTAAGCCCAGATATTGTCCAGATCTTTCCGCATTTGAACATGGACTGCTTCAGTATCTGAGGTGAAGAAGGTGGGACCCTTGTAGATGATATATTGGGCAACCAAGAGCCAGTGGAATCTGTCCAGTGTGGAGCAATGGGGATGTGGGAATTGGTGATAGAGAGAGAACAGGCAAAATGTTCTGGATTAACCTTATTGCCGAGAGGAATTGATTTAGGAGGTGGAGAAGACATGGATAGAAGAATTTTGAGCAGGCAGAAAGGGATGGGGTAGTCATGAGCAAGGCTACATAGACTGGGGAAAATGCAGAAGGAAGGACTGTGCAGAATCAGGAAGAAAGCTGAAGGTACCGAGCTGGCTCAGTCTGAGATTGCTCACATAGGTATCTGGTTGGTGCGTAGGGACAGTAAGAAGTCTGACAACATCAGGTTCAAGTCCAACCGATTTATTTGATAGTAAACTCACAAGCTTTCGAGATTTCCCTCTTCGTCAGGTGAATGGAGAGTTCTGGCCTCAGGCAGAGCACATAACAGCACAAATAGTTTACAGATTACTGATTAGAATGCGAATCTTTACACCTAACCTGCTATTCAAATCTTAAAGTGGCTAACAATGTGAGTGGAAGGAGCACTGAGCACCGATTAAAGAGATGTGCATTGTCTCCAGACAGTACAATAAGTACTGTACGCCACTTCATGGTGCGTAGGGCCCAGAGGGTGCTGGATGCTATTAGATTAATGGGCTTCGGGTTTATTGATGTTGGAAATACAGTGTGTCCATGTCAATCCTGAAAAATATCGAAACTGTCTCAGAATCAGAGGAAATGAATCAAAGAGCCACAACATACTAGCATGATGCTTGCTGCAGATGTGCAGAGCTGGCGAATATCCATTCCTGAAAGGCTAAACTGCATTCTCAAGTATCTCTGACTCACCATGACAATTTACAAAGAGCATTATGTTGGAGACAGAATAAATCAGATGCTTTCAATATATGGTCAATCGCAACACCTTTAGCTAAAACCACAAGGCTCTCGAGAGACTACACTTGTAAATCTATTGATTGGACTTCTCGAAAAGACCTTAGCTGATGGCCTGGGGCCAACAATCAGCCAGTTCAATGAAATCATAGCAATTGCTTTTTGCATCATATTTCAGCACGCCCTGAGACATAAGAACATAAGAAATAGGAGCAGAAGTAGGCCATCTAGCCCTTCGAGCCTGCCCCGCCATTCAATAAGATCATGGTTGATCTGTCGTGGCTCAGTTCCACCTTCCCGCCCTCTCCCCATAACCCTTAATCCCCTCTCTTATCAAGAACCCATCAACCCGCTTCTTAAAAATATTTAGCGAGGCAGCCTCCACCACTTCAACGGGCAGAGAATTCCAGAGATTCACCACCCTTTGAGTGAAGAAGTTCCTCCTCAACTCCGTTCTAAAACGCCTCCCCTTTATCTTAAGGCTGTGCCCCCTAGTCCTACTGTCTTTTTTAAGCGGGAAGAGTCTCTCCACCTCTATCCTATCCATCCCATTCATCATCTTATACGTCTCAATGAGATCTCCCCTCATTCTTCTAAACTCTAACGAGTACAAGCCTAGTTTATTCAGCCTCTCCTCATAGCTCAATCCCCTCAACTCCGGTATCAGCCTAGTAAACCTCCTCTGCACTCCCTCCAGGGCCAAAATATCCTTGCGCAGGTGCGGTGCCCAAAACTGCACACAGTACTCCAGCTGCGGCCTCACCAATGCCCTATACAGCAGCAGCAAGACCTCCCTACTTTTATATTCAATCCCCCTCGCTATGAAGGCCAGCATCCCATTCGCCTTCCTGACCACCTGCTGCACCTGCAAGCTGGGTTTTTGCGACTCATGCACAAGGACCCTGAGGTCCCTCTGCACCGTCGCCTGCTGCAGTTTTTTGCCACGTAAGTAATAGTCCTTCCTACCATTCTTCCTACCAAAGTGGACCACCTCACACTTGCCAACATTAAATTCCATTTGCCATTTCCTGGCCCATTCGCCCAGCCTATCTAGATCCTTCTGCAGACTCTCCACACCCTCCGCACAATCTGCCTTTCCCCCAATCTTGGTGTCATCAGCAAATTTCGACACCCTGCACTCGGTTCCCTCCTCCAGATCATCTATATAAATGGTAATGTAGCCAATTTCATTCACAGCATTTCCAGAAAACCACTCCTCCAAAAATAAATGGACCAGGGGAAACATAAACATCTAATGTAGAAGATGCAGCACAGGCAACAATTTCCCTCCACAAATCTCTTTGAAAGAAAAAAAGACTTTGATTTATACAACACGTGTCACAACCTCAGAATGTCTCATAGTGCTGTACAACTCAACTCAAGATGTGGAGATGCCGGCATTGGACTGAGGTAAATACAGTAAGAAGTCTCACAACACCAGGTTAAAGTCCAACCAATTTATTTGATAGTAAACTCACAAGCTTTCGGGGTTTGCCCCTTTGAACATTAGAACATAAGAAATAGGAGCAGGAGTAGGAGTTTGTCAGGTGCATGGAGAGTTCTGGCCTCAACTCAACTCAAAACAGCTCACACGAACATACGATATCGGAGCAGTGGGCCTACGAAACAGCTCCAACATTCAATCAGATCATGTCAGATCTGTCTGTGTTTTGAATTCCGCATTCCCATCTATCCCCAATAATTCACTTACCTAACAAAAATCTACCCTTCCACCCTTTCTGAGGAAGAAAGTTCCTGAATCCACAATCTCAAGGGCAACCAGTAAAGGGTAATAAATGCTGGCATTGCCAGTGACTGTCACATCCCACGAAAGGATAAGGCCATTTCATTCAACAGCAGCAGAATTGTGATCAACCACAACCTATAACCTTGTGGCCTGGTGTATCCCCCACTCTACCATTACCACCAAGCCTGGTTCAGTGAAGTGTGAAGAAGGGGATGTCAAGAGCAACACTAGTCATACCAAAAAATGAGGTGTCAACCTGGTGAAACTATAAAACAGGTCTGTTTGCATGCCAAAAGTCTGAAGCAGCAAGTAATAGACGGAGCTAAACTATTGCACAACAAACAGATCAGATCAAAGCTCTGCAGTCCTATCACATTCAGCATTGAATAATTGGGACTGCACAAACATCCACATCTTCAACAATGCAGGAGCAGAGCATATCAGTGCAAAAGATAAGGCTGAAACATCTGTAGCAATCTTCAGTCAAAAATGCCAAGTGGATATCCATTTTGGCCTCCTCCAGAAGTTCCAAGCATCACAGATGCCAGTCTGCAGCCAGTTCAATTCACTCCAAGTGATATTAGTAAATGGCTAAAAGCTCAGGGTACAGCAAAGACTTTAGGCCCTGAAAACATTCTAACAATAGTCCTGAAGGCTTGTGCTCCAGGACTAGCTGCATCCCGAGCCAAGCTGTTCCAGTACAGCTACACCACTGGCATCTACCCAGCAATGTGGAAAATTGCTCAGGTACACCCAGTCCTCAAAAAGCAGGACATTGATCAAGAAGAATGGTGCAATCATCGGCAAACTGAAGGCCAATCACCTCAGGCACAGGACATTATTTCAGGCATTCCTTAGGTTAGTGTCCTCGGCTCAACCATCTTCAGCTGCTTCATCAATGACCTTCCCTCCAGCGTTAGGTCAGAAATAGGAAAGTTCGCAAATAATTGTACAATATTGAGCATCATTTATTGTTCCTCAGACACTGAAGCAATGTATCCACGCGCTGCAAGTCTTGGACAACATTCAGGCTTGAACTCACAACAGGCAAATAATATTCATGACACACAAGTACCAGGAAATGAATTTCTTCAACAAGAGAGAATCTAACCATCTCCCCATGATGTTTAACATTATCACTGTTGAATCCCCTACTATCAATACCCTGAGGGGTTACCATTGATCAGAAACTGAACTGGACTCGCCACATAAATAAAAGCTGGTCAGAGGCTGGGAATCCTGCGGGGAATAAATAATCCCCTGACTCCCCAAAGCATATCCAGCATTTGTCTGGAAGAGTACAGCGCCAACAGCACTCAAGAAGGTTGACATCATCCAGGACAAAGCAACCCGCTTGATTGGCACCCTATCCCCCACCTTAACCATTCATCTCTCCAACACCCTTTCATAGTGGCAACCATGTGGACCTCAGCAAGTCATCAAGCTTCCTTTGGCAGCACCTTCCAAACCTATGGCCATTACCACTAGAAGGACAAGGGCAGCAAACACTTTTTTTTTAGAACCCTACAGTACAGAAACAGGCCCTTCGGCCCATCGAGTCTGCACCGAACACAATCCCACCCAGTCCCTATCCCCATATCCCTACACATTTTACCTGCTAATCCCTCTAACCTACACATCCCAGGATACTAAGGGGCAATTTTAGCATAGCCAATGAACCTAACCCGCACATCTTTGGACTGTGGGAGGAAACCGGAGCACCCGGAGAAAACCCACGCAGACACGAGGAGAATGTGCAAACTCCACACAGGCAGTGACCCGAGCCGGGAATCGAACCCAGGACCCTGGAGCTGTGAAGCAGCAGTGCTAACGACTGTGCTACCGTGCCGCCCACGGTAGCACAGTGGTTAGCTTGGAAACACCACCATCTGAAAGTTCCCCTCCAAATCGCTCACCACGCCAACTTGGAAATCTATCACTGTTTCAGCTGAATTGCACAGTAGGGGAAATTTCACTAGGGGAATTTTGCAGTAACTTCATTGCACGTTAATATAAGTCTTACTTGTGGCTAATAAATAAAACTTTTAACTTTTGTTTCTTTTCTGTCACTGGGTCAAAATCCTGGAACTCCCTTCCCACAGCAGTGTGGATGTACCCACACCACATGGAGTGCATTGACTCAAAAACACAGCTCACAACCTTAATCTTTAGGACAACCAGGAATGGGTAATAAATGCTTGGCTTACCAGCGACATTCACATCCTCTGAAAGGATAAAAAGATCCCATTCAAAACACAGCAATTGCTCTGTTACACGAAGTCCAGTCTCAGTTTTAACAGGATCACAAGCATTGTCTTCAGTAGTCCTGAAGCAGCAAGTTTCAGATCCATTTCCTGGCACCGACCCCAAAGGAATTTCAGGTCTAATCATCACTGGCAGACAAAATATTGATCTCGCTCCCACATTTCAGACTGGCTTCTGAGTGAACCATGTTAAAAACGTAGGAACTGCTGGACAAGGAACAGGTCCATAGGCCATCTGACTCACCATTTATCAATCTGGTTATCACATTATTTAACAATAAAGGAGATGCTGGCAAATGCTCACAATCAATTTCAATTGATTGGTCTACAGCAGATCCAGAAATAAGGTGCGAAAATCCTTCCTGTGGGGAGAACTTTGAGAATCATAGGTTGAAAGTGAACTGATCCCTCCAAACCAATACACTGACCACAATGTTTGAATAATTACTCATTCTCTGTATCTCACAATGTTATCTGAAAGAAATCCACTGGATTTGGTATTTTAATAAATTGCTGACTGTTTCCACAGATTAACACCTCACTCGCTGAAATAGTATTTCCTTGGATTAGTATTGAATTTATCCCATTCAAACTCAGGTCCTATCCTTCCGTTCTATTTTGGAACATAGGAGGAGTGGGCCATTTGGCCCATTGAGCCTATTCCACTGTTCAAACAGATCATAACTGATCATCTATCTCCACGCCATTTCCCCATTTCCCCCAGATGCCTTCACGTCATTAGTGTCTCGAAATCTATTGATTTCTATCTCGAACATGCTCAATGATGGAGCTTCCGCAGCTCTCTGGGGTAAAGAATTCCAAAGATTCATCACTCAGTGAAGAAATTTCTCCTCCTCTCAGTTCTAAGTGACCTTCCCCTTATTCTGAGACTGTGCGCCCTGGTTGTTTGTAGACTCACAATAAGAAATCTCACAACACCAGGTTAAAGTCCAACCAGTTTATCTGATAGTAATCCCACATCATGGTTACCATCGACACCGCAAACTGCTGGATCCAAGCGGAGAGGATCTCCAAGATAGCGCGACATGAACCCAAGATATGCGCAATCTGTAACCCCCGTGACTTGCCTGGGCTTGTAAAATCTCACTTACTGTCCTGTCTGGAGACAATACACATCTCTTTAATCTATGCCTATTGCTATTTCCACTCACATTGTCTGCATCTTTAAGACTTGAATAGCAGGTTAGCCGTAAAGACTTGCATTCTAATCAGTATTCTGTTAACTGTGTGAGACTTTATATGCCCTTCTCTGAACAGAACCTTCCACACATCTGACGAAGGAACACAGTTTCCGAAAGCTTGTGGGATTACTATCAAACAAACTGGTTGGAATTTAACCTGTTGTTGTGAGACTTCTTACTGTGTTCATCCCAGTCCAATGCCAGCATCTCTCCATCATGTAGAGTTACAAGCTAGGGGAACATTCTATCTCAGCAACATCATAGGGTGTTGATCAATCATTTATGAGAGTAATGGATCCTTTTGGGTTGAATGAGATTGTGTTGTCTTATGTTTCTCTCTAATAAGAGCAATGACTGAGGCTCTCGGTGTTTGCCATTAGCTGAAAGTTTGGTGGGTTGCTTCATTGTCAACAGCAGGGTGAGGAGACAGGCAATTAATGCACTGAGAGCAGAATGATATTAACTGGGACCACAGTGTGGGTTCTTGGAACAAGCATAGTGTTGATGCATGCAGCGAATCCATTATAAAGTAATCCGGGCAGGAATCTTTCCATAAAAGTGATCGCCATGAATTATATACTTTGCATTGTATTAACATGTAATCTTGAATCCAATTATAGAAAGGGTTTCAAAGTTCCTCAAAGAGTTCCACATTTTACTGAGGAAACACATCTTGTAATCAGCCATAAGGTCTTTAGGAACTTCCTTGTCTCATATCTTTAATTTTTAAGGACACTCCAGTGCAGTATTGAGGGAATGTTGTGAGATAAATCAAAACCCTGTCCAGTCCTATCATTTCAGAACACAAGAAATAGAAGCAGGAGTGACCACCAGGCCCTTCAACCCTGCCCCGCCATTCATTGCGATCATGGCTGTGCTGGCCTCAGCTCCTTTGCTGTCTCATTTCCCCAATCTATCAAATATTTAGCCACCTCCACTTTAAATACTTCTAATGATCCAGCCTCCACTATCCTTTGGGGCAGAGAATTCCAGAGATTTACCACCATCTGCAAAACGAACTTTCTACACACTGCAGTTTAAAATGACTGGCCCTTTCTCTTGTAGCTATTCCTGAGACAATACTTATGCCTCAAACAAAATCACAAAAAAAATCTGTTAATGATCACATCACTCTTTTTGGGAATTTGCTGTACACAAGTTGGCAAAGAGTTATGTTGGAAAAAGGAGACATTGACATTGAGGGAGGACTGACCAAGTTCACTAAGTTCATGATTAACTAGCCTGTCAACTCACTGCCTAGACTAGCACGTGAAGGATTGTTTCAGTGACTGAGGAGATCAATTTGTGGGATAGACTCCTCAGGAAGATGGTGAAATTTATAAGCGTTGATTCATTCAAATATAGATTAAATTCAACAATTTGAGATTTAGTATATGAATAACTAGAAACATTATGTGGTTCAGCCTTCAACATGTCATCAGCGAAGACGATCATTTCGCCAAGACCGTCCCTACACCTCCATAATTGTCTTCAAACAACTGCACAATCTCAAACTCAAACCTCCGCAGTAAACTACCCAGACTTCAGGAGAATAGTGACCATGACACCCCACAACCCTGTCACAGCAACCTCTGCAAGATGTGCCAGATCATCGACATGGATGTCATCATCTCATGTGAGAACACCATCCGCCAGGTACACGGTATATAGTCTTGCGACTTGGCCAACATTATCTATCTAATATGCTGCAGGAAAGGATGTCCTGAGGTAAGAGACATTGGCGAGACCATGCAAACATTGCAGCAACAGATGAATGGATACCCCTCGACATTCACCAAGCAGGAGTGTTCCCTTCCTGTCAGGGAACACTTCAGCAGTCAAGGACATTCAGCCTCTGATCTGCGGGTAAGCATTCTCCAAGGCGGCCTTCACGACGATGCAGAATTGCTGAGCAGAAACTGATAGCCAAGTTCTGCATACATGATGACAGCCTCAAATAGGATCTTGGGTTCATGTCACACTGTCTGTAACCCCCTACAACTTGTCTGGGCCTGCAAAATCTCATTAACTGGCCTGGCTTGAGACAATTCACATCTCTTTAACCTGGGCTTAGTCCTCTCTCCACTCACATTGTCTGTACCTGTAAAGACTTGATTATCTGTAAAGACTCACATTCCAACCATTACCTTGTAAATTGAGTCTGTGTCTACGTATGCCCTGTTTGTGAACCAACTCCTGCACTCACCTGACGAAGGGGCAATGCTCCTTGTGCTACCAAATAAACCTGTTGGACTTTAACCTGGTGTTGTGAGACTTCTTATTGTGCTTACCCCAGTCCAACGCTGGCATCTTCACATCATGGTTCAGTTGCAATGTTGAACCAAGGCCCCATCTACCCTCTCAGGTGGATGTAAAAGATTCAATTGCACTCTGTCTTGATTAATATTTACCCTTCACTCAACATCACTAAAACCGGCTATTAGGCCGTCATCATCATACTCTGGCCGTTCACTATGTGCAAATTGACTGCTATGTTTTCTACGTTACAACAATGAGTATACTTTTTGATTCTGAAACACTGGAGTATACTGAGAATGTGAAAGTTTTATACATATATAGAACCCTACAGTGCAGAAACAGGCCCTTCGGCCCATCGAGTCTGCACCGAACACAATCCCACCCAGACCCTATCCCCATATCCCTACACATTTACCTGCTAATCCCTCTAACCTACACATCCCAGGACACTAAGGGGCAATTTTAGCATAGCCAATGAACCTAACCCGCACATCTTTGGACTGTGGGAGGAAACCGGAGTACCCGGAGAAAACCCACGCAGACACGAGGAGAATGTGCAAACTCCACACAGGCAGTGACCCGAGCCGGGAATCGAACCCAGGACCCTGGAGCTGTGAAGCAGCAGTGCTAACCACTGTGCTACCGTGCCCGCCCAATTTCATTCCCACTTCAATTGTAACGCCCACACCCTTATACACACATAAGCTTCATATTAAAGGTGAATAACCTCAAAAAGATCAGTTTGAGAACATACTGAGGCACTTGATGAGGCCTGAGCAGCACATACCCTCATTCTTTCTACTTAGTCACTGCCTAGATCTGTCAACACTTACATTATTAATGATCATTTGCTCTCAGCAGGGAAGGTACTGCTCTTGAATATTGGTTTAGACACATGAAGAATAATCCTCAGCTTGGCCTTACTCCATTCCCCTGACAGTCTCTAATATCAACTACACCAGAGCTTTCTCTCTGTCCCTTGCCCAGCTTTTCATTCTATTTCCTCCTCTCAATCCACCTTGGGATGCATTTCCTCCACTATCCCATTCAAGTTGATATCCTTCATGTATGAATCTAAGCTGAGGCCACTGATGGGTTATTTAATGAAGGATGGCATCACAGTGACACTGCTTGGGCCTCCTTCAATGTCCATACTTCATTTAACCAGCTGATTCTCAGACAGTAATGAGAACCTAAGATGCCTGCTGGCTTTCCCTTCTCTCCAGCCAGAGCCACAGCCAAAGGCAGGTCAGGGAACGCTACCAGGGCTGCAGCTGGACAAGATACTGACCTACTGGAACACATGGAAAGTTCTAGCGTGAGTTTATACTGGTTCGTTGTCATCATGCACCAGGCTGTCAATTCAGATTAAGGGTGTATGAGGTCAGGTTACACCCTCAAGGGTAGTGAGGCTGTGGAATTTCTTTCCCCAGACGCTGTGGGGACAGGGTCAAGTTGAGTTGGGCAGATTCTTGATTGCCAAGGGAGTCAAAGGGTTCGGCAGGAAAATGGAGTTGAGGCCTCAATTAGATCAACTATGGTCTTAGCTGGAGGAGCAGGTTTGAAAGGCTGAATGGCCTCCTCCTGCTCCTAATTCAAATGTACTTAAGGGAAAAGCAATAACATTCTGAACCTGCTGCATATTCAGCATTTACTGTTACTCACACAGGATGGTCAGTGAATATGCTGATCAGAATAATATTCCACATCACCTTGCAAATGCACCATCTCAATGGACAAGGGCAGCGGACAGATGGGTACACCACTTGCAAGTTCCCCTCTGAGCCACTCACCATCCTGACTTGGAAATATATTGCTGTTCCTTCACTGTCACTGGATCTAAATCCTGGAACTCTCTCCCTAACAGCACTGAGGATGTATCAAGCCTATACATGGACTTCACCTTCTCAAGTTCAATTAGGAATGGACAACAAATGCTGGCCTAACCAGCAGTGCTTCTGTTCTGAGAATGGAGAATATCCCACAGGAAAGTAGTGTTAAGCCTCAAAACCACTGCCTCTTTGTTTGAAAAACAGTAAATAAAACGATTCCACACATAACCTATTCAGAAGGGAAACAGAAAAGGGAAGTGAGAGACAGAGCATTGTACTGCTTGTTAAAGAGAGGTTAAAGGGCACAGCTGAAGGAATTCAGGAAATGGTTATTATTCCTGTTTGCACAAATTACAAAGCTTCACAGAACCAAGGTTGCAGAATCAAATCTATTGCTTTTATCAGTCAAGCCTCAGTGAAGCTAACATGCTGTCTCCATTGATCACTCATGGAAAGCATGGTTTTAAACTGAGTCTGGGTGCTGGCAGGCTGACCTCATACACTTGCGCAATCTCACTGACTAAGCTCCTGAAATCCTTCTCAGCAGCACAGCAGTGATGACATATCACTGCTCACTTCCAAGAAACAGATTAAAAAACCCACTATTGTGACGTTTCATCCTGTTGTTATCTGGTGCAGTCTCTTTAGATGGCTGTACAAAATGGCCCAACAACTAACTTCATACAAGCCTTAGAATATTGTTTATTACAGATAACCCTGGGCTTCTGACATCCACAAACACTGTTGCGTCAGCACTGACCTCATCAAAACATGTGACCTGAATGGCTACATGGTTAAAGGTGTGTATTCCTAACAAGATTATTCCAGTAACACCGGGCATGGATCCTGCTGGAATTCACTGATTCCTGAAACTATCCACATCCAAAAAGACCAACATCAAACTCAGATGTGATGCATGCCACAGTCCAAAAGCCCACCTGATACTCTCATTCCAATTATACAAATGAAGTATTTGAGAAAGGCATCTTATGTAAGGGAGAGGGAAGATACATTTGGGGAATAAAACAAAACAAGGAAATTAAATAGAATTACTTCACTTGCTAAATATTACAGATGCACCCAGGGTCCATTCACAAAGGTATGGAACAAATTTACATTACTGAGTCTAACTGAACAAGCAGCCTGAGGCACCAGGCTGTGGTCAGGGCAGGGCACCCCTGGTTATACAGCTCACAAACCAACTTCCTTCACAAAGCAAACACAAAAAAGACTAAAATGTTCTAACATTCTAACAACAGCAAACTGCCACAACAGTAGACCAGCGGAAAAGGTGAATGCTGACTGCTGTAAAAGTTCAAAAGCTGATCAAATTCACAATTATCTGATGTATACACACTGGGATAAGCCACACAGACTGGGTTACACTGACAGCTCATTTATTGAAGGCAGATTCCAGAACTGGTCCCATCAGGGAAAGGATATTTAACAGGGCCTGGGAAGCACTTACACCTCCTGTTCATTGCGCAGACTGACACCAGGAGCATCCAGTCCCCTGCCCCTATCCAGACTGACACCGGGAGAACCCAGTACCTCTGATCCAGGCTGACACCGGGAGTACCCAGTCCCCATGTTCCAGACTGACATCGGGAGTACCCAGTACCTCTGATCCAGACTGACACCGGGAGTACCCAGTCCCTGTCCTGACCCAGACTGACACCGGGAGTACCCAGTCCCCCTGATCCAGACTGACACCGGGAGTACCCAGTCCCCCTGATCCAGACTGACACCGGGAGTACCCAGTCCCCATGTTCCAGGACTGACATCGGGAGTATCCAGTCCCCCTGATCCAGACTGACACCGGGAGTACCCAGTCCCCGTCCTGACCCAGACTGACACCGGGAGTACCCAGTCCCCCTGATCCAGACTGACACCGGGAGTACCCAGTCCCCCTGTTCCAGACTGACACCGGGAGTACCCATCCCCTGATCCAGACTAACACCGGGAGTACCCAATCCCCAGACCTGCTCCAGACTGACACCAGGAGTACCCAGTCCTCCAGTCCCCCTGATCCAGACTGACACCGGGAGTACCCAGTCCCCCTGATCCAGACTGACACCGGGAGTACCCAGTCCCCCTGATCCAGACTAACACCGGGAGTACCCAGCCCACGTGATCCAGACTGACACTGGGAGTACCCAGTACTCTGATCCAGACTGACACCGGGAGTACCCAGTCCCCCTGATCCAGACTGACACCAGGAGTACCCAGTCCCCCTGATCCAGACTGGCACCGGGAGTACCCAGTACCTCTGATCCAGACTGACACCGGAGTACCCAGTCCCCCTGATCAGACTGACACCGGGAGTACCCAGTACCTCTGATCCAGACTGACACCGGGAGTACCCAGTCCCCGATCCAGACTGACACCGGAGTACCCAGTCCCCTGATCCAGACTGACACCGGAGTACCCAGTCCCCCTGATCCAGACTGACACGAGTACCCAGTCCCGAGATCCACACTGACACCGGACTACCCAGTACCTCTGATCCAGACTGACACCGGGAGTACCCAGTCCCCCACTCCTGATCCACTCCTGACACCGGGAGTACCCAGTCCTCCAGTCCCCCCTGATCCAGACTGACACCGGAGTATCCAGTCCCCCTGTCCTGATCCAGACTGACACGGGAGCACCCAGTCCCCCTGATCCAGACTGACACCGGGAGTACCCAGTCCCCTTGATCCAGACTGACACCGGGAGCACCCAGTCCCCCTGATCCAGACTGACACCGGGAGTACCCAGTACCTCTGATCCAGACTGACACCGGAGTACCCAGTCCCCCTGATCCAGACTGACACCGGGAGTACCCAGTCCCCCTGATCCAGACTGACACCGGGAGTACCCAGTCTCCCTGATCCAGACTGACACCGGAGTATCCAGTCCCCCTGATCCAGACTGACACCGGGAGTATCCAGTACCTCTGATCCAGACTGACACCGGGAGTACCCAGTCCCCCTGATCCAGACTAACACCGGGAGTACCCAGTCCCCCTGATCCAGACTAACACCGGGAGTACCCAGTCCCCTGATCCAGACTGACACCGGGAGTACCAGTCCCCCTGATCCAGACTGACACCGGGAGTACCCAGTCTCCCTGATCCAGACTGACACCGGGAGTACCCAGTCCCCCTGATCCAGACTGACACCGGGAGTACCCAGTCCCCCTGATCCAGACTGACACCGGGAGTACCCAGTCCCCCTGATCCAGACTGACACCGGAGTACCCAGTCCCCCTGATCCAGACTGACACCGGGAGTACCCAGTCCCCCTGATCCAGACTGACACCGGGAGTACCCAGTCCCCCTGATCCAGACTGACACCGGGAGTACCCAGTCCCCAGGGTCTCTCCCCGATGCCCTGAGCCCCCGCTGTGGTTCCGGACATTCGGCTAAGGAAGGCAGCACACACCCCCCCCAGCCCCGGTACCTCTGCTCCCGCAGTCCGCACACTCCCTGCTGTCCTGCAGCATCTCCGCAGCAGCTCATGGTGCCGCTCGTTCTGCCGCTGGTGCCGTTCCCGCTCCGCCCGGGTCGCCATCTCCAGCAGCGAGAGAGTGAGTGAGAGACAGAGCGGCACCGGAAACCCGCACTACTTCGGCAGCACCGTCACCACTTCCGGAACCACTGCTTCCGGGGCGGAGTCAGGGCAACTGACCCGCCACCCGTCCCGCCCAGCCCTCCCTCTCCCCCGCCCTCTCCCCTCCTCCTCCCTTCTCTTCTCCCCTCCTCCTCCCCCTCAGCCCATCCCCTCCCCTCCCCCACCAATCCCCTCCCCCCCACCAATCCCCCCCACCAATCCCCTCCCTTCCCACCAATCCCCTCCCCCCCACCAATCCCCCCCACCAATCCCCTCCCCCCCACCAATCCCCCCCACCAATCCCCTCCCCTTCCCACCAATCCCCTCCCCCCACCAATCCCCCCCACCAATCCCCCCCACCAATCCCCTCCCCCCCACCAATCCCCCCACCAATCCCCTCCCCCCCACCAATCCCCCCCACCCATCCCCCCCACCCATCCCCCCCACCCATCCCCCCCACCCAATCCCCCCCCCACCCATCCCCCCCACCAATCCCTCCCCCCCACCAATCCCCCCCCCGCACCAATCCCCCCCACCAATCCCCCCCCCACCAATCCCCCCCCACCAATCCCCCCCACCCATCCCCCCCACCAATCCCCTCCCCCCCACCAATCCCCCCCCCCCACCAATCCCCCCCACCAATCCCCCCCACCAATCCCCTCCCCCCCCACCAATCCCCCCCACCAATCCCCTCCCCCCCACCCATCCCCCCCACCCATCCCCCCCCACCCATCCCCCCCACCAATCCCCCCCACCAATCCCCCCCACCCATCCCCCCCACCAATCCCCTCCCCCCCACCAATCCCCCCCCGCACCAATCCCCCCACCAATCCCCCCCCCACCAATCCCCCCCACCAATCCCCCCCACCAATCCCCCCCACCAATCCCCTCCAAATCCTCCTATCCCTCCCTCCCTGTTTACCCCCATCCTGACCCCCGGGGAGTGGCTTCAGTGGCCCCCGGGGTCACTGTCAAGGCCACCATGCCAGCCCCCCTCATTGTCAAGGACCATACATGACCCTCACCAACAAGGTCACTAAGGTAAGTGAGCAGGGAGGTCTGTGTCCCAGGCTCACGAATAATATGAAAATTCAGATTTAGATGTTAAAATCAGCCTTATGCCCTTCCTGAGCGCATGACCAATCACACCGGTGGATCAGGCTCGGCAATATCACGAGAGGCCCAAACTCAGTTTTTCCACCTTTCGCACAAAGATCAAAGAAGAACAAAGAAAAGGAACTGGCCCTTCGGCCCTCCAAGTCTGTGCCCATCATGATGGCTCCCTAAACTAAAATCATGTGCACTTACAGAGTTTGTATCCTTCCGTTCTCATCCTATTCATGTATTCGTCTGGTTGCTCCTTAAATGCTGCAATCGTACCTGTTCCCACCACCTCCCGGGCAGCGTGTTACATAAGAACGTAAGAACATAAGAAATAGGAGCAGGAGTAGGCCATCTGGCCCTTTGAGCCTGCCCCGCCATTCATAAGATCATGGCTGATCTGTCGTGGACTCAGCTCCACCTTCCCGCCCTCTCCCCATAACCCTTAATCCCTTCTCTTATCAAAAACCCATCAACCCGTTTCTTAAAAATATTTAGCGAGGCAGCCTCCACCACTTCAACGGGCAGAGAATTCCAGAGATTCACCACCCTTTGAGTGAAGAAGTTCCTCCTCAACTCTGTTCTAAACTGCCTCCACTTTATCTTGAGCTGTGCTCCCTAGTCCTACTGTCTTTTTTGAGCGGGAAGAGTCTCTCCACCTCTATCCTATCCATCCCATTCATCATCTTATACGTCTCAATGAGATCTCCCCTCATTCTTCTAAACTCTAACGAGTACAAGCCTAGTTCATTCAGCCTCTCCTCATAGCTCAATCCCCTCAACTCCGGTATCAGCCGAGTAAACCTCCTCTGCACTCCCTCCAAGGCCAAAATATCCTTGCGCAGGTGCAGCGCCCAAAACTGCACACAGTACTCCAGCTGCAGCCTCACCAATGCCCTATACAGCTCCAGACATTCACCACCCTTTGAGTAAAAAGCTTGCCTCACACATCCACTAAACCCTTCCCCATCCTTAAACCTATGTCCTCTAATACCTGACCTTTCTACCCTAGGAAGGAGTATCTGACTATCCACTCTGTCCATGCCACTCATAATCTTGTCGACTTCTATCAAGTCACCCCTCAACATCCAGTGAGAACAAACAGAGTTTATCCAACTCTCCTCATCGCTAATACCCTCCACACCAGGCAACATCCTGGTAAACCTCTTTTGTACCCTCTCCAAAGCATCCACATTATTATGGTGATCAGAATTGTTCACAATATTCTAAACGAGGTCTAACTAAGGTTCTATGCAACTGCAGCATGACCTGCCAATTTTTATACTCAATGCCCTGCCCATGAAGACAAGCAGGCCATATGCTTTCTTGATTACCTTATTCACCTGCATTGTCACTTTCAGTGATCGATGGACATGTATCTCTCTGCCTGGCAATACGCCTAAATACTTCCATTTACGGTATAATTTCTACATGTATTGGACCTTCCAAAATGCTTAATCTCACACTTGTCTGGATTAAACTCCCATCTGCCATTTCTCAACCAAAGTCTCCAGCCGGCCTATAGCTTGCTCTGACAATCCTCTTCACCAACTGCAACTCCACTAATTTTTGTGTCATCTGCGAACTTATTAATCAGACCAGCTACCTTTTTATCCAAACCATTTATTTATACTCGGAACATCAAAGGTCCCAGAACTGATCCCTGTGGAACACCGCCAGTCACAGCCTTCCATTCAGAAAAGCACCCCTTCACCGCTACCCTCTCTCTTCTATGGCCAAGCCAGTTCTGTATCCATCTCGCCAGCTCTCCTTTGATCCTGTGTGACTTCACCTTTCATTACCAGTCTGCCATGAAATACCTAAAGGCTTTATGGG
Organism: Prionace glauca; assembly: GCA_037974335.1. NCBI lineage: Eukaryota > Metazoa > Chordata > Chondrichthyes > Carcharhiniformes > Carcharhinidae > Prionace > Prionace glauca. The sequence continues at coordinate 47,840,862 of CM075744.1, read as the reverse complement.
AAGTCCATGTATACAGCATCCACTGCCTTTCCCTCATCCATCACCTTCGTCATTTCCTCGAAAAGCTCAATCAGGTTAGTGAGGCACGACCTCCCCTTCACCAACAGGCCAAGCCGGTCAGATTGCCCCCAATGTTTCACCCCCTCCACTCGGATTCAACCCCACTCTTATCAAAACCACAGGTTATATTTTATTGGTGGTGATTGATCGTCTCCCCATGTGGCGATTAGGGGAGTGCCATTTGACTGGGATGGTATGAACCCCACCACCTTCTTATTTCCACCCTGACTGAGCCTGTGTGGGATGTCCCCTGGAGACCTTTCCTGCCTCACCGCCAATTTTGACTCTTAATTGGCCAGTTAAAGGCCTCATCCCACCACTGCTGTGTTTAACTCAGTAATGAGCCCTACTCGGAGTAAGAGAAACAGACCTGTGAGGGGAGCTTCTGGCCTCCCAGGGAGGCTCCCTTGTCAGAAGGTACTCGGTGCCTGATCGAATAATCCAGCACTGGGAGGACGGGGGCTTGAGAATGACTCCCCCCCCCCCCCCCTCCCCCCAACCCCCCAAACACACACACACTCATATTGCTCAGAATCATAGAATCTCCACATATTGCAGAAGAAGTCATTCAGTCTATCAAGCCTGCACCAACAGAGTACCTTACCCAGGTCCTATCCCTCTGGCCCCACCTATTTCCCCTGTTAATCTACCTAACGTGCCCACCTTTGCACTGTGGAGGGAAAACCCACACAGACAGAGGAGGAAATTCAGCTTGAAATAGCTTAATGCTGCCCCCCTTCCACCCCCATCTCCTGTGACTCCCACCCCATGGTGTTTCGTCCAACATCACTTAGCTCTGATGTAAGAAACAGTGACAATCTCAGACTTGAGGCATGAGGCACTGCTTCCATGGTAGCGCTGCTGGTTACTAGACCTTCAGGCCTGTGTTTGGCTGGCCTCTTCAGCTTCTGTCTAGTTAAGTGCTGGAGTGGCATTTAATTCAGCCAGCCCTCCCAAAAAGAGGCTACACAGCGCTCTTGCTGGCCCTCTGGATTGCCTTGGATCCCCATTGCTTTCATTAAATATTGCTCAACATGGCTATGACAGAGGTAAGCCTTCCCTCCCCAGCCTCCTCAATTTGTCTGCAGGCCTTGACACAGTAGACCACGCCATCCTTTCTCAGCTTCTCCAACATCGTCCAGTTCGGTGGTACTGAAGTTTCAACACAAGTAAGGCTTACATTAACACTGCAATGAAGTTACAGTGCAATTCCCCTAGTCACCACACTCCGGCGCCTGTTCAGGTCAATGCGCCCTAACCAGCACATCTCTCAGACTGCGGGAGGAAACCGGAGCATGCAGAGGAAACCCACGCAGACATGGGGAGAACGTGCAGCCTCCACACAGACAGTGACGCAAGCCAGGAATTGAATTCGGGTCCCTGGCACCGTGAAGCAGCAGTGCTAACCACTGTGCTACCATGCCACTGTACTACACTTGACTGATCACAGTTTTCTCTATTTAGTTATAGTTAAAGAATCACATCAATGGCCTCTCATTTCACTGCTGCAAGGATTCTTGGTTTCCTCCTGTTTCTCATTGATTTTCTGCTCCTTGGCAACATGGCAATTGGGGAAGAGTTAACAGAGCATTACAACTCAATAATCCATTAGAAATCACTAATACAGAAAGAATTGGAGAATGGCTAATCCCTATGTTTAAGAAAGAATACAGAGCATCTCCAGGGAATTATAGCTCAGTCTGCTTAACACCAGTGGCAGGAAAATCAATGGAATCATCACTAAAGAAGAGAATAGCAGAATATCCAAAAATGAGAGATATAATAAGGAATAATTATCCCTTTTGCACTGCAGATGCGGCTTGTGATTGGTTGCCGATGGGATCTTCCAGCCCTGCTGAAGTCTGTGGCATTTTGTATGGCTGACCCATCCCTCTGCCAGGGAATCCAATGCATGGCTTTGGCCTTCAGTAGACCCCAAAGGTGGGAAGAGCTGGATAATCCCACCCACTGAATTCTTGAGCCGGTAATGACAAGGGAAATGTAGTAGATGTCATTTATCTGGACTTTCAAAAGGCCTTTAATAAGGTTCCCATGATAGACAAATGAATAAAGTCAGAGAATGTGGTGTCAGCAGACAAGTGGAGACTGGCTTCAATACAGAAAGCAGAGAGTGGGAGTGAAGGGTGATTATTCAGAGTGGAAGAGGGTGGGAAGTGGGATAGGAGCTGAGGTCGCTGCTCTTCATAATTTATATTAACCATTTCGACTTTGGGATCAAATCACAATTTCTAAATTTGCCGATGGCGCCAAATTCAGGAAATACTGAGGAAAACGGCAACAGATTACACCAGGAGATTGATAAAAGTGGAGAACGAGCAAATAATTGTTAGTTGAAGTTCAGCACAGAGCAATGTGACAGTACACGTTGGTGGGAAGAATAGAGAGGTCGATTATTACATAGGAACTGAGAGTCTGGGTGGGGTAAAGGTACAGCGATCTCGGAGTAAAATACATCCATCACTAAAACTGGAGCGACAGGTTAACGAGGGCCTTAAAAAAAGAAAAACAACCACTAGGTTTTATTTCTAAAGGAATAGAATTGAAAAGTCGGGAAGTTAAACCCGTATTGAACCTTCGTAACCTACATTCAGAACACTGTGTGCAGATCTGTGCATATTATAAAAAGAATATAGACGCACTGGAGAGGCTGCAGAAAACATTTACAAGGATCATACCAGAACATGTGGGTTTACATATCAGGAGAGGATTGATTTTCTTGATACTTGATGGTCATCAAATCAGGGTTTTTAAAATTATGCAAGGTTTTGATGGGGCGGATACAGAGAGGATGTTTCCTCTTGTGGGAAGAGCAGAACTAGAGGCCATCAATATAAAATAGTCACCAAGAAATCAAATAGGGAGTTCAGAAGAAGCTTCTTTAAGCAGAGTTCCACATTCCCTGGAATGTGGAACTCATCACTACAGCGAATGGCTCAAAATGAACAGTTTAGATACATATAAGGGGAAACTAGACGAACATGAGGGGAAAGGGACTGGAGAGTAATAATGGTAGGTTTAGATAAAGATAGGAGGAGGCCTGAATGAAGAATAAACACTGGAATGGACTGTGTGGGCCGAATGGCCTGTTTCTATGCCATATGTACTATGGAATCCTGTGTAACACCATCCAAAAACAAAATGTTTTGTTTGTGCTTTGCCAACACTTAGCTTCATTACACCACCAGCTTTGGGCCCTTCCACTGTTGCGGTTTCAAGTGCAGTGGATCCTCCAGGAGCACCTGGCGATGTTGGGGTAGAGCACTGAACAAGGAAACTGGTTGGCCCTTGCGGACCCTCCCTAAAGGCAGCAGTCAAGCTGAGCGGTGGTGCCAGATGCGATAAGGTGAAAGAGAAAGCAGCAAGGAGAAAACCTGGAAAAAAGAAGCACTGCGTGTGGCAGTCTGGCATTGGCTGAGGGCAACTTAAAACTCCTGAAGGTGTCCTAAGGAGCCGGGAAAGGATGTGGAAATCGTTCAAACAGCTAGCTACATGATTCTGAGTCTGAGAAACCTCATAAGAGAGGAAGTAAGAGAACAGTTCTGTAACCAGGAGCTAAGCAATAGAACCAAACTGAACAAGCCTGTCAGAAACACAGAACTGATAAAACACAGAAGTGAACCATTCAGCCCATCCTGGCCATGCTAACCCAAAGGCACCCAGGTATCTTTCTAATTCCACCTTCCTGTACACTGCCCATTGCCCTGCAATTTACAGCACTTTAGGTGCAGCTACAGGTACTTTTTAAATGCATTTAGGTTCTCTGCCTCCACCACCAACTCAAGCAGTGAATTCCAGGCATCCACAACCTCTGTGTAAAAAGGTTTTCCTTCATGTCCACTCTACATCTGCTGCCACTGAGCTTGAATCTACCACTCCTGGTTTTTGAACTCTTTGCCAAGGGAAAGAGTTTCTTCTTGCCTACACACTTTCTACCCTTCACAAATGTGTATACCTCAATCTTGTCACCCCCTCCTCCAGCCTTCCCTGTTCCAAGGAAAACAATCCCAATCTTCACTTAGCATGGGAAAGCTATGGGTTAATTTGGGATAATCAGCATGGCTTTGTCAGAGGGAGGTCATGCCTAACAAATTTGAAAGAATTTTTTGAAAATGTCATTGAGTTGTGTGGATGAGGAAAATGCAGTTGTTGTCGTTTATATGGATTTTAGCAAAGCTTTTGACAAGGTCCCACATGGGAGACTAACTGAGAAGGTTGAAGCAGATGGAATTCAGGAAAACCTGGTGAGAACGATCCCAAACTGGTTAAGACACAAAAGGTGGTGGTAGGAGACTGTTTGGGTGACTGGAGGCCAGTGTCCAGTGACAGACCACAAGGTTCAACACTGGGTCCTTATTGTTTGCTACATACAAAAATCATATCGATGATAATGTGGGGGAATGATCAGCACGTTTGTAGATGACACAAAGATTGGTCAGATGGTTAATAGTAAAGAAGAAGATTGTAGGTTACATGAAGATATAGATGCCTTGGTCAGATGGATAGAGCAGTGGCAGGTGGTATTTAACCCTGCTGATGCATAGGTGATACACTTTGGAAGAAGTGACAAGAGAATATTTAATGAATGGCGAGACACCTTGTTCACCTGTTCAAGGCAGATAAAGAGGATAGTTAAGAAGGCACATAGGACACTTGCTTTTATCAGTTGTGGCATAGAGTATAAGAGCAAGAAGGTAATGTTGGAGATGTACAGAAAACGTGGTTAGACTGCAGCTGGAGTGTTTGCAGTTCTGGTCACCTCACTATAGGAAGGATATGATAGCACTAGAGGAGGTACAGAGGAGATTCACCAGGATTAGATTTTGATTTTATTTATTACTATCACATATATTAGTGTACAGTGAAAATATTGTTTCTTGCGCGCTATACAAAGAATACCGTACATAGGGTAGGAAAGGAGAGAGTGCAGAATGTAGTGTTACAGTCATAGCTAGGGTGTATGGAGGATCAACTTAATACGAGGTCTGATGGCAGCAGAGAAAAAGCTGTTCTTGAGTCAGTTGGTACATGTCCTCAGACTTTTGAAACTTGTCTTGACAAATACATGAATAAGATGGGAATGGAGGGATATGGTCCCCGGAAGAGTAGGCGGTTTTAGTTCAGTCAGGCAGCGTGGTCGGTGCAGGCTTGGAGATTCGAAGGGTTTGTTTCTGTGTTGTAATTTTCTTTGGTGTCTGTTCTTTTGTATCATTTTCCCAACCAACGTTGTCTACCTGATACACTGCAGGAAAGGATGTCCCGAGACATGGTACATTGGGGAGACCATGCAGGTACTAGGACAACAGATGAATGAACACCGCTCGACAATCACCAAGCAAGAGTGTTCTCTTCCTGTTGGGAAACATTTTGGCGGTCACGGGCATTCGGCCTCTGATCTTCGGGTTAGCTTTCTCCAAGGCGACCTTCACGACGCACAACAACAGAGTTGCTGATCACAGACTGATAGCCAAGTTCTGCTCACATGAGGACTGCCTCAACTGGGATCTTGGGTTCATGTCACACTATCTGTAACCCCCATGACTTGCCTGGGCTTGTAAAATCTCACTAATTGTCCTGTATGGAAACAATACACATTTCTTTAACCTGTACTTAACGCTCTCTCCACTCACATTGTACCTTTAAGACTTGATTACCTGTAAAGTCTCGCATTCCAACCATTATTTTACAAATTGAGTTTATGTCTTTATATATCTTGTTTGTGGACAGAGCTCCCACTTACCTGATAAAGGAACAGCACTCTGAAAGCTAGTGGCTTTTGCTATCAAATAAACCTGTTGGACTTTAAGCTGGTGTTGTGAGACTTCTTTCTGTGTTTACCCCAGTCCAGCGTCGGCATCTCCACAATAAGATTACCATCGACACCACAAACTGCCGGCTCCAAGTGGAGAGGATCTCCAAGAAGATTGCACATATTGACACAGACATCAAGTTTCTGCAAGAAAGCAGACAAGATACTGAACCCACTCAGGTCAACCTATAACACAGACTCCGCTGAGAGACGTTGCCATTGCACCTCTCTCTCATTCCTCAACCACCTCATACATCAGTTCTACAGCAAATATCGCATCCCAGAAATCAAAATAGAATTCATATTCTCAACATGCGCTCAGGACGCAGACCAGCTGTGAAAAGAACAACAACACAGCACGGGAAACAGGCCCTTCGGCCCAACGAACCCGCGCCGCCATTTTAAGATTGTGAGTTCCCTCTTTTACCCATGACCTTTGTCTACGCTAATGGCATTCCACATTGGAAACCAGATTAAGGGGAGACTAATTTAGGGACAATCAGCCTAAGAGCACATCTTTGGGGCGTGGAAGGAAACCGGAGCACCCGGAGAAAATCCACGCAAGCACGTAACAGTGAGATCCGCAGTGCGGCGACCAAAGAGGAAAGATTCCAATTGGACTCCTCCGGAAGGCCGCTGCCCTCGACTTGATATGTATGCCTAAGCCGTCAGGAGGTGCGTCAACACCAGATTCATCAGCCGCACCCACAAGACAGCCTCGAACATCACCCAAGCACAATGCAAAGCCATCCGTGCTCTCAAGACCAACCGCAGACAAAGGAGGGGCCATCGTCATACTGAACAGAATGGATTACTGCAAAGAAGTGTACCAACAACTGAACAACGAGGAACACTACAGACAGTTACCTGACAGATCCGACCAAAGAACACACTCGTCAACTCAACACTCTGATCAAGACCTTTGATCCAGACCTTCAGAGCACCCTCTGTGCTCTCACCCGACCGAGTCCAACACGTAGTAGAGAGTTGGAGATCTCTACTGCCTCCCAAATGGGACCCTGTGCGAGAACCTCTCCGGCTACATCGAGGGCATCCTGAAACACATTGTACAAAGAGCACCCAGCTTTTGTCTTGTCACTGCAGACCTACAGAAACTCAGCACACATGGAGCAGTTGAACCAGGAGCACTCTTCATCACAATGGATGTCTCAGCACTCTACACCAGCATCCCCAGGATGATGGCATTGCTGTAACTGCCTCAGTACTCAATGCTGACAACTCCCAGTCTCCAGATGCAATTTTACAACTCATCCACTTTATCCTGGACCACAAAGCCTTCACCACCAACAACCAGTTCTTCATCCAGACACACAGAAAATCCATGGAGACCAAATTCGCATCTCAATATGCCAACGTCTTCATGCACAGGTTTGAACAAGATCTCTTCATTGCACAGGACCTTCAACCGATGCTATACACTAGCTACATCGATGACATTTTCTTCCTTTGGATTCATGGTGAACAATCACTGAAACAACTATTTGATGACATCAACAAGTTCCATCCCACCATCAGACTCACCATGGACTATTCTCCGGAATCGGTTGCATTCTTGGACACACGCATGTCCATCAAGGACGGTCACCTCAGCACCTCACTGTACCGCAAGCCCACAGACAATCTCACAATGCTCCACTTCTCCAGCCTCCATCCTAAACATGTTAAAGAAGTCATCCCCTACGGACAAGCCCTCCATATACACAAGATCTGCTCAGATGAGGAGGATCACAACAGACACATCCAGATGCTGAAAGATGCCCTCGTAAGAATAGGATACAGCGCTCGACTCATCGATTGACAGTTCTGACGTGCCACAGCAAAAAACCGCACCGACCCCCTCAGAAAACAAACACTGGATACAGTGGACAGAATACCCTTTGTCATCCAATACTTCCCCGGAGCGGAGAAGCTATGACATTTTCATTGCCTTCAACATGTCATTGATGAAGACGAACATCTCGCCAAGGCCATCCCCACACCCCCACTTCTTGCCTTCAAACAACCGCACAACCTCAAACAGACCATTGTTCACAGCAAACTACCCAAGCCTTCAGGAGAATAGTGACCACAATAGCACACAACCCTGGCACAGCAACCTCTGCAAGACATGCCTGACACAGATGACATTATCTCACATGAGAACACCATCCACCAGGCACACGGTAAATACTCTTGCAACTCGGCCAACATTGTCTACCTGATACGCTGCAGGAAAGGATGTCCCGAAGCATGGTACATTGGGGAGACCATGCAGATGCTACGACAATGGATGAATGAACACCGCTCGACAGTCACCAGGCAAGACTGTTCTCTTCCTGTTGGGGAACACTTCAGTGGTCACGGGCATTCAGCCTCTGATCTTCGGGTAAGCGTTCTCCAAGGCAGCCTTCACGACACACGACAGCGCAGAGTCGCTGAGCAGAGACTGATAGCCAAGTTCCGCACACATGAGGACGGCCTCAACAGGGATCTTGGGTTCTTGTCACACTATCTGTAACCCCCGTGACTTGCCTGGGCTTGCAAAACCTCACTAACTGTCCTATCTGGAGACAATACACATCTCTTTAACCTGTGCTTAACGCTCTCTCCACTCACATTGTCTGTACCTTTAAGACTTGATTACCTGTAAAGACTTGCTTTCCAACCATTATTTTGTAAATTTTGTTTGTGAATGGAGCTCCCACTTACCTGACGAAGGAGCAGTGCTCCGAAAGCTAGCGGCTTTTGCTACCAAATAAACCTGTTGGACTTTAACCTGGTGTTGTGAAACTTCTTACTGGGTAGAGCCAGATGGCACGAGATGAAGGAGAAATCAGCAAGGCCATAGCCAGGAAAAGCCAGGGCTTCTGACTGGCAGCATGACAGGAGCTATGGGCAATTTGAAGCCCCTGAGGGTGGCTAAGGACATTAAGAAGTCTCACAATGCCAGGTTAAAGTCCAACAGGTTTATTTGGCAGCACAAGCTTTCCGAGTCTTTCAGGGCTTTCTGTGGCCAGGGAGCCAAGAAGAGAATTGGAAACCTAGTCAAACCAGCTGGCAACACCCGTTGGTCTGAGAAGGCTTGAGAGAGAGAAAAAACACTGGACTGTAGCCAGTCCTGTGGGCTGGGCTGCTGAATAAGCCTGGTAAGCGCTGTCTTTAAGAGCTGTGGCCCCAGAATAGATCTGGAGGATTGATAATGAATATTTTCTGTCAGTAGTTATGTTTCTTGGAGTTAGGCTTTCCCGTGAGGGTTCATACTTTGTCTTGATGCCAGTGGAATGAATGAACCTTCTTTCATAACCTCTGTACAGTCCATCTACTTAAATCACACATTATAATATAATGGTTACTGCATGAAAGGAGGCCATTCAGTCTATCTTGTTGTTGCTAGCCCTCTGGGGGAACAGTTCACCTTGTGCCACTCCCCTGCCTTTTCCCTGTGGCTCTGCAATTTTGTCCCTTTCAGGTAATGATCAATTTTGTTTTGGAAACCATGATTGTATCTGTCTCCACCACACTCTCAGGCAATGTATTCTCGAGCCTAACCACTCACTGCATGAAAAATATTTTCCTCACATTTCCATTGCTTCTTTTGCCAATTACTTTAAATCTGCGCCCTCTGGTTCTTAACCCTTCCACAAATGGGAACATTTTCTCCCTATCTACTCTGTCCAGTCCCCTCGTGATTTTGAATACTTTTATCAAATCTCCTCTCAACTCTTCCAAGGAAAAAAACTCCAGTTTCTCCAATCAATTCCCTAACTGAAGTTCCCCTTTCCTGGAACCATTCTTGTGAATCTTTGCTGCATCCTCTCTAATGCCTTCACATCCTCCCTGAAGTGTAGTGGACGCAATACTCAAGCTGAGTTTGATTTTACACATGTTTAACATAACTTGTAGTTAAAACCCAGGATACTGCATGCTGCATTTACCACTCTCTCAAACTGTCCTACCACCTTCAATGATTTCTGTACATGTACATCCGGGTCTCATTGCTGTAATCCATTTAGAATTGCACCCTTTATTTATATTGTCTCTCCATGTTCCCCCTACCAAAACAAATCACACTTTTTTTGCATTAAATTTTACCTGCCACTTGTCCATCCCTTCCATCAACCTGTCAATGTTCTTTTTAAGTTCAATACCGTCCAAGAAGAATCACAGAATCCCTATAGTGCAGAAGAAGGCCATTCAGCACATCAAGCCTGACTCAACAGAAATCCCACCATTACCCTATCCCCATAGGCCTACATATTTCCCCTGGCTAGTGTCAAAACTGGAGAACATACAACAGAACTAGCACACCTGGGAGCTTACTGCTAGGGCAGGCTGAGAAACTGATGCACCTGCTTAAAATAGGGAGCATGAGGTATCTTATTGGGCCATCAATTAGGACTCTAATTGAGGGGGGCTGAGAGGGGGGCGTGGAGAGAAGAGGTGGGGTGTGGGGAAGGCGAGAGTGGGCATGGGGTGTCAAGAGGGATGTGGGGGGGGGGGGTGAAGAGGGTGTTGGGGGGGTCAAGAGGGGAGCATGGGAGGGCGAAGAGTGCGTTGGGAGGTGTGAGAGAGGAGAAAGGGCATAGGGTAGTGAGGGGCGCATGGGGGATCAAGAGGGGGCATAGGAGGGATGAGGGGGGTGTGGGTGGTGTGAGGGGGGCAAGAGGGGGCATGGGGTGGTGAGACCACCCCATGCCCCATCCACACACTTGGTCACATTTTCGAAGAATTCAATAAATTTGTTAGGCCTAACCTCCCACTGACAAAGATGTGCTGACTATCCCTAATTAACCCATGGAAATTAATTTATCTCCTTTTGCTGGGAGATTAATATCCATGTGGAAAGGTGTGGGTTAATTAGGGATAAGGGGTAAATCTTTTAGGACTGAGGTGAGGAGAAATTTTTTCACCCAGAGAGTGGTAAACATGTGGAATTCACTACCACAAAAAGTAGATGAGGCCAAAACATTGTGAGATTTCAAGATGAAATTAGATGTAAGTCTTGGGGCTCAAGGGATCAAGGGATATGGAGGAAGGCGGGATCAGGATATTGAATTCAGTGATCGGCCTGCTTTTATTTTCTATGTTTCTATGGGAACAGTTATCCTGAACTGTTCTCTCAGGACAAATGATTTTGAATACCTCTATTAGATCGCCTTTCCTTTGACATAAACAATTCTAACATCTCCAATCTACCTTGATAACTGATGTTCCTCATTCCTGGAATCATTCTCGTGAATCTTGTCTTGCCAGGAGAGATAGAGAATATGACATAGAGAGGGAAGACAACATGAAAAATGAGGAAACAATAAGAGAGAGGGAAAGTTGAGAGAAAGTCAGACACAGAGAAATAGAGAAATTTCATCTGCTTCTCTTGATGCCTCCATGATGTGTACAACTTGAAACCACAAAACAGTCTGGTTGAAGTTACAAAGAAGTCTTTATTAACATTACTGAACAATGTACATATTCATAGTTAGGGTAAAGGTATGGAAAGGACCTCATACTAGCTCCTTACACGTTGCAACCTATCTCCAGACTGCTCTTAGCTCTAGGTCATGTACCTTCTTACACCACAAAGCAGACAGTACTGGACTCAGTTCGATGTTAACCCTTTAGGTACCCAATCCTACTACAAAACTGATAGGCAATGGTAGATAGACAGAAAATGAGAAGGGAACAGAAGAGGGAGTTAGAGCCACATGGAGATAGACATAAAAACAGGGAGAAACAGAAAGAGATACACAATCAGAGACAGAAACACAATAGGAGACAGAGAGTGGTGGTTGGTGGGAAATATTCGTCATGGAGTTCGGTTACAAGTGGTGTGCCTCAGGGATCTGTTTTGGGGCCACTGCTGTTTGTAATTTTTATTAATGATCTGGATGAGGGTATAGTTGGGTGGATTAGTAAGTTTGCTGATGACACCAAAGTCGGAGGTGTGGTAGATTGTGAGGAAGGGTGTCATAGTTTGCAGGATGACTTAGAAAGGTTGCAGAGCTGGGCTGAGAGGTGGCGGATGGAGTTTAATGTGGAGAAGTGTGAGGTAATTCATTTCGGTAGGAATAACAGATGTGTTGAGTATAGGGCTAACGGGAGGACTTTGAATAGTGTGGAGGAGCAGAGGGATCTAGGTGTATGTGTACATAGATCCCTGAAAGTTGGGAATCAAGTAGATAAGGTTGTTAAGAAGGCATACGGAGTTTTGGCGTTTATTGGTAGGGGGATTGAATTTAGGATCGCAGCGTCATGATGCAACTGTACACATCTCTGGTGCGGCCGCACTTGGAGTTTTGTGTGCAGTTCTGGTCCCCACATTACAGGAAGGATGTAGAGGCTTTGGAGAGGGTGCAGAGGAGGTTTACCAGGATGTTGCCTGGTATGGAGGGGGGATCCTATGAGGAGAGATTGAGAGATTTGGGGTTGTTTTCGCTGGAAAGAAGGCGGCTAAGAGGGGATCTCATTGAAACATATAAGATGATTAGAGGTTTAGACAGGATAGATAGTGATAGCCTTTTTCCTAGGATGGAGAAAGCTAGCACGAGGGGGCACGATTTTAAATTAAGGGGGGGTAGTTATAGGACAGATGTCAGGGGTAGGTTCTTTACCCAGAGGGTGGTGAGGGACTGGAATGCCCTGCCAGCTGCAGTTGTAAATGCACCTAGTTTGGGGGCGTTTAAAAGATCTGTGGATAGGTTTATGGATGAAAAGGGATTGGTTTAGGCTAGTGGGTCATTGTTTTGTAACTGGTCGGCGCAACATCGTGGGCCGAAGGGCCTGTTCTGCGCTGTAATGTTCTATGTTCTATGTTCTATGTTGTATGAAACAGAGCCAAAGACTGAGAAAGACACAAAGAGAGGTAAAGAGTTAGAGGAAGAGAGAGAGCAGGGGAGAGAAATGTAAAGCAACAAAGTGAGATGGAGAAACAACAGAGAAAAGGATGCTGGAAGTCTTAAAGCACATCAAGGTAGATAAATCCCTGGGACCTGATGAAGTGTATCCCAGGACATTGTGGGTGGCTAGGAAGGAAATTGCGGGTCCCCTATCATCGATAGTCACACATGGAGTGCCTGAAGTCACACATGGGATGCTAAATGCTGTGCCTTTGTTTAAAAAAAGCTGCAGGGAAGATCCTAGAAACTATAGGCCAGTGAGCCTCACATCTGTGGTGGGTAAATTGTTGGAAGGTATTTTGAGAGACAGGACAGTCGGCATGGCTTTGTGAGTGGAAAATCATGTCTCACAAATTTGATTGAGTTTTTTGAAGGGGTAACCAAGAAAGTAGATGTTGTCTACATGGACTTTAGCAAGGCCTTTGACAAGGTGCCACATGGTAAGTTGTTGCAAAACGTTAAACCACACGGGATCCGTGGTGAGGTATCTAAATGGATACAAAATTGGCTTCTTCACAGAAGCCAGAGGGTGGTTGTAGAGGGTTGTTTTTCAAACAGGAGGCCTGTGACCAACGGTGTGCCTCAGGGATCAGTGGATCAGATCCACTGTTATTTGTCATTTATATTAGTGATTTGATTGAGAATATAGGTAGTAGTCTTGAGATTGCTGCCTGTGCCACCAGAAAGTGAGAGCAGGAATGGAATGAGGTGGAGGATAAATGCATGGCTGAGGGATTGGAGCTGGGGGCAAGGATTCAGGTTCCTGGATCATTGGGACCTCTTTAGGGGCAGGTATGACCTGTACAAAAAGGACGGGTTGCACTTGAATCCCAGGGGGACCAATATCCTGGTGGGAAGGTTTGCTTAGGCGACTGGGGAGCGTTTAAACTAGAATGGTTGGGGGGTGGGAATTGAAATGAAGTGATGGGGAGAGAGGAGGATAGCTCACAAATAGAGAGAGATTGTCGACAGTGTGAGAGGGAGGATAGGCAGGTGATGGAGAAGGGGAGCACTCAGGTTGAAGGTTTGAGATGTGTCTATTTTAACATAAGGAGTGTTGTGAACAAAGTGGATGAGCTTAGAGCGTGGATCACTACTTGGAAATGTGATGTGGTGGCTATTACAGAGACTGAGATGACTCAGGGACAGGACTGGATATTTCAAGTGCTGGGTTTCAGATGTTTCAGGAGGGACAGGGAGGGAGGCAAAAGAGGTGGGGGAGTGGCACTGTTGATCAGAAATAGTGTCATGGCTGTAAAAAAGATGGACGCCATGGAGGGATTGTCTACAGAGTCTCTGTGGGTGGAGGTTTGGAACAGGAAGGGGTAATAACTTTACTGGGTGTTTCCTATAGGCCGCCCAATAGTGACAGGAATGTTGAGGAACAGATAGGGAAACAGGTCTAGAGAGATGTAGTAATAACAGAGTTGTAGTGATGGGAGACTTTAATTTCCTCAATATCGATTGGAATCTCCCTAGGGTAAGGGGTTTAGATGGGGAGGAGTTTGTTAGGTGTGTTTAGAAGGGTTTCCTGACACAGTATGTGGATAGGCCTACAAGAGGAGAGGCTGTACTCAATCTGGTAACTGGCTAGTGAACCAGAACAGCTAGTGATCTGGCTAGGTGTCAGATCTCTCAATGGGAGAGCATTTTTGGGATAGTGATCATAACTCTATCTCCTTTACATTAGCATTGGAGAGAGATAGGATCAGACAAGCCAGGAAAGTGTTTATCTGGAGTAAGGGAAAATATGAAGCCATCAGGCAGGAAATTAGAGGTAAATTGGAAGGAGGTTTTCTCGGGGAAATGTACAGAAGGTGGCAGATTTTCAAGGAATATTTGTCTGGAGTTCTGCACAACAACGTTCCGATGAGACAGGGAAGTTTTGGTAGGTTACAGGAATTGTGGTGCATGAAAGCTGTAATGAATTTAGTCAAGAAGGAAAAAGTGTACAAAAGGTTCAGGGAGCTAGGTAAAGTTAGGGATCTAGAGGAGAATACGACTTGTAGAAAGAAACTTAAGAAGGAAATTAGGAGAGGCAGAAGGGGTCATGAGAAAGGTAAGATTAAGGAAAACCTCAAGGCATTCTACAAGTATGTGAAGAGCAAAAGGATAAGATGTGAAGGAATAGGACCTATCGGGTGTGACGGTGGGAAAGTTTGTACAGAGTCAGTAGAAATAGCAGTGGTGCTCAATGAATACTTTACTTTGGTGTTCACAGTGGAAAAGGATCTTGGTGATTGTAGTGCAGGCTTGCAGGGGACATTGCTTTGTGGATCCAGAACTGGCTTGCCCACAGAAGGCAGAGAGTGGTTGTAGATGGGTCTTTTTCTGAATGGAGGTCAGTCACCAGTGGAGTGCCCCAGGGATCTGTTCTGGGACCCTTGCTGTTTGTGACTTTTACAGATAATCTGGATGAGTTAGCAAGTTTGCTGATGACACAAAGGTTGGTGGTGTTGTGGATAGTTTGGAGGGATGTCAGAAGTTGCAGCATGACATAGATAGGATGCAAGACTGGGTGGAGAAGTGGCAGATGGACTTCAACCCAGATAAATGTGTAGTAGTCCATTTTGGCAGGTCAAATGGGAAGACAGAATATAATATTAAGGGTAAGAAGACTCTTAGCAGTGTGGAAGATCAGAAGGATCTTGGGGTCCGGGTTCATTGGACTCTCAAATCAGCTTCGCAGGTGGAGGATGTGGTTAAGAAGGCGTATGGTGTACTGGCCTTCAACAATCGAGGAATTGAGTTTAGGAGTCGGGAGGTAATGCTGCAACTTTATAAGAACCTGGTCAGACCCCACTTGGAGTACTGTGCGCAGTTCTGGTCGCCTCATTACAGGAGGGATGTGGAAGCTATTGAAAGGGTGCAGAGGAGATTTACAAGGATGTTGTCTGGATTGGGGAGCATGCCTTATGAGGACAAGTTGAGAGAGCTCGGTCTTTTCTCCTTGGAGGGCTGAAGGATGAGGGGGGACCTGATAGAGGTGTATAAGATGTTGAGAGGTATTGCTTGAGCGGATTCTCAGAGGCTATTTCCCAGGGCTGAAATGGCTGCCACAAGAGGGCACAGGTTTAAGGTGCTGGGGAGCAGGTACAGGGGAGATGTCAGGGGTAAGTTTTTCACTCAGAGGGTGGTGGGTGCATGAAATCGGCTGCTGGCGGTGGTAGTGGAGGTGGATTCGATAGGGTCTTTTAAGAGACTTTCGGATAAGTGCATGGGATTTCGTAAGATCGAGGGTTATAAGTAAGCTCTGGAGTGTAGAAGGCTGAGGGGTGATCTTATAGAGGTCTATAAAATAATGAGGGGCACAGTTCAGCTAGATAGTCAATAACTTTTCCCAAATGTAGGGGGAGTCTAAAATTAGAGGGCATAGGTTTAAGGTGAGAGGGGAGAGATACAAAAGTGTCCAGAGGGGCAGTTTTTTTCGTACATAGGGTGGTGAGTGTCTGGAATAAGTAGTAGAGGTGGGTACACTTTTGTTTTTTAAAAAGCATTTAGATAGTTACGTGGGTAAGATGGGTATAGAAGGGTACGGGCCAAATGTGGGCAATTGGGATTAGCTTCAGGGTTTAAAAAAACGGGTGGCATGGACAAATTGGGCCGAAGGGCCTATTTCCATGCTGTAAACCTCTTTGGCTCTATGAGGTAGAAAGCCGTGAGCCACTGGGAGAATTATATAGAGAGAAAGTTAGAAAAATACAGAAACAGAGAGAAGAAAACAGAGCAGGAGATCGAGAAATAGAAACAGATACAGAATGAAAAAGTGAAGATGGAAAAGCAGAGACAGAGAGAAAAGCAAAGTTGGATAGTGAGTGAACAAGTGCGAGAGACACTGAAAGGGATAAAGGGAACTAGAGGGATGAGTGAAAAGGGCTGGAGGGAATCAGGGAAAGAAAGAATAGGAGACAACATAAGAGTTTGCTGATGACACCAAGATTGGGGGAATAGCAAATTGTGCGGAGGGTGTGGAGAGTCTGCAGAAGGATCTAGATAGGCTGGGCGAATGGGCCAGGAAATGGCAAATGGAATTTAATGTTGGCAAGTGTGAGATGGTCCACTTTGGAAGGAAGAATGGTAGGAAGGACTATTACTTACGTGGCGAAAAACTGCAGCAGGCGACGGTGCAGAGGGACCTCGGGATCCTTGTGCATGAGTCGCAAAAACCCAGCTTGCAGGTGCAGCAGGTGGTCAGGAAGGCGAATGGGATGCTGGCCTTCAAAGCGAAGGGGATTGAATATAAAAGTAGGGAGGTCTTGCTGCAGCTGTATAGGGCATTGGTGAGGCCGCAGCTGGAGTACTGTGTGCAGTTTTGGGCGCCGCACCTGTGCAAAGATATTTTGGCCTTGGAGGGGGATTGGAGAGGAGTAGGCCATCGAGCCCCTTGAGCCTGCCCCGCCGTTCAGTAAGATCATGGCTGATCTGTCGTGGCTCAGTTCCACATTCCTGCCCTCTCTCCATAACCCTTAATCCCCTCGCTTATCAAAAACCCATCAACCCGCGTCTTAAAAATATTTAGCGAGGCAGCCTCCACCACTTCAACTGGCAGAGAATTCCAGAGATTCACCACCCTTTGAGTGAAGAAGTTCCTCCTCAACTCCATTCTAAACCACCCCCCCTTTATCTTGAGGCTGTGCCCCCTAGTCCTACTGTCCTTTCTGAGCGGGAAGAGTCTCTCCACCTCTATCCTATCCATCCCATTCATCATCTTATACGTCTCAATGAGATCTCCCCTCATTCTTCTAAACTCTAACGAGTACAAACCTAGTTTATATAGCCTCTCCTCATAGCTCAACCCCCTCAACTCTGGTATCAGCCTAGTAAACCTTCTCTGCACTCCCTCCAAGGCCAAAATATCCTTGCGTAAGTACGGCGCCCAAAACTGCACACAGTACTCCAGCTGCGGCCTCACCAATGCCCTATACAGTCGCAGCAAGACCTCCCTACTTTTATATTCAATCCCCCTCGCGATGAAGTCTATGTGTACATTGACATTGGCTTGTATGTCTGGGTGATGTTCTTTGTCTGGAGAGTGTTGCTCCTGCGGAGCCTGTTACCTTGGTCACTGTTACTGTTCCTTTGAAATTGTTGGGGGCATGTGGATCTCTGGGATTAATGGCAGTTGTGTACTCAGTACAGCTGGTGAGATCTCTTCCTGTGACCATCCGTTTGCAGTGAGGGAGCAGCTTTGCTAGTTCAGCCTGTATGGCGACAGGAGTTTTTTAACTCCCATTTTGAGTTACAAACTGTGGGTCATTCTTTCTTCCTGGTAGTTCTGTGTCATCTCTGCCATGTGTTTGTCCTGATTTTGTACAGCTTGGTTCATTGAGGTTTTTCAAACTGTTTGACCGACATATAATGAGCTGGAAATCTACCTTCAAACCTTAAAGTTCAGCTCCGATGCAAATATTTTCTAATGGAAATTGCTATTTATCTTCAGCTCATTGTAATGAGATGATCTGCAACATCTTGTGGTTTACTGAAATATTATCTCCCTTTCTCTGTCTGTCCCAGATCTTCTGTGTGTCTCACCTTAGAGTCTTCTGTTTCCTTCTCTCTGGATTCTTTCTCTGCTCTTTGGGGTCCTTTATGCCCTTTCTCTGTTGACATATTAAGTGTTACCAGCCCAAGCATTAGACTTACTCCAGCTGTAATGAGTGACTGTGATCTATGATCTGGAACGCAAGATCTTCCATCTCGCCATCGCACTGGGCTGGCAGACTAATTTGTCCTCTCAGTATCGTGCCGCTATATAAATACAAATCTTACTTTTGAGGGCTTCATTTTCGACCACATTGCACAGATCTGTGATGATAAGATGCACCTGTGTCTAACTGACACTTCTTACTTTAGCTTACGTTTCACAAGTTCTGCATTTTGACACATGTCTATCACGCTTTCTTTAGCATCAGTTCCTAATTTTTCAGTAGATGTATTCTCACTGAGGGGCCTCTCACTCCCCTCGGTTTCATCAAATGAATTTTTAGCTATCCAAATTCACATGATGCAGCCAGCTGTGTAGCAGCTGTCACGTACTGGGCTCTGAACTCGGTGTTGAATACATATTGTTCATATGTAACACTAATCCGAGGTTCAAAATGTGTATTCACAACTTCCAAAATCTCTGACATTTGCCTTACCTGCTGGCCAGTTAGATTTAAGATGGTATACACTTTCTAACAGTCCCTCCACAGCAGTGTTAGGAGTGTGGCTACTCTTAAGGGTTCAGGTTTGTTAATTTAATCTGTTGCGCCTTTATAAACTTGCCACTGTAAGTGAACAAATTGCCAGTTTGCATCATTTTGCATTCCAGCTGGAGGTGGGAATATAAAATTTACTGTCACTATTTTACTCGTGCAGTAATTTATTGCAGCCATTGTCTGGTTTCCTTTGTCCTTTTCAGCAGCTTTTTGTTCGCAAATTTTAACATTTTTGTTTTCCTGCATTCTCACTGTCTTCTCTGCATCATTTTCAGGGTTCAAAAAAATATTATTCTTCATTTTCTGACAGCACGTATCAGAATACCTCTCCCTGGTAAGTATCTTGTCTCAGTTAGAGATTCATTGACCTGGTTTTTAAACTGTCTGCCTCCAGAGGGAGTCTCGGGGTAAAATCACATAATTGTAGTAATGATAGAAATGATTGGTACCAATCAGACCTGTTATCTTTCAGATTTAAACTGACAGTGTCACAATCGAAGAGAGAACATGCCAGAAAGGCAGAGACTAAGCAAATGACAGATGAAAATACACAATCCCCCCCTCACTATCACACTCCCCCCTCACACCATCACACTCCCCCCTCACTATCACACTCCCCCCTCACACCATCACACTCCCCCCTCACTATCACACTCCCCCCTCACACCATCACACTCCCCCCTCACTATCACACACCCCCTCACTATCACACTCCCCCCTCACTATCACACTCCACCCTCACACCATCACACTCCCCCCTCACTATCACACTCCCCCCCTCACACCATCACACTCCCCCCTCACTATCACACTCCCCCTCACACTATCACACTCCCCCCTCACTATCACACTCCCCCTCACACTATCACACTCCCCCCTCACTATCACACTCCCCCTCATACCATCACACTCCCCCCCATCACTATCACACTCCCCCTCACTATCACACTCCCCCTCATACCATCACACTCCCCCCTCACACCATCACACTCCCCCCTCACACCATCACACTCCCCCCTCACTATCACACTCCCCCTCACACCATCACACTCCCCCCTCACACCATCACACTCCCCCCTCACTATCACACTCCCCCCTCACACCATCACACTCCCCCCTCACACCATCACACTCCCCCCTCACTGTCACACTCCCCCCTCACTGTCACACTCCCCCCTCACTATCACACTCCCCCCTCACACCATCACACTCCACCCTCACACCATCACACTCCCCCCTCACTGTCACACTCCCCCCTCACTGTCACACTCCCCCCTCACTATCACACTCCCCCCTCACTATCACACTCCCCCCCTCACAATCACACTCCCCCCTCACCGTCACACTCCCCCCTCACAATCACACTCCCCCTCACACCGTCACACTCCCCCCTCACACCATCACACTCCAGCTCACACCATCACACTCCTCCATCACTATCACACTCCCCCCTCACTATCACACTCCCCCCTCACCGTCACACTCCCCCCTCACACCATCACACTCCCCCTCACTATCACACTCCCCCCTCACACCATCACACTCCCCCTCACTATCACACTCCCCCCTCACAACATCACACTCCCCCCTCACACCATCACACTCCCCTTCACTATCACACTCCCCCCTCACACCATCACACTCCACCTCACACTATCACACTCCTCCATCACTATCACACTCCCCCCTCACTATCACACTCCCCCCTCACCGTCACACTCCCCCCTCACGCCATCACACTCCCCCTCACTATCACACTCCCCCCTCACTATCACACTCCCCCCTCACCGTCACACTGCCCCCTCACACCATCACACTCCCCCTCACTATCACACTCCCCCCTCACACCATCACACTCCTCCTCACTATCACACTCCCCCCTCACACCATCACACTCCCCCCTCACACCATCACACTCCCCCCTCACACTATCACACTCCCCCCTCACACCATCACACTCCCCCTCACTATCACACTCCCCCCTCACACCATCACACTCCCCCCTCACACCATCACACTCCCCCCTCACACTATCACACTCCCCCCTCACACCATCACACTCCCCCCTCACACCATCACACTCCCCCTCACTATCACACTCCCCCCTCACACCATCACACTCCACCTCACACCATCACACTCCCCCCTCACACCATCACACTCCCCCTCACTATCACACTCCCCCCTCACACCATCACACTCCACCTCACACCATCACACTCCCCCCTCACTATCACACTCCCCCTCACACCATCACACTCCCCCCTCACACCATCACACTCCCCCCTCACACCATCACACTCCCCCCTCACTGTCACACTCCCCCCTCACTGTCACACTCCCCCCTCACACTGTCACACTCCCCCCTCACACGGTCACACTCCCCCTCACACCATCACACTCCCCCTCACACTGTCACACTCCCCCTCACTATCACACTCCCCCCTCACTATCACACTCACCCTCACACTGTGACACTCCCCCTCACACGGTCACACTCCCTCCTCACACCATCACACTCCCCCCTCACAACATCACACTCCACCTCACACCATCACACTCCTCCATCACTATCACACTCCCCCCTCACTATCACACTCCCCCCTCACCGTCACACTCCCCCCTCACACCATCACACTCCCCCTCACTATCACACTCCCCCCTCACTATCACACTCCCCCCTCACCGTCACACTCCCCCCTCACACCATCACACTCCCCCTCCCTATCACACTCCCCCCTCACACCATCACACTCCCCCTCACTATCACACTCCCTCCTCACTATCACACTCCCCCCTCACCGTCACACTCCCCCCTCACACCATCACACTCCCCCTCACTATCTCACTCCCCCCTCACACTATCACACTCCCCCTCACTATCACACTCCCCCCTCACACCATCACACTCCCCCTCACTATCACACTCCCCCCTCACTATCACACTCCCCCCTCACCGTCACACTCCCCCCTCACACCATCACACTCCCCCTCACTATCACACTCCTCCCTCACACCATCACACTCCCCCTCACTATCACACTCCCCACTCACACCATCACACTCCCCCTCACTATCACACTCCCCCCTCACACCATCACGCTCCACCTCACACCATCACACTCCCCCCTCACACCATCACACTCCCCCCTCACACCATCACACTCCCCCCTCACACTATCACACTCCCCCCTCACACCATCACACTCCCCCTCACTATCACACTCCCCCCTCACACCATCACACTCCCCCCTCACACCATCACACTCCCCCCTCACACTATCACACTCCACCTCACACCATCACACTCCCCCCTCACTATCACACTCCCCCTCACACCATCACACTCCCCCCTCACACCATCACACTCCCCCTCACACCATCACACTCCTCCCTCACACCATCACACTCCACCTCACACTATCACACTCCCCCCTCACTATCACACTCCACCTCACACCATCACACTCCCCCTCACTATCACACTCCCCCCTCACACCATCACACTCCCCCTCACTATCACACTCCCCACTCACACCATCACACTCCCCCTCACTATCACACTCCCACCTCACACCATCACGCTCCACCTCACACCATCACACTCCCCCTCACTATCACACTCCCCCCTCACACCATCACACTCCCCCCTCACTATCACACTCCCCCTCACACCATCACACTCCCCCCTCACACCATCACACTCCCCCTCACACCATCACACTCCCCCCTCACACCATCCCACTCCCCCCTCACACCATCACACTCCCCCCTCACACTATCACACTCCACCTCACACCATCACACTCCCCCCTCACTATCACACTCCCCCTCACACCATCACACTCCCCCCTCACACCATCACACTCCCCCTCACACCATCACACTCCTCCCTCACACCATCACACTCCACCTCACACTATCACACTCCCCCCTCACTATCACACTCCACCTCACACCATCACACTCCCCCCTCACCGTCACACTCCCCCCTCACAATCACACTCCCCCTCACACCGTCACACTTCCCCCTCACCGTCACACTCCCCCCTCACACCATCACACTCCTCCCTCACTATCACACTCCCCCCCTCACACCATCACACTCCCCCCTCACACTATCACACTCCACCTCACACCATCACACTCCCCCCTCACTATCACACTCCACCTCACACCATCACACTCCTCCTCACACTGTCACACTCCCCCTCACACTGTGACAATCCCCCTCACACCATCACACTCCCCCTCACACTGTGACAATCCCCCTCACACCATCACACTCCCCCTCACACTGTGACAATCCCCCTCACACCGTCACACTCCCCCTCACACTCCCCCTCACACTGTCACACTCCCCCTCACACTGTGACAATCCCCCTCACACTGTCACACTCCCCCTCACACTCCCCCTCACACTGTCACACTCTCCCTCACACTGTCACACTCCCCCCTCACACTGTCACACTCCCCCCTCACACTGTCACACTCCCCCTCACACTGTCACACTCCCCCTCACACTGTCACACTCCCCCCTCACACTGTCACACTCCCCCTCACACTGTCACACTCCCCCTCACACTGTGACAATCCCCCTCACACTGTCACACTCCCCCTCACACTCCCCCTCACACTGTCACACTCTCCCTCACACTGTCACACTCCCCCCTCACACTGTCACACTCCCCCCTCACACTGTCACACTCCCCCTCACACTGTCACACTCCCCCCTCACACTGTCACACTCCCCCTCACACTCTCACACTCCCCCTCACTCTGTCACACTCCCTCCTCACACTGTCACACTCCCCCCTCATACTGTCACACTCCCTCCTCACACTGTCACACTCCCCCCTCATACTGTCACACTCCCTCCTCACACTGTCACACTCCCTCCTCACACTGTCACACTCCCCCCTCATACTGTCACACTCCCTCCTCACACTGTCACACTCCCCCCTCACACTGTCACACTCCCCCCTCACACTGTGACAGTCCCCCTCACACTGTCACACTCCCCCTCACACTGTCACACTCCCCCCTCACACTGTCACTTTCTGCACTCACATTGTAACACTCCTCCCTAGCTCCAGCTCCCTCAACCTTTCCTCATAAGACCTACCCTCCAAACCAGGCAGCATCCTGGTAAATCTCCTCTGCACTCTCTCCAATGCTTCCACATCCTTCTTATAATGAGATGACCAGAACTGAACACAATATTCCAAATGTGGTCTAACCAGCATAACCCCACAGCTCTTAAACTCAAACCCCCTGTTAATAGATGCTAACACACTATAAGCCTTCTTCACGACTCTATCCACTTGAGTGGCAACCTTCAAAGATCTGTGGATATGAACCCCAAGGTCTCTCTGTTCCTCCACATTCCTCAGAACCCTGCCGTTAACCCTGTGATCCACATTCAAATTTGTCTACCAAAATGAATCACCTTGCATTTATCAGGGTTAAACTCCATCTGCCACATTTCTGCCCAGCTCTGCATCCTATCAATGTCTCTTTGCAGCCTGTAAGAGCCCTCCACCTCATCCACTACTCCACCAATCTTGGTGTCGTCAAATTTACTAACCCACCCTCCAGCCCCCTCTGCCAAGTCATTGATAAAAATCACAGATAGAGAGAACCCAACACTGACTCCTGTGGTACACCGCTGGTAACTGGCTTCCAGTCTGAAAATTTTCCCTCCACCACCACCCTCTGGCTATGAGACAGCCAGTTACTTATCCAACCAGCCAAATTTCCTTCTATTCCACACCTCCTTACTTTGTTCATGAGCCTACCATGGGGAACCTTATCAAACACCTTACTAAAATCCATGTATACGACATCAACTGCTTTACTTTCATCTACACACTTAGTTACCTCCTCAAAGAATTCAATCAAATTTGTGAGGCAGGACTTGCCCTTCATGAATCCGTGCTGTTTATCCTGGATTAAGCTGCATCTTTCCAAGTGGTCATAAATCCTATCCCTCAGGACGTTTCCCATTTACTTACCGACCACCAAAGTAAGACTAACTGGCCTATAATTACCAGGGCCATTCCTATTTCCTTCCTTGAAGAGAGGAACAAGATTCGCCACTCTCCAGTCCTCTGGCAAATCCCTGTGGACAGTGAGGACCCAAAGATCGAAGCTAAAGGCTCCGCAATGTCATCCCTTGCCTCCCAAAGTATCCTAGGTTACATCCCATCTGGCCCAGGGGACTTAACGACCCTCAGGTTTTTCAAAATTGCTAATACATCTTCCCTCAGAACATCTACCTCCTCCATCCTACCAGCCTGTATCACACACTCATCCTCAAAAACATGACCCCTCTCCTTAGTGAACACTGAAGAAAAGTAGTCATTCAATGCCTCACCTATCTCTTCTGACTCCATGCACAAGTTCCCAGTACTATCCTTGACTGGCCCTAACCTCACCCTGGTCATTCTTTTATTTCTCACAAAAGAGTAAAAAGCCTCTTTCTTTATCCAACCCACCGAAGACTTCTCATGCCCCCTCCTAGCTCTTCTAAGCCCTTTTTTTAACTCATTCCTTGCTACCTTGTAACCCTCAAGCGACCCCACCGAACCTTGTTTTTTCATCCTTACATACGCTTCCTTTTCCCTCTTGACAAGACATTCAATCTCCTTTGTGAACCATGGTTCCTTCACTCGGCCATTTCCTCCCTGCCTGACAGGGACATACCTATCAAGGACACACAGTATTTGTTCCCTGAACAAGCTCCACTTTTCATTTGTGCCCATACCTGACAGTTTCTGTTCCCATCTTATGCTCCCTAATTCTTGCCTAATCGCATTATAATTACTCCTGCCCCAATTATAAACCTTGCCCTGCCGTGTGACCCTATCCCCCTCCATAATGAAGGACACCAAATTGTGGTCACTATCTCCAAAGTGCTCTCCCACAAATAAATCTAACACTTGGCCTGGTACATTACCCAATACCATGTCAAATGTGGCCCCACCTCTTGTCGGCTTATCCACATATTGTGTCAGGAAACTCTCCTGCACACAGTGTGTAAAAACTGCCCCATCCAAACTATTCGACTTGTAAAGGTTCCAATCAATATTTGGAAAGTTAAAGTCACCCATGATAACTACCCTGTGACCTCCACACCTATCCATAATCTGCTTTGCTATTTCCTCCTCCACATCTCTATTACTATTTGGGGGCCTGTAGAAAACTCCTAACAATGTGACCGATCCTTTCCTATTTCTAACTTTAGCCCATATTACCTCAGTAGGTGGATCGCCCTTGAAATGTCTTTCAGCAGCCGTTAAACTTTCCTTGATTAACAATGCTGCTCCTCCACCTCTTTTACCACCTTCCCCACTCTTACTGAAACATCGATACCCCAGAACTGCCAACAACCATTCCTGTCCCTGTTCTAACCATGTCTCCGTAATGGTCACATCATCATAGTCCCAAGTAACAATCCACACTCCAAGTTCACCCACTTTATTCCTGATGTTCCTTGCATTGAAGTAGATACACTTCAACCCGTCATCCTGTCTGCCGGTACACTCCTGGGACCTTGGTACCTTCCTCAGTACCTCACGACTCTCAACATTGGCTTTTGGACTACAGCTCGTGTTCCCATCCCCCTGACAAATTAGTTTAAACCCCACCTCCGCCCCCCCCGAAGAGCCGTAGCAAATTTCCCTCCCAGGATATTGGTGCCTCTCTGGTTCAGGTGCAAACCGACCTGTTTGTACAGGTCCCACCTTCCCCGGAATATGCTCCAATTATCCATGTAAATGAAACCCTCTCTCCTACACCATCCCTGCAGCTACATGTTAATCTGCACTCTCTCTCCCTGTTCCTTAACTCACTAACACGTGGCACCGGCAACAAACCAGAGATGACAACATGCTTTGTCCTGGCTCTCAGCTTCCATCCTAGCTCCCTAAATTCCTGTTTTAAATCCCTGTCCCTTCTCCTACCTGTGTCGTTGATACTGATGTGTACCACGACCTGCAACTGATTCCCCTCCCCCTAAAGGATCCCGAAAACATGGTCCGAGATGTCACGGACCCTGGTACTCGGGAAGCAACATACCATCTGTGAGTCTCTTGTGCTGCCTCTGACTGAGATTAAAGCTGATTGAAGAGTTCAATTACTGGCTTGAGTCACTGTCTATGTGGAGTTTGCACATTCTCCCTATGTCTGTGTGGGTTTCCTCCGGGTGCTCCGGTTTCCTCCCACAGTCCAAAGATGTGTGGGTTAGGTTGATTGACCATGCTAAATTAACCCTAGTTTTGAATGGATTATCAAGTAAATATATGGGGTTACAGGGACAGGGTGGGATTGTTGTCAGTGCAGACTCAATGGGCCAAATGGCCTCCTTCTGTAGGAATTCTATGATTCTATGAAAAAGAGGAATAGAGAAAATAATGATTTGCAGGCAAAGTCCACAGTGAAAAGAATTCTTATTTCACATGAGTCCAGAATCAATGTCCAACAAGGCATTTTGGAGGGCCGAAGGGCCTGTTTCCTATGCTGTATTGTTCTCTGTTCTGTTTATGGAAGTCTGCAGGTTGAAAACCAATGCTGGATAATCCACTTTTCCGATGAAGTTGACTTCACACAAGAAGACGGACACACGGAGAAGAACCAGTCCTGTCGGCAATGGTACAGATGTTCCACTCGAGACAGGATGGATGGGCCATGCATTGTAACTGGTCAGAGTCCTTTCTTGTGTTGTTTCTTGCGTACAGTAAAATGGCAGCCTGGGTTTTGCAGTTCCACAACGCCCTGGGGGAAATTTTGAGTTCATGTTCGCCGTGAACAGCATCGTGGCCCAAAATACCAGGAAAGCCGGAAACACAATTCTCAGCCAGCGATGTAATGTGGGAATCTAATTTAAACATATTTTAACGTAATTAACAGACTCCCCCATCATATGTCCCTCCCAGAATAATGAATTCCCTCGCTGCTGATGTGACGTCACGCCAGTGAGGTTCACAACAGTTCAACAGTTGAGGGGCAAGAAAGGTAAGCTAGGCCCCAGGGAAGAGGGACATGCCCGGGTAACCTGGCTGTATAAGGATGGCAGGGATGGGCCGTTTGAGGAGCTCGATCGGGAGGGGTGACCCCATGTGTCCAGGGCGGTTGACCCAGTGCCACTGGGGGCGGGTTCTCCTTTTCTGTGGTTGGGGGAGAGGGGGTTGTAGGGAAGCTCTGCCTTAATGCAGGTCAGGGCACCCTTTAAAAGATGACCATTGTTCTGTGTCACAGACAGACATCGTTTCATCCATATTTAAAGGTCATTGTCCAGTTTTTAAAATTTAAGAAATTAGCCTTGAGAATATACATGTATTTTATTGAAATATTTTGGGCAGTTTTGGGCGTCGCACCTGCGCAAAGATATTTTGGCCCTGGAGGGAGTGCAGAGGAGGTTTACTAGGCTGATACCGGAGTTGAGGGGGTTGAGCTATGAGGAGAGATTGAATGAACTAGGCTTGTACTCGTTAGAGTTTAGAAGAATGAGGGGAGATCTCATTGAAACGTATAAGATGATGAATGGGATGGATAGGATAGAGGTGGAGAGGCTCTTCCCGCTCAGAAAAGACAGTAGGACTAGGGGGCACAGCCTCAAGATAAAGGGGAGGTGGTTTAGAACGGAGTTGAGGAGGAACTTCTTCACTCAAAGGTTGGTGAATCTCTGGAATTCTCTGCCCGTTGAAGTGGTGGAGGCTGCCTCGCTAAATATTTTCAAGAAGCGGGTTGATGGGTTTTTGATAAGAGAGGGGATTAAGGGTTATGGGGAGAGGGCGGGAATGTGGAGCTGAGTCACGACAGATCAGCCATGATCTTATTGAATGGCGGGGCAGGCTCGAAGGGCCAGATGGCCTACTCCTGCTCCTATTTCTTATGTTCTTATATAGCATGTGAGATCTTAATTCCCTGTTTTTATAGCTGTGTGTAAGGATGTGTTTTGTTGGAGCTGATATTTTGGTGCTTGTATATATGTAAATAGACATGACAAAGTTAATTTTCATTTACTTCACCCATCACTTTGGAATGATGCTCAAAATTTTGCGTTCTTAGTCACCCATTCTACCAACATCTCTCTCACTGATTAAACATGTTAATAAATTGAGTTTTGCTATTATCGTATTCCCACATGGTCTGAGCTCATAGGTATGTATGAGTGGTTTCACCTTATCTCACTCTCTGGGATGTTCTGGGAATCTGTGAAGTTTGACCAGTTCCTGACCTGTTTCATATTCAGGAGCTGCCTCTCCTTCTCCCCGCCCCTCTGCTCGGACCACACCTCCACTCAGCTCTGTAGAAGGAGTTGGGTTTATGAGTGCTTCGGGCTGGTCTGATCTTCCTCCAGGGTTCTCCAGCTGTTCGTCTCAGAGGCGTGTGGATTTAATTTTGCCTGGTCCGGTCTGAGTAACTCGACATGGCCAGTCGGAATGGTGCCTGGCCCCATCCTGGACTCCTCCAGCTCGCAGTTTTGCTGCAAGTCATCTGCTTGTGTTTAACTCAGGTAAGTTCAGGGAGACAGCAGTTGAGAGCAAAGTGGTTTGGTGCAGAGTTTGGTTTGGCAGAATTATTTGTTTCATAAAATTTCCTTTCAGTTTTTGGTTAATGGAATCTCTTTCATAAACTCTGTCGTTTGTTGACCTTTACTTACTTTCCGCTGTTTCCTTCATATCCATCCCTCCATGGACACTTTACGGTCAGTCACAGTAGGAGAAAACTTGACAGAAGCCTGAAGTGATCGCTAAGGGCCAGGCTCTATGTTTGGACTGTAAATTTATCTTAAACTAACAGGAGCAGGATCCATTAAGTTTCCCCAGCTGTTAAGAAATTTCTTCAGCGTCAGGAGAAAATTGAAATCTTACAGAAAATAATTCATCCTCCCAGTGTGAATTCCTTAAAGCTCCTTCACTAACTCTGCACTGGTTTAAGTGAAGAGTAGGTAGAATGCTGGATCAGATGAAATTGGTTTAGAAGCTATTGAATGTGTGTGCCTCAGCTGTAAGGATGTGGATGACTGGTCGCTCCAATACTAGATTACACTGTGAGCTGTGAAATTCTCAGCCTGGAGCACTGAGTGTCTGCTCACAGTGCTGGGCAGAGCCACTGCCACACATTTAGTTTAGGAATTGGTGCTACAGTAAAACAAACTCAGCTAAAGTTCTTAATCACTGCCTGGAACCCATGCACAAGATAATGGGAAAGTCTCCTACTGTATATCAGAACATACCCAAAGTGTCAAACTAATTATTCTACACTGCTGTAGCTCTAATTGTTTATCAATTTAAAAAGTAATCCTTCTATAACATTTCATAAAGCATAATTGTCAATTTCTCTGCCCCACTCCTGAGCCATTTTCTGTTTGCAAAGCTATCAGTGTCATCTACTTTCTCCACTCTTTAATACTTTCTCTCTTTTACTCACCAGGGTCCAATAGGTGAACAGCATGTAGTGGGTTCGCCAGGCCCAGCTGGGGTTCCTGGATCGGACGGGATAGATGTGAGTTTGGATATGTTTCCAGGAGGGGGTTTAGACAAAGAGCCACATTGTCCCAGGTGTCAGGCTGCAATGACTGACGACAGAGGGAGCTGCTGTACCAGCTGACCATCTCAGTGTTTTGGGAAAATTCATTTTCATTTTATCCATTAATATTTAATAAAAATCAACAAATTTAAGCAAATTCCATTTGCATTTTTTTTTAGTACAATGCCTGGTTGAACAGAAAATCAAGTGGCAAACTCTGTCAACGACACAGTGGCACACAGCTGTCTCATAGTGCCAAGGACCCGGGTTCGATTCCCGGCTTGGGTCACTGTGGAATTTGCACATTCTCCCCGTGTCTGCGTGGGTTTCCTCTGGGTGCTCCGGTTTCTTCCCACAGCCCAAAGATGTGTGTGTTAGACGGATTGGCCATGACAAATTGTTCGTTAGTGTCAGGGGGACTAGTTAGGGTAAATATATGGGGTTATGGGAATAAAGCCTGCGTAGGATCATTGTCGGTGCAGTCTCAATGGGCCAAATGGCCTCCTTCTGCACTGTAGGATTCTATGATTCTATGAACACTCTGGGAGGCAAGTGGTTCAGAGAGTGAGATGGCGAGGGCTGTCATTGCAAAAGTTTGAGGGTTCCCACTTTGAACCACAAAGCATACAGATTAAAACCAGGAAAAGGGGCAACCTAGATATTCATAATTAATCTAATTAAGGCAAAACGAGCTGGTTGGAAAAGATACAGTTGTTCAGTAGCTTTAAAGCAGGTGTCGTTGCATTACAGTAATCAATAAAATACAAATCATTGCATTCAGGGATTCCTCAAAACCTGAACCCTGTTCACAGTTTAACTCATTTGTAGTGTCTGGGTCTCAAAGTGACTGGTTAAAAAGTATCTTGAGAGTTTAACTGCAGTACAGTGTAATTCCATGTTCGAGCTGGAAACATAGAGTTAGGAAAGTGTACAATGGAGAGAAGATTATACTTGAACTGATCCTAAAGCAAGGTTTTTTCTAAGGGTTCTCTTGATGTACTAACAGAATGTCTATCCTTTTTCCAGGGAGAGCGTGGACCCGCTGGGCTCCCTGGACCAGCAGTAAGTGACTCTCTTCAACTCATTTCAAATCTGTGTCTTCAACATTATTGGAGAAAGATTCTTTTATCATTTCCATTGCAAATTAACAAGAGTGTTAATTTTCACTGTATTTAGGGAGTAAAAGGTGTTCCTGGTGACCCTGGACCAGATGGACCTCAAGGTGATCCAGGATATGACGTGAGTACTTTCTGGAGAAGTGGCATTGCGATAGTTTTTAGTCAGATAGTTACTGTATTTATGAACGACTGCACTGCTTACTTCCCAGGACAGTTCAGAAGCTGTTAAGTATATTCTGCGTGTGAGTCTCTGTGACCCTCACTTTGCCTGTGAAAGCAGCCAGAGTCTAGAAAAGTGCTGGAGCAAGAGACATTCTCGGGATGAAAGAACCCGAGTTCTTGGATTACAAAATTTAATCTGATCTCTAACTACTCCAACCCTGAATTCAAGAACTTATTCTGCAAACATCCCAAAACTTGGGATAGACATCTGAACTGTGTACATCCCATGTACTGAAATCTGCATTGTGTATAGTCCACACACTGAGAATGAGGATCTGCATTGTGTACACTCCATATACTGACAATGAACATCTACACTGTGAACACTCCATATCCTAAGAATGAGGATCTGCATTGTGTACACTCCATATACTGAGAATGAGGAGCTGAATTGTGTATATCCCATACACTGGGAATGAAGATCTGCGTTGTGTATACTCCACACACTGAGAATGAGGATCTGCATTGTGTATGCACAACATACTGAGAATGAGGATCTACATTGCATATACTCCATATACTGAGAATGAGGATCTGCATTGTGTGTAATCCACACACTGAGAATGAGGATCTGCATTGTGTGTAGTCCACAGACTGACAATGAGGATTTGCATTGTGTATACTCCATAGACTGAGAATGAGAATGAAGATCTGCATTGTGTATACTCCACACACTGACAATGAGGATTTGCATTGTGTATACTCCATATACTGAGACTGACAATGAGGATTTGCATTGTGTATACTCCACACACTGACAATGAGGATGAGGGGTTGAACAAAGAACAGCACAGGAAGCAGGCCCTTTGGCCCAACGAGCCCGCGCTGCCATCCCATTGTCTCAGTGACCTATTCATGATTTTAGTCTACGCCTAATGTGCGAGGATCAGGGAGGTCCAATATAGGGACAATTTGTTACCCAATCAATCAGCCTAAAAGCACATCTTTGGGATGTGGGAGGAAACCGGAGCACCTGGAGGAAACCCACGCAACCATGGGGAGAACGCGCAAACTCCCACGGACACAGGCCCAAATCCATGTGTCCGCATAGCAACAGAGATAGTCTCTGAGCTGTCATGTTGTCCTTGAGATGGTCCAGTTTAAGCACACCAACGACATGAAGCAATAGGCAACTCCCGAAGCAACATCCAAGAGCAGCCCACTACAACCTGCCGCATGCATGCCCCTTGCTGGTCAACAAGGTGGACTTAAATGCCTGTGGAGACAAAAAATTCATTATTAAACAGGCAAAGACTGTAACATCCCTGAGGCAAAAACAGAATCCCAAGCCTACAATGTTTAGTAAGGCCTGCTATATCCCCCTATATGTAGACCGCTCATGTGGCTGTCTAAGTGATTCTTAAACAACCCTAGCGTGCCTGCTTCCACCACCTTACTCGGCAGTGCATTCCACACCCCCACTACCCTTTGCGTGAAAAACTGCCCTCTAATATTAGTCTTATACCTAGCCCCCCTCACCCTAAGCCCGTGACCCCTCGTTCTATCCATTTCTAATAGCGGAAAAAGCTTCCCACCATTTACTCTATCTATCCCCTTCATAATCTTATAAACCTCTATTAGATCCCCCCTCAGCCGACGTCTCTCAAGGGAAAACAGCCCAAGTTCGTTCAATCTTTCCTCGGAAGACAGCCCTTCCATACCAGGCAGCATCCTGGTAAATCTCCTCTGCACTGTCTCCAGGATCTCTACATCCTTCGGGTCGTACGGCGACCAGAACTGGACGCAGTACTCCAAGTGAGGCCTAACCAACGTTCTATACAACTGCAACATCAGACTCCTACTCTTATATTCTATACCCCTTCCTATGAAGGCTAACATACCATACGCTTTCCTCATCACATTCTGCACCTGCACCGACACCTTCAGGGACTTGTGCACTTGCACCCCCAGGTCTCTCTGCGTATCTATACTCCGGATAGTTCTACCTTTTATCGTATAACTCCCCTCCACATTATTCCGGCCAAAGTGCATCACCTCGCATTTCTCCGGATTAAATTCCATTTGCCATCTATCTGCCCAATCTACCAGCCTGTCTATGTCCTGTTGCATTGCCAGGCACTGCTCCTCAGTACCCGCCAATCCAACCATCTTAGTGTCATCAGCAAATTTGCTGATCACACCACCTGCCCCCTCTTCCAAGTCATTAATATATACTACAAATAGCAGAGATCCTAGTACCGAGCCCTGCGGCACCCCACTGGTGACAGACCTCCATTTGGAAAAGGAGCCTTCCACTACTACCCGCTGTCTCCTCCTCCCAAGCCAGTTCTCCACCCATCTACATACCTGGCCTTGTATCCCATGAGCCTTCATCTTTTCTATCAGCCTACCATGAGGGACCTTGTCAAACGCCTTACTGAAATCCATATAGACGACATCAACGGCTTGTCCTTCGTCAACCGTTTTGTCACCTCTTCAAAAAATTCCAATAGATTCGTAAGGCACGACCTCCCTGTAACGAAGCCATGCTGCGTATCCCTTATCAGATTGCAGCGCTCCAGATGTTCATACATCCTATCCTTGAGGATCCTCTCCATTAGCTTGCCTTTAACTGAAGTCAGGCTCACCGGCCTATAATTCCCTGGGTTATCCCTCTGACCCTTTTTAAACAACGGTACTACATTTGCAATCCGCCAATCCTCTGGGACCTCACCTGTGTCCAAAGAAGAGATAAAGATTTGCGTCAGAGGCCCAGCAATTTTATCCCTCACCTCCCTTAGCAGCCTGGGATAGATGCCATCAGGCCCCGGAGATTTATCCGTCTTTATACTGTCTAAAAGTCCCAACACCTCTTCCCTCGTGATGACTATTTCCCTCAACGGATCCTCAAACTCCTCAAGCATTGTGTATAGTCTACAAATGCTGGAGATCATTCTGGGAAATGACCTTCATCCCCCCCTCCACTCTCTGATTCCCGTCAATAACCAACAGCCAAATTGTCACTGAATATCTCATCTCATTTCGTGCAGAGAAGATGGACCTACCTCAATGTGATGGATGAAGTACTATTCCTATTCCAAATCAAGGGTCTTTCTTCTTTTGAATTTGGAATTCCACCTCTACATTTCATGTCAAGTAGAGGTGAACATTAGTCAGGATGCTAGTCCTGATGGGTTGTGTAATTACAGCTCATATCTTGGAGTACAGCTAGTAATGTGAACACTTTGACAAAGGGCAAACCACCTGGTCCTGGGAATCTTTATTCTGCTGAATATAAACAATTAAGTGCAGTCTGCATTCTTAAACCTGAATGAATTCAAAGGAACACAATGATGTTTACTGTCCCAATCACTATGGGATTATTACAGAGTTTGACACAGTGGGTAAGAACGTGGAAAGTTGGATTCTTGAACTTTTCAGTCCAGGCTCTGAAACTACAAGTGGATTGATAGGCAGAATCCATGAGTTGACCTGCAGGATTATGGGGAAAGAGTGGGGGATTGTGAATGAAGATATTTGTCTTCCGGCTGCTGTGGGAGGTTTGAATATATGAAAAATGATGAGTAGAAACAGCCTGTCCACACTGTTGTGAAATGTTACACATCACGACTCACTTCATAGCTTACCTGAATGAGACTGAGTTATTTCCTAAGAGAGATGAAAACACAATTAAAAACACAAATTTGTTGGGAGGAAAGAAACCTAGAAATCCCTCTCCGACTCCTAAAACAATGTAACCTCTAACTCATTTAAACTGTGACCCCTTTGATGAAAGGCCCCGGTACTGGACACCACCTGTTAAAAAGAGTGCGGGAGAAGATGACGTCAACAGAGACATATTAATGGGTGGGATTTTACAGCCTCGCTCGGGCGAAGCCAACAGAGAGTTACATTCTGGGAATCTCACCCTCCCCAATTCTGGGGTGGGTGAGATGGTAGAGTTTCAATGTTTAGGTGACCCCAAGGTTGACTGATATAACTCCAATGATTGTAGGATGGAGATAAGGGAATCTTGATTGAAGTCTCTGAGGATAAATGAATTGGGAGTAGGATAAAGCATAATGAGTTTCAACACCAAAAATGTGAAGAAATGAGGAAGAGTGTTTTGCATGGCATATGTGAGACTGGAGAGATACAAAAATCCAGAATAAATCTATTAAAAGGCAGGTAAAAAAATAGAGTCTTTGTTTGTGAATGTTTTAGTAAAATGTAATAAATTCTAAGTGAAAAATAAACCAGACGACATTCTTCACTCACTCTGTAAGGATAGACTGGGGTTAGTGGCAATCTGTCAGGGTGAGCAGAATCTGACACTGTGACTCAACATTTCACATGTGCTGTTCCTAAGATTGAGACAGCAGTCACAAAAACTTTCAGTGCTCTGGGAGGAATCACAAAGAAACCTAAAAGTGAAGACAAAGAATGTAAGAGATTCCACTGCAGCAGAAAGATCTTGTGGTCTGGGCAATCCAGGAGGGAACCCGTTTTTCAGCAACTCACTCACTTATCTCAGAGAATTGTTATTTATATATTGAAATCATTACCAGGAACAACTTTTTAGAATTGGCAGCTTCAACATTTCAATGATGCGACTCTTGTCGATAGTGACTCAGTGTGAACATAGCCAAGGCTAATAATACTGTATTTCTATAAGTGATCAAAGGGGAGTAGAGATACTGGGTAAGATGAAAATAAATAGAAAAGGGATGCTAAATAGTTTGGTGTCAGTCCAAGTTAACAAGGTCTAGATGGGAATATGTCCTAGATTGCTGAGGAAAGCTGAGGGTTCAGGTAGAAGAATATTGGGTTTAATGTTTCCATACTCATTGGGTATGGGAGTGGAATCAGAGGCCTGGTGGACTGAAAATGTTATATTTGTGCAAAAAGGGGCAGAGTGATAAACCTGACAACTAAAGACCAATCCTGTTAGGGATTCGAGAACTTGCAGCTAGTATTATTTTCATACAGCTGCTGCCTTTGTCCAGCTAGCTGGTTGCTGGTTGTGGGTTTGGAAAGTGCTGGCATTAGACTGTTTAGGTTCTTACTGGCCAGCTCGTCGTGCAGGGCTGTAAAACTTTACGGATAGGATTTTCCAGCCTCGCTTGCCCCAAAATGAGAAAAATGGGAAATCCCACCTGAGGTCATTGGACCATTCCAAAGGGCCTGCCCTTTACCCGTTCCGATTCCCATGGTGGGCAGGATGGTAAAATTCACTCCCATGACTCTAATCAATCTAATATCAGCTGTGGGAAAACTCAAGACCATTGTCAAGTCCAAATTAATTTTCACTTGGAGAAGCAGTGAGTAAATAAAGAAAAGGCAATTTGAAATTGTTAAAGGCAAATCATGTCTTCTAACCTGAGTTGAGTTCTTTGAGGAAGTAGCAGAGAGGGCTGATGAGGTTAATGTAGTAGAGGCATTTGACAAACAACTGCATAAGTGGAATTATTCAAAAATATCTCTGAATTAAAGGCTTGGTGGAACTTGTGTAGGCGATTAGCTCAGGGTAGAAAGGTAGAGGGTGGTGATGAATGATTGATTTTCTGACTGGAGAGAAGTTTGCAATGGAAGCTCCAGAATCAGTATCAAGACCATTGTTGTTCTTGTTATATATAAATGACTTGGATTTGTGTACATGGGGAATACATATTCAAGCCTTATGCTTGATACAAAACCTGCCAGCCTAGTGAACAGATTTCAGGAAGGTACAGATAATCCAATGAAATGGACAGACACATGGCAGATGAGACTTATTGTGGATAAGTGTGATATGCCAGGGGCAGAGCAATGTGCAGAGGTTGGATAATCTACATACTGTTACAAGAGCAGAAAGACCTCAGGGTGCACATTTAGAAATTGTTGGTAGGCCAGTTCCGAAAGAAGATAGGAAGCTTGACTTTGTAAATAGAAAGATTGCTATGCCTTAGAAAACACTGGTTAGTTTTCAACAGGGAGACTGAGTCTAATTCTAGGCACCGCACTTTAGGAAAAATGTTAAGGCCTTGAAGAGGATACAGAGATTTCCCAGAATGATATCAGGGATGAGGGATTTCAGTAATGTGGAGAGAAATTGGGATTGTTCACCTTAGAACAGAGAAGGTTCAGAGGAGATCAAGCACTGGGTTTTATTTTGAGAGGGACAGAATTGAAAAGTGGGAAGTTATGTTAAACTGGTATCAAACCTTGGTTAGACCATAAGAGAACTGTGTGCAGCTCTGGTCTCCATATTATAAAATGGATACAGAGGCATTGGAGAAAATCTACAAGGATGATATCAGAAATAACTGGACATAGTTAGCAGAAGAGGGTTTTCTCTTAAAAAAGAGAGATCTTTCTAATCCTGAAAGGTTTTGATTCAGTGGAAACAGAGATAATGTTTCCTCTTGTGGGAAGAGCATAACTAGAGGCCATCAATGTAAGATAGTCACCAAGACGCCCGATAGGACCCTCAGAAGAAACTTCCAAAGAGTGATCAGAATGTGGAACTCACTACCACAGGGAGTGGATGAAGTGAGCAATTTTCACCCGAGTACCTGGGTTTGAATGGATCCTACCCAAGTCATTTCAGCAACTTATTAACCAGAATTGTCAAATTAAACAATTGGTCAAAATTTTGGTTGTTTCTGGAACACTGGGTTTGACAGTGAAGAATCCACTGACTCCTGAAACTTGGAGTTGGGATGGGGTCTCCAGGAATTTGTCTCCTATTTACTAATTGTGGAATAGTGCCAAAATTTCATTGAACATTGAAGAGATCTCATCTGAAATACTTCCATCTAACTACTATCAATAGAACTGAAGAAGGCAATGCTGAGTGCAATAAGAT
The DNA here is from genome assembly GCA_037974335.1 of Prionace glauca. Taxonomy (NCBI): domain Eukaryota; kingdom Metazoa; phylum Chordata; class Chondrichthyes; order Carcharhiniformes; family Carcharhinidae; genus Prionace; species Prionace glauca. The sequence continues at coordinate 47,802,220 of CM075744.1, read as the reverse complement.
TCAGGTATATCATTTTTCAAATCATGTTTCTCTGTTTAAGATACACGCTCCTTGAGAATGCAGGAAAACAGGTCATAGTCCAGTACTGATTATCCTATATTTCAGTTAACACAGATGGGAAATATAAAGGTGGATAATGAGGGAAGTGGAAACATTGGACTAGAGAAATGGGAATAATGTCACACTGGGGGAAATGGGAATAATGTCACACTGGGAGAAATGGGAATCATGTCACACTGGGGGAAATGGGGATAATGTCACACTGGGAGAAATGGGAATAATGTCACACTGGGAGAAATGGGAGTAATGTCACACTGGGAGAAATGGGAATAATGTTGCACTGGGAGAAATAGGGATAATGTGACATTGGGGGAAAAGGGGATAATGTCACATTGGGAGAAATAGGGATAATGTGACACTGGGAGAAATAGGGATAATGTCACATTGGGAGAAATAGGGATAATATCACACTGGGAGAAATGGGAATAATGTCACAGTGGGAGAAATGGGAATGTCACACTTGAAAAAAAAATACAAAAGCAAATATCTGGAATAAATACATCAATACTAGAACTGCTGAGCAGGTCTGGCAGAATCGCTGGAAAGAGAATGTTCCAGGTTGATGACCTTTCATCAGAATTGGAAATAGTTTGAGATGTAACAGATTTTAGCCAGGCAGGGATATTTTTTTAGGTGGATGTCCTTTTATTGAATCAGGCAGCAGAAGACATTCTGTGATTGCTATTGTGATGTTAGAGTTCAATACAAGTACAAGTTCAGCAGGTAATAGGGAAGGCAAATGGAATGTTGGCCTTTATTTCAAAGGGAATGGAGTATAAAGATAGGGAAAAGTATTGTTGAAACTATACAAGATGCTAGTTATGCCACAGCTGGATTATTGTGAACAGTTTTGGTCCCCTTATCTAAGGAAAGATATACTGGCAGTGGAAGCAGTTCAGAGAAGGTTCACTCAGTTCATCTTGAATATAGAAGAATTTTCTTATGAGGAGAGCTTGAGTAGGTTGGGCCTGTGCTCGTTGAAGTTTAGAGGAATGAGAGGCGACCTTACTGAGACAGATAGAATTCTCAGGGAGCTTGACAGGGTAGATGCTGAGAGGTTAATTTGTCTTGTGGGAGTGTCTAGAACCAGAGGGCATAATCTCAGAGAAAGGGATTGCCCATTTAAAGCAGAGATGAGGAGGAATTTCTTCTCTCAAAGAGTACTGAATCTTATTTATTGATTCATTAGTGTCACAAGTAGGCTTACATTAACACTGCAATGAAGTTACTGTGAAAGTACCTTAGTTGCCACACTCTAGCACCTGTTTGGGTATACTGAGGGAGAATTTAGCATGGCCAATGCACATAACCAGTATGTCTTTCAGACTGTGGGAGGGAACCTGAGCACTCAGAGGAAATCCATGTAGACACGGGGAGAACATGCAGATTCCATACAGGCAGTGGTCCAATCCAGGAATGGAACCTGAGTCCCTGGCTTTGTGAGAAAGCAGTGCTAACCACTGTGCCACCCCTATGGAATTCCTTACTGCAGAGGGCTGTAGCAGCTGAATTGTTAAAACATAGAACATAGAACATTACAGCCCAAACAGGCCCTTCGGCCCTCGAGTTGCGCCGATCGCATCAACCCCACCAATCTATAGACCTATCTATAACCCCCAATCCCATTAAACCCCATATACTCATCCAGAAGTCTTTTAAAAGACCCCAGCGAGTTCGCCTCCACCACCGACGACGGCAGCCGATTCCAATCACTCACCACCCTCTGAGTGAAAAACTTACCCCTAACATCACCTCTGTACTTCCCTCCCCGCACCTTAAATCTGTGTCCTCTCGTAGCGACCATTTCAACCCGGGGAAATAGCCTCTGAGAGTCCACCCTATCTATTCCTCTCAACATTTTATAAACTTCTATCAGGTCGCCTCTCAACCTTCGCCTCTCCAGGGAAAAGAGTCCCAGCTCCCTCAACCTATCTTCATAAGGCATGCCTCCCAGTCCAGGCAACATCCTTGTAAATCTCCTCTGCACCCTTTCAATAGCTTCTACGTCTTTCCTATAGTGAGGCGACCAGAACTGCGCACAGTACTCCAAATGAGGCCTGACGAGGGTCCTGTAAAGTTGCAGCATTACCTCCCGACTCCTAAACTCAATCCCTCGATTAATGAAGGCCAGTACACCATACGCCTTCTTGACCACCTCCTCCACCTGCGAGGCCGATTTAAGAGTCCTGTGAACCCGGACCCCGAGATCCTTCTGCTCTTCAACGCTACTAAGACCCCTGCCCTTAATAGTGTACTCGTTCATCCCGTTGGTTCTGCCGAAATGGACTACTACACATTTATCCGCGTTGAAGTCCATCTGCCACTTCTCCGCCCATTCCTGCATCCTATCTATGTCCTGCTGCAACTTTTGACATCCTTCCAGACCATCCACAACACCGCCGACCTTCGTGTCATCAGCGAACTTGCTAACCCATCCCTCCACTTCCTCATCCAGGTCATTTATGAAAATGACAAACAACAAGGGTCCCAGAACAGATCCCTGGGGCACCCCACTGGTGACTGACCTCCATTCCGAAAAAGACCCATCCACAACCACTCTCTGCCTTCTGCAGGCAAGCCAGTTCTGGATCCACAAGGCCAAAGGCCCTTGGATCCCATGCCCTCTCACCTTCTCAAGAAGTCTTGCATGAGGGACCTTATCAAAAGCCTTGCTGAAGTCCATGTACACTACGTCCACGGCACTTCCTTCGTCCATGTGTTCAGTCACATTATCGAAGAACTCAACTAGGCTCGTAAGGCTCGACCTGCCCTTGACAAATCCATGCTGACTATTCCTGATCATGTCAAACCTCTCCAAATGGTCGTAAATCTTGTCCCTCAGAAGCCTCTCCATCAGCTTACCAACCACTGAGGTCAGACTCACCGGGCGGTAATTTCCCGGGCTATCTCTGTTCCCTTTCTTGAAAATAGGGACTACATCCGCAATCCTCCAATCTTCCGGAACCTCTCCCGTCTCCATTGACGACGCAAAGATCATCGCCAAGGGCTCTGCAATCACTTCCCTGGCCTCCCACAGTATCCTGGGGTACATCCCATCTGGTCCCGGCGACTTATCTTAAGTATGATCAAGGCTGAGATGGACAGATTTTTAATAAGCAAGGGAATCAAGGGTTATGGGGATACGGCAGGAAAGTCGAGTTGTTGATTATCATATCAGTTCAGTCATAGCAGAGCAGACCTGATGGGCTGAATGGCCTATTTCTACTCCTATATTTTATGGTCTAAATAGAGGACACCAAATTAAGGTAATTAGCAAAAGAACCAGGAAAGACTTTTTTCTGGATCTGGGATGCACCCCTGACAGTAAAAACGGATTTGGATGATTATCTAAAGGGGGAAGAAATTGCCGGGTTTCTGGGCATGGGTCTAGTTGAGTTTTTCTCGTAGAGCACGAGCATGGGTTCGACGGGCCAAATAGTCTCCTTTTGCCCTGTCACCATTCTATGATAAATTGTCTGCTATTGCCATTCATACCGCTTCTTGATCCACTTTTTGTTTCTTTTCTCGTCCCGTTACCAAGCCTACAGCATCCTGCCTTATCATTTAGTCTCTCCTGCCTTCCATTCGATCACATACCTTCCCTTTGCTTCCTCCCCTCCTCCTTACATTGCCTGCCTTTGTGCTCGTAGACAGTTTGTTACATTGCCAATGTTTTCCTGGTCTGGTGGAAGGTCATTGATCTGAAACGTTAACTCTGTTTCTCTCCATATAGATGCTGCCAGACCTCTGGAATGTTACCAGCAATTTTTTTTTGTTCCTATTGGAGAAATAGGAATGTCAGACTGTGGGACTGGGAATGATTTTCTGAGTTTGGATTCAGGCACATTTCAGGGATAGAACATAGAACATTACAGCGCAGAACAGGCCCTTCGGCCCACGATGTTGCGCCGACCAGTTACAAAACAATGACCCACTAGCCTAAACTAATCCCTTTTTGTCCATAAACCTATCCACAGATCTCTTAAACGTCCCCAAACTAGGTGCATTTACAACTGCAGCTGGCAGGGCATTCCAGTCCCTCACCACCCTCTGGGTAAAGAACCTACCCCTGACATCAGTCCTATAACTACCCCCCCTTAATTTAAAGTCGTGCCCCCTCGTGCTAGCTTTCTCCATCCTAGGAAAAAGGCTATCACTGTCCACCCTGCCTAAACCTCTAATCATCTTATATGTTTCAATAAGGTTCCCTCTTAGCCGCCTTCTTTCCAGCGAAAACAACCCCAAATCTCTCAGTCTCTCCTCATAGGATCTCCCCTCCATACCAGGCAACATCCTGGTAAACCTCCTCTGCACCCTCTCCAAAGCCTCCACATCCTTCCTGTAATGTGGGGACCAGAACTGCACACAGTACTCCAAGTGCGGCCGCACCAGAGTTGTGTACAGTTGCATCATGACGCTGCGGCTCCTAAATTCAATCCCCCTACCAATAAACGCCAAGACACTGTATGCCTTAACAACCTTATCTACTTGATTCCCACCTTTCAGGGATCTATGTACACATACACCTAGATCCCTCTGCTCCTCCACACTATTCAAAGTTTATTTCAAAGGGATTTATATTCAAAGGGATTTAGGTAGATTTGTGAACTGCAGCTAACACCATGCTGATTTCAGTCCCATCACCCAGCATCAAGTAACACCGGATATGTTAGATTTAAATGTTATATTCATATTCAGATAGTTGGACTGAGAAACCTTTTGATAAACTGAAAAGATATATCTTAACCATGGCTTTCTTCTGTTTATCACACAGGGTCTGCAAGGTCCAAAAGGAGAGCCAGGGGTTCCTGGAAGGCCTGGTCCTAAAGTGAGTACAATGTGTTACAGTTTACCGTGAAGAGGTGCTGTCCGTGGTGATCTTCCAGAGACACTGAAACACCACATTGGGAGCAGTGCTTATGGAGGATAGAGAGTCTTGTTCTGGATTGTCGTAAGATGGTGCTTTTGTTGTTTGCTGAAAATGTTGCTGAGTGGGGAACGATGGTGTCTCTTTTGAGATGCAGCGAAGACTGTCTGCTCGTTAAGATTTGATCCAATATTGAGGAAGTTAATTTCACAATGTCTGGTGGGTGATACATGTCCCCATGTAAGCCTCAACGTGGGAGTGTGAACTGGAGAGATGGGGCAGTGGTGAGCCTGAGAAAGTTCACAGAGTCACAGAATTGTTACAGTGCCGAAGGAGGCCATTTGGCCCATCATGTCTACGCCAGCTTTCTGAATGAGCAATTCTCCCAGTGCCTTCTGTCTGTAACCCTGCACATTCTTCCTTTTCGAATCACTGAAAATCCTTTCTGAACACTTTATTTGAACCTGCCTCCAGCACACTCTCAGGCAGAGCATTCCAGATCCTGACTGCTCACTGTGTAAAAAAGTTTCTCCTCAAGTTGTTTCTGCTTCTTTTACTAATTACTTTAAATCTGTGCCCTCTGGTTTTTGATCCTTTCAGCAATAGATCAATTCCTCGCTGTCTACCCTGTCCAGACACATGATTTTGAATATCTCTATCAAATCCCCTTTCAGCCTTTTTTTCTCAAAGAGAAACAGTCCCAACTCCTCCAATGTACCTTCAATAAAGTTCCTCATTCCTTTTCTGCACCCTCTCTAATGCCTTCACATCTGTGGTGCTCAGGACTGGATGTGGTACTCCAGCTGAGGCCAAACTAGTGTCTTATACAAATTCAACATGACCTTACTCTTCAGTTCTGTGCACCTATTGATCAGGCTTACGATCTCATCCTCTGTATCAACCGTTCTCTCGACCTGCTACCTTCAATGTCTTGTTTTTACACAGAGGGTGTTAAGTGCCTGGAATGCGCTGCTAGATGAGGTGGTGGAAGCATCTTGACAGTTGAATAGGGAGAGAATAGAGGGACATGGAGCACGTAAAGGCGATTTAGATTTTAATTTAGAAAGGTATCATTTGTTGGCATAAACTTGATGGGCCGAAGGGCCTGTTTCTGCGCTGTTCTTTGTGAACATATACATCCATGTCCCTCTGTTCCTGCATCTCCTTCAAAATCATACCATTTATTTTCTATTGTCTCTCCTTGTTCTTCCTGCCAAAATGAATCACTTCACATATTTCCCGCATTGAACTTCATCTGCCATCTCTCTGCCCACTCCACCAACCTATCTATGTCCTTTTGAAATTCTAACTATCCTATTTACAGTTTACAATAATTCCTAGTTTTGTATCATTCACAAATTTTGAAATTGTATCCTGTACACCAAGTTCTAGGTCATTAGTATATGTCAGGAGAAGCAAAGATTTCTCGGAATTCCACGAGAAACCTTCCTCCAGCCTGAAAAATGTACATTACGGGCGGCACGGTGGCACAGTGGTTAGCACTGCTGGCTCGCGGCGCCAGGATCCTGGGTTCGATTCCTGGCTTGGGTCACTGTCTGTGTGAAGTTTGCACATTCTCCCTGTGTCTGCGTGGGTTTCCTCCAGGTTCTCAGGTTTTCTCCCACATTCCAACAATGTGAGGGTTGGGTGGATTGGCCATGCTTGATTGCCCCTTAGTGTCAGGGGGGATTAGCTAGGGTAAATGCATGGGGTTTTGGGGATAGGGACTGGGTGGGATTGTGGTTGGTGGAGACTCGGTAGGCCTCCTTCTGCACTGTAGGATTCTATGATTAGCCATGATTCTGTTTCTCATCATTCAGCCAATTTTGTATCCCTTTTATTCCCTGAACAAAGCTGTAATTCTCTCCTTCCTCCACTGGCAGCTTCTGTGTCAGGAAGTATGGGGGGGTGGGAGCGGGGGTGGGAATGGGGTTCGGAATGCAATTAAGCAGCAGGCCCAAAGTTTGGTATTACGCTGTAATGAGTTTCCCACCACGGCAAATTGGGAAACCTGCTATGATAAAAGGAAAATACTGCAGGTGCTGGAATGGAACATAGAAACACTACAGCACAAACAGGCCCTTCAGCCCACAAATGGTGCCGAACATATCCCTGCCTACCAGCATTATGTATAACTCTCTACCTTACTAAATCCCATGTACTTATCCAAAAGTCTCTAAAAAGACCCTATTGAATCAAATCTGAAACACAAACAGAAAATGCTGTAACATCTCAGCAGGTCTGACAGCATCTGTGGGGAGAGAATAGAGCCAATGCTTCGAGTCTGGATAACCCTTTGTCTGACTCGAAACATTAACTTCGATGCTGCTGAGCAGCTGAGATTTTACAGCATGCTCAGTTTGTGTAGGGGAAACTTGCTGGGAGCCAGAATGATACTGATTTGCATCCTGTGAATGGGATGCGGATGAAGGCCTTACAGAACATCTCTCCCCCCCCCCACTCTCCGCAATGCCAGTGGGAAAACATGTCAGTCTAGAACATGTCCAGGACAATGTGACATGCAGAAGTTGGGACTTACCTGAAGAATGCTTGGGCTGCCTCCAGAGTTCAGGATAGGGATCGCCAGCAACCCTGGACCCTGGAATAGCAATGGGGGCAGCATCTATCATCTTCTCCATTGAGAAAGTCCATCTATCAGCCTCAGTGTGTTCCTGGAGATCCATCTTCTTTCTTCAGGAATTCAGTCTTCTTCCTTCAATATTGGTTGGTGGTGTTGGGTACCTTTAATATATGGCACCCAGATATGATGGTGGAATGCTTGCAATCAAGGAGTACAACACTGAGTTACAGGATACATAATTGATGAGATTGGGTCAGGAAGGTATAATGTGGTTTCCCGTTGGCCTTGGCAGTGGAAAGCACTCCCTGTCTCCATTCCTGTCCCTGCTCCTGTCACAGGACTTTATCCCAGATGGGAAAACTCCATCCAATAACTTTGATTGCAAGTCAGTTGTGCTGCATTGTATCAAATGGCCTTTGGTCGTTCTGTGTGCACCACATCAACAACATTACCCTCTTCACCCCTCTCTCCAATACCTCTACAAAAAAACGCTAGCAGGTTAGTTAAACATGCTGCCTTTCCTTAATTTACTTGCATTTGTCCAGGTGACAATTAATTTTCTCTAAAATTGTTTCCAGAAGGTTCCCCACCACCGAAGTGAAACTGACTAGTCACTGGTTGTTGGGCTTATCTTTACACCCTTGTTATAACATTTGCAGTCCTTCCATCCTCTGATACCACCTCCAAATCTCAGGAAGACTGAAAAATTAAAGACATTGTCTCTTCAATTTCCACTCTCGCTTCCCTTGATATCCTTGAATGGGTCTCATCCTGTCCGGGTATCATGTCAACATTAAGTGTGGACAATCTGGCCAATACCTCCTCCTTAGCAATTTTAAACTCTTCTGTGTGTTTGAATTACCACCTCTTTCACCATGGCCTGGGCAGCATCTTTCTCGATAAAGACAGACGCAAAATATTAATTTAATGTCTCAGCCTACCCCCTGCCTCCATTGTCCCTCTCCTTTTAACACCAATTACTTTTTTTTATGCGTATATGGTTACTGCTCTCTTATTTTCACTCTTATTTGCTTTTTCACATCCATTCCAAACCTTCTATATTTGGCATGGTTTTTTTAACCTTATTTTCTACTGACATCTGTTGTAGGTGTTGCAGGGATACCAGCATGACATCATGAGAACATAGAACACTACAGCACAAACAGGCCCTTCGGCCCACAAGTTGCGCCAATCACATCCATACCTACCAGGCCTTAGAACTATCTGTAACTCCCAATGCCATTAGATCCCATGTACTCATCTGGAAGTCTTTTAAAAGACTCCAGCGAGTTCGCCTCTACCACCACCGACGGCAGCCGATTCCACTCACTCACCACTCTCTGAGTGAAAAACTTACCCCTAACATCTCCTCTGTACCTGCTCCCCAGCACCTTAAACCTGTGTCCTCTCGTAATGACCATTTCAGCCCTGGGAAATAGCCTCCGAGAATCCACTCTATCTATTCCTCTCAACATTTTATAAACCTCCATCAGGTCACCTCTCAACCTTCGTCTCTCCAGGGAGAAGAGTCCCAGCTCCCTCAACCTATCCTCATAAGGCATGCCACCCAGTTCAGGCAACATCCTTGTAAATCTCCTCTGTACCCTTTCAATAGCTTCTACATCCTTCCTGTAGTGAGGTGACCAGAACTGCGCACAGTACTCCAAGTGAAGGGAAATCTGAGCCAGTCCTTGTTTCACTTTTGCTATGAGTAGAGCAGACACACGTAGCTCTGATGTCTTCAGGATTTATATCCATGTATAGCTGTTCACTACCCTAAATAAATTCACCCATAATATTTTTACCCACTCCCTTGTGAATGATTGGTGCCCTGTGTATTGTACGTAAATAGTTTATATCAACATAATAACACGACGGTAAACACATCTTTTTCTTCTTTATCTTAATTGCTATCCCTTATCCAGTGAGTTTTGAATTGGTTTTCCCTCCCTTTCCCTTTAGGGGAACATACCCTGACTCTGCCAGAATTACCACTGCTTTGAAGTTAGCCTATTGTTCAGGGACCACTTTCTTGCCAAACTTTGATTCCAATTTATTCGGTTCAGATCCATCCTTATCCCATTGATGTTAGCTTACCCGCAGTTAAGTATTCTTACTCAGGATATTTTCACTAACCTTTTCTACCAACCTAAGCCTAAGGTACAATGATCACTATTTCCTAAATGTTCTCTGACTTACATTTCATTGACTTGGCCCATCTCATTTCCAAGAATGGGTTCTAGCACTGCCTCCTTCCTCATTGGACTGGACACATATTCCCAAAGAAAGTTTTCCTGAACACATTCTGGAAACTCTTGTCTCTTTCTGCCATTTACTCCACTACTATCCCAGTCCAATCTTAGATAATTAAAGTCCGCCCATTACAACCACCCTATAATTCTTGCACCACCTTGTAAGGTGTTTTTTCTTCTACATCCTTCTCACTAAAGTCATAGAGGTTTACTGCATAGAAACAGGCCCTTCAGCCCAACTTGTCCATGTCACCCGTTTTTTTAACCACTAAGCTAGTCCCAATTGTCTCCATTTGGCCCATGTCTCTCTACACCCATTTACCCATGTAATTTTCTAAATGCTTTTTAAAAGACAAAATTGTATCCACCTCTACTACTACGTCTGGCAGTTCGTTCCAGACACTCACCACCCTCTGTGGAAAAAATTGCCCCTCTGGACTCTCGCCTTAAACCAATGCCCTCTAGTTTTAGACTCCCCTACCTTTGGAAAAAGATGTTGACTATCTAATTTGCGGAGTGCAGACTACATCGAGCAATGTGATTGCACTTGTATTGTTCCTTAGTTCTAACCAAATAGATTCCATCCTTGACCACTCTGGGATATTCTCAATCTCCAACACTGCCATGTTCTCACTAATCAATATCAGCACCTTTCCTAACTTACCTAAGCAACTTGTATCCAGGAATATTTAATATTCAATCCTGCCTTTCATTGAACCAGGTCCTTATTATCACCAAAACATCATATTTTCACATAGCAATCTGCGCCTGTGACTCCCCAGTCTAATTTACAATGCTCCGTGCACTCAAATGCAAGCAAGCTAACCTTTATTTAGACGTCACACAAAACCAAAAGCATATCCAAATGAACCTTGTTTGATTCAATTATAGTATCAAAAGAATTGCCTCGTTCTCTGGTGGTCCAGTGACTAGGATTTGGCACTTTCATCGCCGCAGCATTTGTTCGATTCCCGCTCCAGGAAATGTATTCTGTTGATTCCGGGGATGAAAGGGTTGATGTATGAGGAGAGATTAAACAGTCTGGGCTGTTACACACTGGAGTTTAAAAGGGTGAGAGGGGATCTGATGGAGGGATATAAAATAATAAAAAGGGATTGGTAAAGTAAACATAGACCAAATGTTTCTTCTCATGGGGCAAACTCGAACAAGAGGTTAAGGTATAGGTTGAGAGACGATAGATTTAAAACTGAATTGAGGTGGAACTGTATCTCGCAGAGGGTGGTGAATTTATAAAACTAGCTGCCCCAAGGCACGGTGGAGTCTGAATCACTGAATGGTTTCAAGTAGGAGATAGATATATTTCGAAGAGAAAACGGGTTAAAGGGATATGGGGAACAGGTGGGGAGGTGGATTTGAAACCAGGAAGAGATCAGCCATGATCTGATTGAATGGGGGAGCAGGCTCGAAGGGCTAAATTTGCCTACTTCTGCTCCTAATTCCGATGTTACCTTCTCCCTTACTCTGACCACACTTATTGTTCCCTGTTGCAGTGCCTCTTATAATATTCTACATATCATTGTAGTCCTCTCTGGTATTTTTCCTGGTTCTAACACCTCTACTTAGTTAGTTTAATCCTACTCTAACAGCCCAAGTAAAACACCTTGTGAGGAACTCAGTGTCAGCTCTGTCCTAGTGCAGCCCGTTCAGCTTGTAGAGATCCCACTTCCCCAGAGTCAGTCCTAATGTCTTCAAAATCTAAATCCTTCTCTCCTGCACCAACTGTCCAGCCATTCAGTCATCTGCTTTATCCTCTTATTTCAATGCTCACTTGTGTGTGGTACTGGGAGTAATCCAGAGATAATGGGCGACATCTTCCAGCGGCTCACACTGGCAGGGTCTTCCAGTCCTGCTGCTGGAGCACCAGGTTTCCCATCGGAAAACCCTGTTAACAACAGTGGGACCAGAAGATCCCGATGACAAGTCACCGCAGCAAAACACATAGCGAGTTGAGGGGAGAATCCCGCCAAATGACCCTTGAGGTCCACCTGTTAATTTCCCGCTTGGCTCCCTAAATCCTGAAGGCAGGATCACATCCTTCTGTCTAGCTAGGTTGTTGGTACCGATGTGGACTATAACAGCTGCTGGTCACCCTCCCTCTCTCAGAACGCTCTGCAGCTGTCCAGTGGCGTCTTTGACCCTGGCATCAGGTAGAAACGTAGAAAGTAGGAACAGGAGGTAGGCCATTCAGCCCTGTGAGCCTGCTTCACCATTCAGTATGATCATAGCAACAGATCTCAACATTATATTCCTGCTCTCTCCCATATCCCTAGAGTCTAGAAATGTATCTTCTTCCTTCTTAACTATATTCATATAATGCAAATAGTCTCAATGCTAATTTCCTTCAATTCCCAATTCCCATTTGTCCCTTTATTCCTTAGCATTTCTGGGAAGTTATTTGTGTCTTCCTATGTGAAGTCTTGACTTGGGTTAAATCCCACAGGATAAAGGAGTTTAGTTATTGAAGATGAGAGAAACTGGGATTGTTCTCCAAGCAGATTTAATAGAGACTCGGAAATTCTGAAGGATTTTGTGAGAATTGTTGGGTGTAGAGAGTCTACAGAAGGATCTAGATAGGCTGGGCGAGTGGGCCAGGAAATGGCAAATGGAATTTAATGTTGGCGAGTGCGAGGTGGTCCACTTTGGTAGGAATAATGGTAGGAAGGATTATTACTTACGTGGCGAAAAACTGCAGCAGGCGACGGTGCAGAGGGACCTCGGGGCCCTTGTGCATGAGTCGCAAAAACCCAGCCTGCAGGTGCAGCAGGTGGTCAGGAAGGCGAATGGGATGCTGGCCTTCATAGCGAGGGGGATTGAATATAAAAGTAGGGAGGTCTTGCTGCACCTGTATAGGGCATTGGTGAGGCCGCAGCTGGAGTACTGTGTGCAGTTTTGGTCGCCGCACTTACGCAAGGATATTTTGGCCTTGGAGGGAGTGCAGAGGAGGTTTACTAGGCTGATTCCGGAGTTGAGGGGGTTGAGCTATGAGGAGAGGCTGAATAAACTAGGCTTGTACTCGTTAGAGTTTAGAAGAATGAGGGGAGATCTCATTGAGACGTATAAGATGATGAATGGGATGGATAGGATAGAGGTGGAGAGACTCTTCCCGCTCAGAAAGGACAGTAGGACTAGGGGGCACAGCCTCAAGATAAAGGGAGGGCGGTTTAGAACGGAGTTGAGGAGGAACTTCTTCACTCAAAGGGTGGTGAATCTCTGGAATTCTCTGCCCGTTGAAGTGGTGGAGGCTGCCTCGCTAAATATTTTTAAGATGCGGGTTGATGGGTTTTTGATAAGAGAGGGGATTAAAGGATATGGGGAGAGGGCCGGAATGTAGAACTGAGACACGACAGATCAGCCATGATCTTATTGAATGGCGGGGCAGGCTCGAAGGGCTAGATGGCCTATTCCTGCTCCTATTTCTTATGTTCTTATGGTCAAAGGTGAGAACAAGAGCAGCATGGGCAATCCAACTGAGCTGCAGGTCAGGAGTCACGAACTGGGGGCTCCCATAGCACATTTTGAGGCCTTGTTGCTGACAGAGGGACACTGTCTGAATTTTAAATGTCAGTCATCTGGAGGCTGTGCCATTCCAGCAGGGACCCCCTCCTCTCCTGGCGCTGGGTTCTTCTAGCCCCTTGCCTGAGGTGTGATTAAATCACCTTCAGCCAGCTCTCTCCCTCAGAGGACAGAACAGCTGATGGTCACCTGGGACTGTGGCGACATTTACACAGTAAAAAGTCTGACAACACCAGGTTTTAGTCCAACCTATTTATTTGATAATATTCTCACAAGCTTTCGAGGGGACTGCCTCTTCGTCAGGTGAATGGAGAGTTCTGGCCTCAGACAGAGCATATAAAGCACAGACAGTTTAGAGATTACTGATCAGAATGCGAATCCTTACACCTAACCTGCTGTTCAAGACCTAAAGTGGCTGATAATGTGAGTGGAAGGAGCACTGATCACAGTTTAAAGAGATGTGTATTGTCTCCAGACAGTACAGTAAGTGAGGTTTTGCAAACCCAGGCAAGTCATTTACATGACATGGAATCATAGAAGATTGTAGTGTTTAGGAAGACTCTTTGAGCCTCTTTGAAAGAACCATCCATTTAGTCCCATTTTCCTGCTCTCTATCCGTAGTTCTGTAGTTTCTTTCCTTTTCAATTATTTATCCAAATTCTTTTTGAATTTTATAATTGAATCTGTTTCTACTGCCTTGCAGGCAGATTTGTAATGTTCAGCTGCACAAAATATTTTTGTCACCTCCCTATTTTTATGTGGTAATTATCTTAAATCAGCAACTTTGATCATGCTGCTTGGGGGAAACAGTTTCCTTTTACCAACTTGATCAAAATGCCTCTCATTTAGAACATTCTATTAAGTCTTGCCTTAACCTTCCCACTGTAACATCAGTGGTCTTAGAACCCTACAGTGCAGAAACAGGCCCTTCGGCCCATCGATTCTGCACCGAACACAATCCCACCCAGACCCTACCCCATATCCCTACACATTTACCTGCTAATCCCTCTAACCTACACATCCCAGGACACTAAGGGGCAATTTTAGCATAGCCAATGAACCTAACCCGCACATCTTTGGACTGTGGGAGGAAACCGGAGCACCCGGAGAAAACCCACGCAGACACGAGGAGAATGTGCAAACTCCACACAGGCAGTGACCCGAGCCGGGAATCGAACCCAGGACCCTGGAGCTGTGAAGCAGCAGTGCTAACCCACTGTGCTACCGTGCTGCCCCTCAATGACCCTCATTGACCAGGATTCATGGTCTGTGAGCCCACCCTGACTGATTTAAAAGACCCCAGGGTAAGAATGTGTGCCAAGGTCTTGGTGGGCCAGGAAAAATGTCCACACTCGATTGGGTGCAAGGAAACATGCGCGTTAGCATCGTAGAGGATGAAGGGTGAAATAGAGATCGAGTTTTCATGATGCGCAGGCCCGGGGAGAACAGGGGAAATGACTGAGGGGAAACATTGAGTGTTACACTCTGTGAACTTTAAGAACTCCTCACCACTTTTAGAAATTTTAACAGATTCATCCCTGGGACTGGAAATGAGACAGATAATTTTTTTCATTCATTCATGGGATATGGGTATCGCTGATTTATAGCCCGTCCCTAGTTGCCCGAGGGTAGTTGAGAGTCAACCACATCGCTGTGGCTCTGGAATCACATGTAGGCCAGACCAGGTAAGGATGGCAGACTTCCTTCCCGAAAGGATGTTTGTGAACCCGACAATCAACAACATCATCATCAGTAGATTGTTAATTGCAGATATTTTTTATTGAATTCAAATTCCACCGTCTGCCGTGGTGGGGTTCGAACCTGGGTCCCCACAATATTAGCTGAGTTTCTGGATTAATAGCCTAGCGATAATACCACTAGGCCATCACCTCCCCTTAAAATAGATCATATTTAATAAAAACAGCAGAGGGGTGATAATTAATTTGGTATTTTGTTAAAGGAGGTTATTTCATAGTGGGTGCACTGCCCTGTGTGCTTTCGAGTTAATCCCAGTGTTGAGTGAGGGTGAAAGCTTGCTCTCTCAACACTTGGAATTTAGGGAATGAGTGCGGGGTATTTCACCTTTGTTTCTGCTGGGTGTGAACCCACAGCAGCGTTCTCTAATCTGCTTCCAGTCAAAACTCCATTGACAATCCCTTAGATTACAGATGATTAATCATTTTAAAGGACAGGTTGACATATTTCCGAGATTCCTTAGTCCAGTATCTTAACAGAATCTATCACCACCAAACACAAGAGGCAGCTGCCAAATGAAAATCTCCTTCAGGTTAAGGTGTCACTGTAGCTTTGGGCAAAAGTAGTTTGCAGTCTGAACCCAAATGAAAATCTCTGAAGGAAAGAATCTCACTCTAATTTTCATTGCCTTTCTTCCTTTCTTATTTAAATTGAAACACAGGAATTGGTTTTCCAGCCCTTTGAGCTTGTCCTGCTATTTGGTTAGGTCTTGGCTGATAGTTCTCTGAACTCCATTTAATCTCTTTTACTCTGTATCCAACACCCTTGCCTGACGAAAATCTATTGAATTTGGTTTTGAAATACCCATTTGTTTCAGCGTCATTGCTTCTTGAGAATAAAGCTTCTGATTTTCCACTGTACTTTCTATATGAAGTGCTTCCAGATTCACCTTCTGAAAGGCGTGGCCTAATTTATGTATGTTTTATGCCCATTCTATTCTTGATTTCCCCCAACCAGAGAGGAATTCTTCTAACATTTCAAACACCTCAATCATCTGTACTCGAGGGAATGGAAACCGAGTTCATGTAGCTGTATTGTAATCTCTTTAGGCCACAATTTATCCTGATTCCAAGAACATGATCAGTCCATTCAGGCTCTCAAACTTTGTGACGTTGGTTAGCTCAGTTGGCTGGATGGCTGGTTCATGATATAGAGTCATGCCAACAGTGTGGGTTCAATTCCCGTAGCAGCTCAGGTTCTTCTAGCCCCTTGCCTGAGGTGTGGTGACGCTGAGATTAAATCACCTTCAGTCAGCTCTCTCCCTCAGAGGACAGAGCAGCTGATGGTCACCTGGGACTGTGGTGACATTTACATGACATGGAATCATTGAAGATTGTAGTGTTTAGGAAGACCCTTTGAGCCTCTTTGAAAGAACCATCCATTTAGTCCCATTTTCCTGCTCTCTATCCGTAATTCTGTAGTTTATTTCCTTTTCAATTATTTATCCAAATTCTTTTTGAATTTTATAATTGAATCTGTTTCTACTGCCTTGCAGGCAGATTTGTAATGTTCAGCTGCACAAAATATTTTTGTCACCTCCCTATTTTTATGCGGTAATTATCTTAAATCAGCAACTTTGATCATGCTGCTTGGGGGAAACAGTTTCCTTTTACCAACTTGATCAAAATGCCTCTCATTTAGAACATTCTATTAAGTCTTGCCTTAACCTTCTCTGCTCCAAAGATAACTTTCCCAGCTTCTCCAATCTCTCCAGGTTTCTGAAGTCTCTTATCATTGGTATTACTCTAGTAATTGCCTCTACACCCTGTCCAAGGCCTTGGCATCTTTCCAAAAGTGTTGTGCTCAGAATTTAACGCAACAATATTTCGAGGCCTAACAGTTGATTGGTAAAGGTTTAGTCTAACTGTCTTGTTTGCGTTCTCTTTAAAAAAAGTAAAGGCTCTTCTATGCTTTAGTGAACTATCTTATTACCTTGTCTGGCCAACTGGAAAAAACCCCGTATCTCAGTTATAATAACAGTGAGCTGCTTAGGGGCAGGTCCTCTACCCACTTTCCCACAACACTCTTGAACTTTCTCTGTCAGTCCCAATTCCAATTTCAAATTGTTTAACATCATCGCGTTCTGTTTCTCTCTCTTGGTCTCTGTTCCTCTTCAATCACCTCCTTCAGCAAGTTCTCGTGCTTTAGAATATGGCCAATCTAACCTGGCTGCCTTTTCCTGATGATGTTCACTAACATCGTACCCCCACCACCATCTGATGAAGATGTCCTTCATCTCTCTTCTGTTCACCTGAGCGACCCGCTCCATCCTTCGCAGAACCTCAATTCACAATTTCCCGGTCTTGGGATGTTCGCTTTTATTCAGTTCCAAGTTTCAGCCCCATATAACGAGACACCACATCACAGTCCTGATAATTCTTTAGCTACTCATTCCTATGTTGAGCAGTTCTGTATGTGTCCTTTGACATTGCTAATTCCCGCTCTGACAAGACGCTTTCCAGCGACTTAAATTGTGAAATTTGTTCCAGGCTGCTTGTCTCCTGCTATCCACCATTGCTTATTTATTCCAGTTTTCACGGTATTCATCTTTACGCACATTCATTCTGATTAATGTTTCTGAAAATTCATTTTGTATCTTTCTCAGATGCTGCTAAGCTGTTGATTAATTTCCAGCATTTTGTTTTTTTACCCCGGGTCTCTCTGTTCCTGTGTCTGCTTCAGAATTGTACCACTGAGTTGATATCATCTCTCTTCATTCTCCCTTTCAAAGTGTGTCACTTCACTCTCCCCGTATCTGCCGATTTCACCCGTCTTTATGTTCTTCTGAAATCTGCTGCTGTCCCTCACAGTGTTTACTATTCCAGTGCTTTGTATCGTCTGCAAATATTCAGATTGTGTTCTTTATATCCAGATTCAGATAATTTATATACATACGAAAGGAGCAGTGGTCTGATAGTGACCCCGGGGGGACATGAATGTATATCCCCCTCCAGTCTGATCACAGACTTTGATTGTGGTTGAACTATATCACGACTCCATTTACCAATTTCTGATCCATTTGCTTTGATATCCTCACTGAACAAAAATGGATTAACCTCAGCTGTGAAAGCTCCCGGAATTCATTGATTTTTTTGGAGAGTTCCAAATTTTCTGCAGCGTTCCAGCAAAAGTGCTTTGTAATTTCATTACTGACTGCTTTAACACTCACCAGGGAAAACAGCTTCAACCTATCTACGCTGTAAAATCGTAATTAATTAGAATCATAAGACTCCCAACAGTGCAGAAGTGGCCATTTTGCCCATTGAGTCCGCACTGATTCTCTGACAGAATATCGTACCCCAGGCTCACTCCCCTGCCCTATCCCTGTAAACCTGCACATTTACCATGGCTAGTTCATCTAACCTTGGGACATTAAGGGGCAATTTTAGCATGGCCAATCTGCCTCAATATTCTAAACTCAAGGGAATACTAGCGTCATCAATGGAGATGGGAGAGATTCCGGAGGATTGGAGGATTGTGGATGTGGTTCGTATATTCAAGAAAGGGAGAAAAGATAGCCCAGGAAATTATCAACCGGTGAGTCTAACCTCAGTGGTTGGTAAGTTGATGGAAAAGATGCTGAGAGACAGGATTTATGAACATTTAGAGAAGTATAGTATGATCAAAAGTAGTCAGTACGGCTTTGTCAAAGGCAGATCGTGCCTTATGAGCCTGGTTGAGTTTTTTGAAAATGTGACTAAACACATTGACGAAGGAAGAGCAGTGGCTGTGGTTTATATGGACTTCAGCAAGGCGTTCAATAAGGTGCCCCATGCAAGGTTTATTGAGAAAGTGAGGGGGTGTGGGATCCAAGGGGACATTGCTTTGTGGATCCAGAACTGGCTTGCCCACAGAAGGCAGAGAGTGGTTGTAGAGGGTCTTTCTCTGCATGGAGGTCGGTCACCAGTGGAGTGCCTCAGGGATCTGTTCTGGGACCCTTGCTGTTTGTGATTTTTATAAATGACCTGGATGAGGAAGTTGAGGGATGGGTTGGCAAGTTTGCCAATGACACAAAGGTTGGTGGTATTGTGGATGATCTGGAAGGATGTCAGAAGTTGCAACGAGACATAGATAGGATGCAAGACTGGGCGGAGAAGTGGCACATCAACTTCAACCCAGATAAATGTGTAGTGGTCCATTTTGACAGGTCCAATGGGATGAAGGAATATAATATTAAGGGTAAGACTCTTAGCAGTGTGGAAGATCAGAAGGATCTTGGGTTTCGGGTTCACAGGACTCTTAAATCGGCCTCGCAGGTGGGGGATGTGGTTAAGAAGGCGTATGGTGTACTGGCCTTCATTAATGGAGGAATTGAGTTTAGGAGTTGGGAGATAATGCTGCAGTTGTATAAGACTCTAGTCAGACCCCACTTGGAGTACTGTGCGCAGTTCTGGTCACCTCATTACAAGAGGGATGTGGAAGCCATAGAAAGGGTGCAGAGGAGATTTACAAGGATGTTGCCTGGATTGGGTGGCGTGCCTTATGAGGATAGGTTGAGAGAGCTCGGTCTTTTCTCCTTGGAGAGACGAAGGATGAGAGGTGACCTGATAGAGGTGTATAAGATGTTGAGAGGTATTGAGCGAGTGGATTCTCAGAGGCTTTTCCCCAGGGTTGAAATGGCTGCCACGAGAGGACACAGGTTTAAGGTGCTGGGGAGTAGGTACTGAGGAGAGGTCAGGGGTAAGTTTTTCACTCAGAGGATGGTGGGTGAGTGGAATCGGCTGCCGTCGGTGGTGGTGGAGGCGGATTCGATTGGGTCTTTTAAGAGACTTCTGGATGAGTACATGGGATTTAATAGGATTGAGGGTTATAGGTAAGCCTGGTAGGTAGGGATATGATCGGTGCAACTTGTGGGCCGAAGGGCCTGTTTGTGCTGTAGTTTTTCTATAATTCTATGATTCTATAATTAAACTAAAATCAGAAAGAAAACCAGGGTGTAGGAAATGCTCAGGGTCAGAGTACAGTGTTTCAGTCACTGATTCTGAAGCCCTGGACAATTAAAGGCTGCTTCATTAGGTGTCAGTCAACATTGAGCAGACACGTCACAGACATATCTGTGTTTCGCCTGGAATGTTCCATCTTCCTGTGCAGCTCTAACAGGCATTGAGGCAGAAGCTGGTGTTTGTGTTCAAACATCGCAGAGTTTATAAAGGGACTCTATACCGTGAGGTACTTCCCCTGGCCCGGTATGAAAGGACTCATTCATCCGACAGCATTCCAAGCCCCGCATCTGCGACTGAAAAGCTCATTTTGCCCAGTCCCAACTGGGTTACCTGAGTATTGAGAGTGGGGGTGGTGGGGGGGTGGGGACAGGGGAGAGAAGGGTGGGGCTGCGGGGGAGAGAGGGCTGAGGGAGCCCAGATGTAGCACAGTGACACATAAACCTCCCAGCGAGTGCTGCCTCCCTGTAGCCTACTCAAACCTGAGGCCCGGGTTTGCTGGTCCTTAATTAATAAACTAAACAATAAAAAAAGTCTAACTCCAAAGAAATGTCAGCTTTTTCCTAATGCTTGCTTTGCTCCATCTCAGTTAGTTTGTTTTCCACCTACTCCATGAGTCACTTTGAGCCTCTGCTGTGTCTCGGTGGGAAGCACATTCACCTTAGAGTCATAAAGTTACGGGGCTGAGATCCCAGTCCAGGGACGTGAGCACAAGACCGGGACTGACATTTCAGCACAGTGCTCAGGGAGTGCTGCACCGCTGGGAATTGCCATTTTCTGGATGAGATGTTGAAGTGTCTGCCCTCTCAGGAAGATGTATTTTTATTAAGAAAAATGGGGGTGTTTCTCCCCAAGTGTTTGTTTATCCCTTAACCAACATCGCCTTGAACTGTCAAACTTCCGGTGGCACGGTAGCACAGTGGGTTAGCACTGCTGCTTCACAGCTCCAGCGTCCTGGGTTCGATTCCCGGCTCGGGGTCACTGTCTGTGTGGAGTTCGCACATTCTCCTCGTGTCTGCGTGGGTTTCCTCCGGGTGCTCCGGTTTCCTCCCACAGTCCAAAGATGTGAGGATTAGGTGGATTGGCCATGCTAAAATTGCCCCTTAGTGTCCAGGGATGTGCAGGTTAGAGGGATTAGTGGGTATAATATGTAGGGATATGGGGGTAGGGCCTGGGTGGGATTGTGTTCGGTGCTGACTCGATGGGCCGAAGGGCCTCTTTCTGCACTGTAGAGTTCTACGATTCAATGAAAATGGGAAGAGATGGTGTGAGATCTGATCGTCTCACACCATCTCCCAGTGTCAGAATTACCCAAAGGAAGCAGTCCTAATCTTTAAAATGTCCTCACTTTAACAGTGCTCTGTCGATGACATCCTGCTACATAAGGGCCTCTGCCTCATACTGTGTGTCTACCGCTAAAATATAACTCCCTTGTCACAAAGTCTAATTGTTATTCAGTAAACATTGGGTGAGTTCATAGAGAGGTCAGTGAAAGGGCTACAGACACTCTGGCTCCGGTATTCCTGGAGTTTTATATATATATAAAAATCAATATTATATCCAGCAACATTTCCCTCTCACCATAACAATCTTTAAAGAGAGACAGTAATTATATTTAAATTTGGTTTTTATTGGTCATATAAAATTGCTGCTTATGGAGCAAGAGATGAAAGCACCAATTAGTGAAAATAGTCCTTGGAAAGAGCTGAATTTCTGAGACAAATTAATCTGACAGTTTCACTATTTTGCTTCATACCCCCCGAGTGCTTCACAGCTGTGAGCCCAGGATTATTACAGGGTATAATTTGACACTTTTCCCTGATTGACTAATTAATAACAAATGGATTAGCAGTCCCAGCAGGAACTAATACACAATCTTTCTTAACACGTGAAGCATTAACTTCTGTGTTAACCATGTAAGGGTTGGATTGCATTCACTGTGTCGAGGGATGTAGTAAGGACAAGCGTGCCTCTCACGTAATGGGGTTTGAATCATCTCCGATCGGTGAAGGTCAGAGGCTTTCTATCTCAATCACCGGGACCTCAGTGAGGGAAACAGATCTTTTCCTAACACCCACATTCACCACTTGTGATTACTATCAGGAGTTCCTCCTTCCTTCCAAAGAATACACCTCGCCCCCTTTTCTCACCTCCCTTCCATCGTTACTGAGCGGGTCTAAAGGCACGTCGCACACAGTCACCCTGTTAATTTGTACATTTCCCGATTCCCCAGTCTCGGTCAATCTGGAAACTCTTCAAATTCAGGATCTGTGGCACTAACCATTACCTTTGATATAGCCTCTCTTTTACCTCAGGTAATGCCATGCACTCGAGTGTCGTTTCGGTAGAAATATCCTAACCTATACCTTAGTTCAGATCGGAATCTGTGGGTCTGGATAGTGGCAGTAATCAGTTCTACAATTTAATCAACTATTACAAGGCTAATAACATTCACACTTTCTTCCTCATTATTCTAGAGACCACATTGGCTGCAGGTGAGGTTCACATCGAGAGATCCCTCCCCATTTTACAAATATCAATGCGACCCCACGCTCCATGACCCAGATCTCACAGAGAAACTCTCCCCTCCCTACAATCTCATGTAAGACCGCACCCCATGTTACAATCTCACTGTGAGACCCCTCCCCATGTTCCAGTCTCACTGTCAGACCCCTCCCCATCATCCAGTCTCACAGCCAGACCCCTCCCCATGTTCCAGTCTCACTGTCAGACCCCTCCCCATGTTCCAGTCTCACTGTCAGACCCCTCCCCATGTTCCAGTCTCACTGTCAGACCCCTCCCCATGTTCCAGTCTCACTGTCAGACCCCTCCCCATGATCCAGTCTCACTGTGAGACACCTCCCCATGATCCAGTTTCACTGTCAGACCCCTCCCAATCATCCAGTCTCACTGTCAGACCCCTCCCCATGTTCCAGTCTCACTGTCAGACCCATCCCCATGATCCAGTCTGACTGTGAGACCCCTCCCCATGTTCCAGTCTCACTGTCAGACCCCTCCCCATGATCCAGTCTCACTGTCAGACCCTTCCCCATGATCCAGTCTCACTGTCAGACCCCTCCCCATGTTCCAGTCTCCCTGTCAGACCCCTCCCCATGTTCCAGTCTCACTGTCAGACCCCTCCCCATGTTCCAGTCTCACTGTCAGACCCCTCCCCATGTTCCAGTCTCACTGTCAGACCCCTCCCCATGTTCCAGTCTCACTGTCTGACCCCTCTCCATGTTCCAGTCTCACTGTCAGACCCCTCCCCATGTTCCAGTCTCACTGTCAGACCAATCCCCATGATCCAGTCTCACTGTCAGACCCCTCCCCATGAACTTGTCTCAGTGTCAGACCCCTCCCCATGTTCCAGTCTCCCTGTCAGACCCCTCCCCATGTTCCAGTCTCACTGTCAGACCCCTCACCATGTTCCGGTCTCACTGTTAGACCCCTACCCATGTTCCAGTCTCACTGTGAGACCCCTCCCCATGTTCCAGTCTCACTGTCAGACCCCTCCCCATGATCCAGTCTCACTGTCAGACCCCTCCCCATGTTCCAGTCTCACTGTCAGACCCCTCCCCATGATCCAGTCTCACTGTCAGACCCCTCCCCACGATCCAGTCTCACTGTCAGACCCCTCCCCATGTTCCAGTCTCACTATCAGACCCCTCCCCATGTTCCAGTCTCACTGTCAGACCCCTCCCCATGATCCAGTCTCACTGTCAGACCCCTCCCCATGTTCCAGTCTCACTGTCAGACCCCACCCCATGATCCAGTCTCACTGTCAGACACCTCCCCACGATCCAGTCTCACTGTCAGACCCCTCCCCATGTTCCAGTCTCACTATCAGACCCCTCCCCATGTTCCAGTCTCACTGTCAGACCCCTCCCCATGTTCCAGTCTCACTGTCAGACCCCTCCCCATGATCCAGTCTCACTGTCAGACCCCTCCCCATGTTCCAGTCTCACTGTCAGACTCCTCCCCATGTTCCAGTCTCACTATCAGACCCCTCCCCATGTTCCAGTCTCACTGTCAGACCCCTCCCCATGATCCAGTCTCACTGTCAGATCCCTCCCCATGATCCAGGCTCACTGTCAGACACCTCCCCATGTTCCAGCCTCACTGTCAGACCCCTCCCCATGATCCAGTCTCACTGTCAGACCCCTCCCCATGTTCCAGTCTCACTGTCAGACCCCTCCCCATGATCCAGACTCACTGTCAGACCCCTCCCCATGATCCAGTCTCACTGTCAGATCCCTCCCCATGTTCCAGTCTCACTGTGAGACCCCTCCCCATGATCCAGGTCTCAGTGTCAGACCCCTCCCCATGTTCCAGTCTCTCTGTGAGACCCCTCCCCGTGTTCCAGTGTCACTGTCAGACCCCTCCCCATGATCCAGTCTCAGTGTGAGACCCCTCACCATGATCCAGGTCTCACTGTCAGACCCCTCCCCATGTTCCAGTCTCACTGTCAGACCCCTCCCCATGTTCCAGTCTCACTGTCAGAACCCTCCCCATGATCCAGTCTCACTGTAAGACCCCTCCCCATGTTCCACTCTCACTGTCAGACCCCTCCCCATGATCCAGTCTCACTGTCAGACCCCTCCCCGTGATCCAGTCTCACTGTGAGACCCCTCCCCATGTTCCACTCTCACTGTCAGACCCCTCACCATGATCCAGTCTCACTGTCAGACCCCTCACCATGATCCAGGTCACACTGTCAGACCCCTCCCCATGTTCCAGGTCTCAGTGACAGACACCTCCCCATGTTCCAGTCTCACTGTGAGACCCGTCCCCCTGATGCAGGTCTCACTGTGAGACCCCTCCCCATGACCGAGTCTCACTGTCAGACCCATCCCCATGTTCCAGTCTCAATATCAGACCCCTCCCCATGATCCAGTCTCACAGTCCACCCCATGATCCAGTCTCACTGTCAGACCCCTCCCCATGTTCCAGTCTCACTATCAGACCTCTCCCCATGATCCAGTCTCACTGTGAGACCCCTCCCCATGATGCAGGTCTCACTGTCAGATCCCTCCCCTGATCCAGTCTCACTGTCAGACCCCTCCCAATGTTCCAGTCTCACTGTCAGACCCCTCCCCATGATCCAGTTTCACTGTTAGACCCCTCCCAATGTTCCAGTCTCACTGTCAGACCCCTCCCCATGATCCAGTCTCACTGTTAGACCCCTCCCCATGTTCCAGTCTCACTGTCAGACCCCTCCCCATGTTCCAGTCTCACTGTCAGACCCCTCCCCATGATCCAGTCTCACTGTCAGTTCCCTCCCCATGTTCCAGTCTCACTGTCAGACCCCTCCCCATGTTCCAGTCTCACTGTCAGACCCCTCCCCATGATCCAGTTTCACTGTCAGTTCCGTACCCATGTTCCAGTCTTACTGTCAGACCCCTCCCCATGTTCCAGTCTCACTCGCAGACCCCTCCCCATGATCCAGGTCTCTCTGTGAGCCCCTCCCCATGTACCAGTCTCACCGTCAGACCCCTCCCCATGTTCCACTCTCACTCTCAGACCCCTCCCCATGTTCCAGTCTCACTGTCAGACCCCTCCCCATGATCCAGTCTCACTGTCAGACCCCTCCCCATGATCCAGGTCTCACTGTCAGACCCCTCCCCATGTTCCAGTCTCACTGTCAGACCCCTCCCCATGATCCAGTTCTCACTGTCAGACACCTCCCCATGTTGAAGTCTCACTGTGAGACCCCTCCCCATGATCCAGTCTCACTGTCAGACCCCTCCCCATGTTCCAGTCACACTGTCAGACCCCTCCCCATGAAACAGTCTCACTGTCAGACCCCTCCCCATGATCCAGGTTTCACTGTCAGACCCCTCCTCATGATCCAGGTTTCACTGTCAGACCCCTCCCCATGATCCAGTCTCACTGTCAGACCCCTCCCCATGGTCCAGTCTCACTGTCAGACCGTCCCCATGATCCAGTCTCACTGTGAGACCCCTCCCCATGATGCAGCTCTCACTGTGAGACCCCTCCCCATGTTCCAGTCTCACCGTCATACCCCTCCCCATGATCCAGTCTCACTGTCAGACCCCTTTCGTTGATCCAATCTCACTGTCGTACCCTCCCCATGATCCAGTCTCACTGTCAGACCCCTCCCCTTGATCCAGTCTCACTGACAGACCCCACCCCATGATCCAGTCTCACTTTCAGACCCCTCCCCATGTTCCAGTCTCACTGTCAGATCCCTCCCCATGATCCAGTCTCACTGTCAGACCCCTCCCCATGTTCCAGTCTCACTGTGAGACCCCTCCCCATGATCCAGTCTCACTGTCAGACCCCTCCCCATGATCCAGTCTCACTGTCAGTCGCCTCCACATGATCCAGGTCTCACTGTCAGACTCCTCCCCATGATCCATTCACACTGTGAGACCCCTCCCCATGATCCAGTCTCACTGTCAGACCCCTCCCCATGATCCAGTCTCACTGTCAGACCCCTCCCCATGATCCAGTCTCACTGTCAAACCCCTCCCCATGTTCCAGCCTCACTGTCAGACCCCTCCCCATGTTCCAGCCTCACTGTCAGACCCCTCCGCATGATCCATGTCTCACTGTTAGACCCCTCCCCATGTTCCAGCCTCACTGTCAGACCCCTCCCCATGATCCAGTCTCACTGTCAGACCCCTCCCCATGATCCTGTCTCACTGTCAGACCCCTCCCCATGTTCCAGTCTCACTGTCAGACCCCTCCCCATGTTCCAGCCTCACTGTCAGACCCCTCCGCATGATCCATGTCTCACTGTTAGACCCCTCCCCATGTTCCAGCCTCACTGTCAGACCCCTCCCCATGATCCAGTCTCACTGTCAGACCCCTCCCCATGATCCTGTCTCACTGTCAGACCCCTCCCCATGATCCAGTCTCACTGTCAGACCCCTCCCCATGATCCAGTTTCACTGTCAGGCCACTCCCCATGTTCCAGTCTCACTGTCAGACCCCTCCCCATGATCCAGTCTCAGTGTCAGACCCCTCCCCATGTTCCAGTCTCACGGTCAGACCCCTCCCCATGATCCAGTCTCACTGTCAGACCCCTCCCCATGATCGAGTCTCACTGTCAGACACCTCCCCATTATCCATTCTCACTGTGAGACCCATCCCCATGTTCCAGACTCACTGTCAGACCCCTCCCCATGTTCCAGTCTCACGGTCAGACCCCTCCCCATGATCCAGTCTCACCGTCAGACCCCTCCCCATGTTCCAGTCTCACTGTCAGACCCCTCCCATGTTCCAGTCTCACTGTGAGACCCCTCCCCATGATCCAGTCTCACTGTCAGACCCCTCCCCATGTTCCAGTCACACTGTCAGACCCCTCCCCATGAAACAGTCTCACTGTCAGACCCCTCCCCATGATCCAGGTTTCACTGTCAGACCCCTCCTCATGATCCAGGTTTCACTGTCAGACCCCTCCCCATGATCCAGTCTCACTGTCAGACCCCTCCCCATGATCCAGTCTCACTGTCAGACCCCTCCCCATGGTCCAGTCTCACTGTCAGACCGTCCCCATGATCCAGTCTCACTGTGAGACCCCTCCCCATGATGCAGCTCTCACTGTGAGACCCCTCCCCATGTTCCAGTCTCACCGTCATACCCCTCCCCATGATCCAGTCTCACTGTCAGACCCCTTTCGTTGATCCAATCTCACTGTCGTACCCTCCCCATGTTCCAGTCTCACTGTCAGTCCCCTCCCCATGTTCCAGTCTCACTGTCAGACCCCTCCCCATGATCCAGTCTCACTGTCAGACCCCTCCCCATGATCCAGTCTCACTGTCAGACCCCTCCCCATGTTCCAGTCTCACTGTCAGTCCCCTCCCCATGTTCCAGTCTCACTGTCAGACCCCTCCCCATGTTCCAGTCTCACTGTCAGACCCCTCCCCATGTTCCAGTCTCACTGTCAGACCCCTCCCCATGTTCCAGTCTCACTGTCAGACCCCTCCCCATGTTCCAGTCTCACTGTCAGACCCCTCCCCATGTTCCAGTCTCACTGTCAGACCCCTCCCCATGTTCCAGTCTCACTGTCAGACCCCGCCCCCATTACAGTCACACTGTCAGACCCCTCCCCATGTTGAAGTCTCACTGTCAGACCCCTCCCCATGATCCAGTCTCATTGTCAGACACCTCCCCATGATCCAGTCTCACTGTGAGACCACTCCCCATGATCCAGTCTCACTGTCAGACCCCTCCCCATGATCCAGTCTCACTGTCAGACCCCTCCCCATGTTCCAGTCTCACGGTCAGACCCCTCCCCATGATCCAGTCTCACCGTCAGACCCCTCCCCATGTTCCAGTCTCACTGTCAGACCCCTCCCATGTTCCAGTCTCACTGTCAGACCCCTCCCCATGTTCCAGTCTCACTGTCAGGCCCCTCCCCATGGTCCAGTCTCACTGTCGGACCCCTCCCCATGATCCAGTCTCACTGTGAGACCCCTCCTCATGATGCAGGTCTCACTGTTTGACCCCTCCCCAAGTTCCAGTCTCACTGTCAGACCCCTCCCCATGATCCAGTCTCACTGTCAGACCCCTCCCCATGATCCAGTCTCACTGTCAGACCCCTCCCCATGTTCCAGTCTCACTGTCAGACCCCTCCCCATGTTCCAGTCTCACTGTCAGACCCCTCCCCATGATCCAGTCTCACTGTCAGACCCCTCCCCATGTTCCAGTCTCACTGTCAGACCCCTCCCCATGTTCCAGTCTCACTGTCAGACCCCTCCCCATGTTCCAGTCTCACTGTCAG
Organism: Prionace glauca; assembly: GCA_037974335.1. Lineage (NCBI taxonomy): Eukaryota > Metazoa > Chordata > Chondrichthyes > Carcharhiniformes > Carcharhinidae > Prionace > Prionace glauca. The sequence continues at coordinate 47,773,482 of CM075744.1, read as the reverse complement.
ACCGATTCCCATGTTCCAGTCTCACGGTCAGACCCCTCCCCATGTTCCAGTCTCACTGTCAGACCCCTCCCCATGTTCCAGTCTCACTGTCAGACCCATTCCCATGTTCCAGTCTCACGGTCAGACCCCTCCCCATGATCCAGTCTCACAGTCAGACCCCTCCCCATGTTCCAGTCTCACTGTCAGACCCCTCCCCATGTTCCAGTCTCACTGTCAGACCCATTCCCATGTTCCAGTCTCACGGTCAGACCCCTCCCCATGATCCAGTCTCACGGTCAGACCCCTCCCCATGTTCCAGTCTCACTGTCAGACCCCTCCCCATGTTCCAGTCTCACTGTCAGACCCCTCCCCATGTTCCAGTCTCACTGTCAGACCCCTCCCCATGTTCCAGTCTCACTGTCAGACCCCTCCCCATGATCCAGTCTCACTGTCAGACCCCTCCCCATGTTCCAGTCTCACTGTCAGACCCCTCCCCATGTTCCAGTCTCACTGTCAGACCCCTCCCCACGATCCAGTCTCACTGTCAGACCCCTCCCCATGATCCAGTCTCACAGTCAGACCCCTCCCCATGTTCCAGTCTCACTGTCAGACCCCTCCCCATGTTCCAGTCTCACTGTCAGACCCATTCCCATGTTCCAGTCTCACTGTCAGACCCCTCCCCAGGTTCCAGTCTCACTGTCAGACCCCTCCCCATGATCCAGTCTCACAGTCAGACCCCTCCCCTAGTTCCAGTCTCACTGTCAGACCCCTCCCCATGTTCCAGTCTCACTGTCAGACCCATTCCCATGTTCCAGTCTCACTGTCAGACCCCTCCCCATGATCCAGTCTCACTGTCAGGCCCCTCCCCATGGTCCAGTCTCACTGTCAGACCCCTCCCCATGATCCAGTCTCACTGTCAGATCCCTCCCTATGTTCCAGTCTCACGGTCAGACCCCTCCCCATGATCCAGTCTCACTGTCAGACCCCTCCCCATGTTCCAGTCTCACTGTCAGAGCCCTCCCCATGTTCCAGTCTCACTGTCAGATCCCTCCCCATGTTCCAGTCTCACTGTCAGACCCCTCCCCATGATCCAGTCTCACTGTCAGATCCCTCCCCATGTTCCAGTCTCACGGTCAGACCCCTCCCCATGATCCAGTCTCACTGTCAGACCCCTCCCCATGTTCCAGTCTCACTGTCAGACCCCTCCCCATGATCCAGTCTCACTGTCAGATCCCTCCCCATGTTCCAGTCTCACGGTCAGACCCCTCCCCATGATCCAGTCTCACTGTCGGACCCCTCCCCATGTTCCAGTCTCACTGTCAGACCCTTCCCCATGTTCCAGTCACACTGTCGGACCCCTCCCCATGACCCAGTCTCTCTGTCAGACCCCTCCCCATGACCCAGTCTCACTGTCAGACCCCTCCACATATTCCAGTCTCACTGTCAGACCCTTCCCCATGTTCCAGTCATACTGTCGGACCCCTCCCCATGTTCCAGTCTCACTGTCAGACCCCTCCCCATGATCCAGTCTCACTGTCAGACCCCTCCCCATGTTCCAGTCTCACTGTCAGACCCCTCCCCACGTTCGAGTCTCACTGTCAGACCCCTCCCCATGTTCCAGTCTCACTGTCAGACCCCTCCCCATGTTCCAGTCTCACTGTCAGACCCCTCCCCATGATCCAGTCTCACTGTCGGACCCCTCCCCATGTTCCAGTCTCACTGTCAGACCCCTTCCCATGTTCCAGTCTCACTGTCAGACCCCTCCCCATGTTCCAGTCTCACTGTCAGTCCCCTCCCCATGTTCCAGTCTCACTGTCAGACCCCTCCCCATGTTCCAGTCTCACTGTCAGACCCCTCCGCAAGTTCCAGTCTCACTGTCAGACCCTTCCCCATGTTCCAGTCACACTGTCGGACCCCTCCCCATGACCCAGTCTCACTGTCAGACCCCTCCCCATGATCCAGTCTCACTGTCAGACCCCTCCCCATGTTCCAGTCTCACTGTTAGACCCCTCCGCATGTTCCAGTCTCACTGTCAGACCCCTCCCCATGTTCCAGTCTCACTGTCAGACCCCTCCCCATGTTCCAGTCTCACTGTCAGACCCCTCCCCATGTTCCAGTCTCACTGTCAGACCCCTCCGCATGTTCCAGTCTCACTGTCAGACCCCTCCCCATGTTCCAGTCTCACTGTCAGACCCTTCCCCATGTTCCAGTCACACTGTCGGACCCCTCCCCATGACCCAGTCTCACTGTCAGACCCCTCCCCATGATCCAGTCTCACTGTCAGACCCCTCCCCATGATCCAGTCTCACTGTCAGACCCCTCCCCATGTTCCAGTCTCACTGTCAGACCCCTCCCCATGTTCCAGTCTCACTGTCAGACCCCTCCGCATGTTCCAGTCTCACTGTGAGACCCCTCCCCATGATCCAGTCTCACTGTCAGACCCCTCCCCATGATCCAGTCTCACTGTCAGACCCCTCCCCATGATCCAGTCTCACTGTCAGACCCCTCCCCATGATCCAGTCTCACTGTCAGACCCCTTCCCATGATCCAGTCTCACTTTCAGACCCCTCCCCATGATCCAGTCTCACTGTCAGAACCCTTCCCATGTTCCAGTCTCACTGTCAGACCCCTCCCCATGTTCCAGTCTCACTGTCAGACCCCTCCCCATGTTCCAGTCTCACTGTCAGTCCCCTCCCCATGATCCAGTCTCGCTGTCAGACCCCTCCCCATGATCCACTCTCACTGTCAGACCCCTCCCCATGTTGCAATAGACTGTGAGACCCTTCCTCATATAAGAACATAAGAAATGGGAGCAGGAGTAGGCCATCTGGCCCTTCGAGCCTGCCCCGCCATTCAATAAGATCATGGCTGATCTGTCATGACTCAGCTCCACCTTCCCGCCCTCTCCCCATAACCCTTAATCCCCTCTCTTATCAAAACCCCATCAACCCGATTCTTAAAAATATTTAGCGAGGCAGCCTCCACCACTTCAACGGGCAGAGAATTCCAGAGATTCACCACCCTTTGAGTGAAGACGTTCCTCCTCAACTCTGTTCTAAAACGCCCCCCCTTTATCTTGAGGCTGTGCCCCCTAGTCCTACTGTCTTTTTTGAGCGGGAAGAGTCTCTCCACCTCTATCCTATCCATCCCATTCATCATCTTATATGTCTCAATGAGATCTCCCCTCATTCTTCTAAACTCTAACGAGTACAAGCCTAGTTTATTCAGCCTCTCCTCATAGCTCAATCCCCTCAACTCCGGTATCAGCCTAGTAAACCTCCTCTGCACTCCCTCCAGGGCCAAAATATCCTTGCGCAGGTGCGGCGCCCAAAACTGCACACAGTACTCCAGCTGCGGCCTCACCAATGCCCTATACAGCTGTAGCAAGACCTCCCTACTTTTATATTCAATCCCCCTCGCTATGAAGGCCAGCATCCCATTCGCCTTCCTGACCACCTGCTGCACCTGCAAGCTGGGTTTTTGCGACTCATGCACAAGGACACCGAGGTCCCTCTGCACCGTCGCCTGCTGCAGTTTTTCGCCCCGTAAGTAATAGTCCTTCCTACCATTCCTCCTACCAAAGTGGACCACCTCACACTTGCCAACATTAAATTCCATTTGCCATTTCCTGGCCCATTCGCCCAGCCTATCTAGATCCTTCTGCAGACTATCCACACCCTCCGCACAATTTGCCTTTCCCCCAATCTTGGTGTCATCAGCAAATTTCGACACCCTGCACTCGGTTCCCTCCTCCAGATCATCTATATAAATGGTAAATAGCTGAGGCCCCAGCACCGACCCCTGGGGCACCCCACTAGTCACCAACCGCCAATCCGAATAGCATTCATTGACCCCCACTCTCTGCCTCCTATTTGACAACCAATCCTCTATCCACTCTAACACCCTACCCCCAACTCCATGTCCCCTGACCTTCTGCAATAACCTCTTGTGAGGTACCTTGTCAAACGCCTTCTGAAAATCCAGAAAGACCACATCCACCGGCTCTCCTCTATCCACTGCCCGAGACACATCCTCATAGAACTCCAGTAAATTTGTCAGACACGACTTCCCTTTCATGAAACCGTGTTGCATCCGCCCTATCAAGCAATTCCCCTCAAGATGCCTCACTATTTCCTCCTTAATGACGGATTCTAACATTTTACCTCCCACAGACGTTAAACTAACCGGCCTATAATTCCCCGCCTTTTGCCTGGCACCCTTCTTAAACAACGGCGTAACATTAGCCGTTTTCCAATCTTCCGGCACTTCCCCGGAATCCAGCGACGTCTGGAAAATAACCACCAAGGCATCCACTATCACCTCCGCCATTTCTTTCAGAACCCTCGGATGCATTCCATCCGGTCCTGGGGACTTGTCCACAATCTGCCCCACCAGTCTGTCGAGCACCACCTCTCTAGTAACAGTAATGTCATTAAGACCCTCCATTCCTACCACCTTTCCATCGCTAACACCCGGCAAATTATTCACGTCCTCCTCCGTGAAGACCGAAACAAAAAAGTTATTCAAGACCTCAGCCATTTCCCCATCCCCTCCCACTAGCTCCCCTTTCTCATCCTCTAAAGGATCAACGCTCACCCTTGCCAGCCTCTTCCTTTTTATATATTTATTAAAACTCTTGCTATCCTTTTTTATATTAAGTGCGAGCCCAGCCTCATAGCTTCTCCTACCCTCCTTTATCAATTTCTTTGTCAATCTTTGTTGACATTTAAACCTTTCCCAATCCTCTTCTCGCCCACTGCTCTTAGCTACTCTAAACTCCTCCGCTTTTAATTTAACACTTTCCTTCACCTCCTTCGTTATCCACGGCTTATTATCTCTCCTCCTACTGTCCTTTTTAACCATCGGAATAAATTTCTGCTGAGCACCAAGAAAGATCTCCTTAAAGATCCTCCACTGCTCCTCAGCAGACCTACCTTCCAACGCGCTCCCCCAGTCCACATTCGCCAATTCTTCTCTCATCCTACCATACTCCCCTCTATTCAAACAAAGGACGCGTGTCTGGGAACCCACTTTCTCCTCCTCCATCTGCACCAGAAACTCCACCATACAATGATCACTCTCTCCAAGAGAATCCTTCACCGCAAGGTCCCTAATTCTACCCGCCTCATTACATAGCACCAGATCCAAGATAGCTCGCTCCCTCGTCGGCTCCAACACACACTGTTCAAGGAAATTATCCCGGCAGCATTCCAAGAACTCCTCCTCGAGCCCACCTCGTCCAACATGGGTCGACCAATCAATATGCAGATTGAAATCTCCCATAACTACTGCCGTCCCATTCCTGCACGCCGCACTTATTTGCGCGTTAACAGCCCGCCCCACCTCCAGATCATTATTCGGGGGCCTATAGACGACACCCACTAGCGTTTTCCTCCCTTTTTTATTCCTAATCTCCACCCACAACGATTCCACTTTCTGCTCCTTGGCTCCGATATCATCCCTTGCTACCACCTTGATACTATCCTTAATCAGCAGAGCTACGCCACCCCCTCTTTCCTCCTGCCTATCCTTCCTAAACACTTGATAGCCCTGTACATTCATCTCCCAGTCCCTGTCACCTTGCAGCCACATCTCTGTAATGGCCACCAGATCATATCCATTTGTGTCGATCTGCGCCACCAGCTCATCCACTTTATTCCAAATGCTTCGTGCATTCAGATAAAGCGCTTTCATCCCAGCCTTCACCTGGACCCTACTTGCCGTAACGCCACCAATTGGGACATCCTTGGCCTCTTCCCTTACCTGTACCCTATCCTTAACTTTAGACCTCATAGCGTCACCTACCCTCGCACCCTCCCCCCCCCTAATTAGTTTAAAGCCCTGTCTACAGTCCTCTTTACTCGATTCGCCAGCACTCTGGTCCCAGCATGATTCAGACCAACCCCATCCTGCCCGAACAGGTCCCACCTACCCCAATACTGGTGCCAATGCCCCATAAAGTCGAACCCATTCCTCCCACACCAATCCCTGAGCCACCCATTTACTTCCTTTATCCTATCAACCCTACGCCCGTCTGCCCTCGGTTCAGGCAGTAGCCCAGAGATAACCACCTTGTCGGTTCTACTTTTTAATTCCATTCCCAGCTTTTCATACTCCCTTCCCAGATTCTCAGTCCGCATTTTGCCTACGTCGCTGGCACCCACATGTACTACAACGACCGGGTTCTCACCCTCCCACTCCAGATTCCTCTGCAGCCCAGCTGCGACATCCTGTACCCGAGCACCAGGCAGACAACACACCCTTCTGTGCACTTTGTCATTGTGACAAAGGACAGTGTCAATACCCTTCACCCCACTATCCCCAATCACTACTACGTTCCTTTTCCCCTTCTCTTTGCCTATGTCCTGCTGCATCACTGTACCGTGTGCAGTTTGCTCACCAACCTCTCTTGCCTCGTCCTCTTCCAGACTGGAAGCAAGAACCTCAAACCTGTTATGCAGGTTAAGAGGCTGAGGCCTCCGCTCCTCATCCCCCTTCCTCCTCCCAGCAGCCCCCTTTTGTCCCTGACCCTTAGATTTAGCCAGTCTAGGGGCATCCTCTCTCCCCCTGATGAGCCTCAGTGTCTGTAGCTCAGAGGCCAGCTCATCCACCTTGAGCTGGAGCTCCTCCAGCAACCTGCACTTACTGCAGACATGGTCACTGGGAAGGACCCTGGGGTCCACCAGTTCCCACATCATACAGAAACCACACATCACATGCCCCTCCATTATTCACTGTAATTTTATATGGGAAAAATATTTTTTCCTTGTTTCTTGCTGTAGTAGTATTGAAAAAAATTTTTTTTCCTTGTTTTTTTCAAACAAACTCACCTGTCCTTTTTTCCCTCAAGCCCTTTTTGATATTAAGCCCTATTAGCTCACTCTGCTTCCCACTCACTCCACTGCCCGCTCAGACGCTGCCCGCTGTCTACACCAGGCCTCCTTTTAAACCTGGCGCTGATTTGAAGCAGGCTCGTCCACAACTCTGTTCTACACTAGCAGTAAAATATCACTGTTTGACACGTCCCTACGTTCCGAGTCTCACCATGAGACCTCCTCCCCATGCTAAAGTCTCACTGTGAGTCCGCTCCCCATGTTACAGGTGTCACTGTGAGACCCCGTATGCAGAAAGCAGTGGAGGCTGGGACTTGAACGTATTCAAGGCTGTGTTGTATTGACTTTCGATGGACAAGAGAGGCAAGTGTTGTGGGGGGGCCAGACAGGAAGGTGGAGTTGAAACGATAAACAGATTAGCCATGGTCTTATTAAATGGTGGAGCAGGCTTGATGGGCAAATTGTCTCGTACTGCTTTGGAACCCTACGCTGCTAAATATCAAAGAACTGAAGGATGGAAAATGTGGGTAAAGAATAGTTTATTGAAAGATTATTTCCCTCATTAAAATGCCTGACGTGAATGGGGAATTATTATTGGATTTCCAGCTGTGAAAAATATTGGGGATTAAACAAATGGTCAACTGGGCTGTAGATTTGAGTCCTTGCATTTTATTTGGAAATTACTTCATGTGCATGTGACCCCAGTTATCCTGTTAATATTGAAAAATTCAAATGGAAGTTGTTTTAGTGTCTTTGGAGTACTCTATTGTTGGTGTGGATTAGCTAATGTGGCACAGAACTGGTATCAAGAAAAAAAGGCAAGTTTGCCTATGATTCATCTTGTGCAAGGACTGATTGTCCATTATTGTTGAAGCATTCGTGACATTATCCGGGCAGAGTGTGGAAATGCTTTTTTATTTTAAACAGCTGATGCTAAATTTATAATGTACAACGGTTGTCAGTAAGGTATAATCCGATTATAAAGTGGGATTCATATCCTGGCTATGACTAACATTTTGCTTATCCGTTGCATTTTTGTCTCCCGGATAAAATATAAATCATCTTATCCCAGACCTGGATTATTTGGATTGAGAACTATCACTTTGTGAGCCCTGTGTAATGAAAGTAGAATCCTAAATAATATTTAATGTTTCTTATTACCATTATGCACTAACGTACTAATAGGATGCCTCAGAGTGTGGTAGTAATGTCCCTAGTTCTCCACCAGAAACTTTGGGTTTGAGTCCAACCCATAGATAGAACCCTACAGTGCAGAAAGAGGCCCTTCGAGTCTGCACCGAACACAAACCCACCCAGGCCCTACCCCCATATATTATACCCACTAATCCCTCTAACCTACACGTCCCTGGACACTAAGGGGCAATTTCTTAGCATGGCCAATCAACCTAACCCGCACATCTTTGGACTGTGGGAGGAAACCGGAGCACCCGGAGGAAACCCACGCAGACACGAGGAGAATGTGCAAACTCCACACAGACAGTGACCCGAGCCGGGAATCGAACCCGGGACCCTGGAGCTGTGAAGCAGCAGTGCTAACCATAGAACATAGAACATAGAACATTACAGCGCAGAACAGGCCCTTCGGCCCACGATGTTGCGCCGACCAGTTACAAAAACAATGACCCACTAGCCTAAACCAATCCCTTTTCATCCATAAACCTATCCACAGATCTCTTAAACGCCCCCAAACAAGGTGCATTTACAACTGCAGCTGGCAGGGCATTCCAGTCCCTCACCACCCTCTGGGTAAAGAACCTACCCCTGACATCCGTCTTGTAGCTACCCCCCCTTAATTTAAAGCCATGCCCCCTCGTGCTAGCTTTCTCCATCCGAGGAAAAAGGCTATCACTGTCCACCCTATCTAAACCTCTAATCATCTTATATGTTTCAATAAGATCCCCTCTTAGCCACCTTCTTTCCAACGAAAACAACCCCAAATCCCTCAGTCTCTCCTCATAGGACCTCCCCACCATACCAGGCAACATCCTAGTAAACCTCCTCTGCACCCTCTCCAAATCCTCCACATCCTTCTTGTAATGTGGGGACCAGAACTGCACACAGTACTCCAAGTGCGGCCGTACCAAAGTAGTGTACAGTTGCAACATGACACTGCGACTCTTAAATTCAATCCCCCTACTAATAAATGCCAAGACACCGTACGACTTCTTAACAACCTTATCTACTTGATTCCCAACTTTCAGGGATCTATGTACACATACACCTAGATCCCTCTGTTCATCCACACTATTCAAAGTCCTCCCGTTAGCCCTATACTCGACACATCTGTTGCTCCTACCGAAGTGAATTACCTCACATTTCTCCGCATTAAATTCCATCCGCCACCTCTCGGCCCAGCGCTGCAACCTATCTAAGTCTCCCTGCAGACTATGACACCCTTCCTCACAATCTACCACACCTCCGACTTTGGTGTCATCAGCAAATTTACTAATCCATCCAACTATACCCTCATCCAGATCATTAATAAAGATTACAAACAGCAGTGGCCCCAAAACAGATCCCTGAGGCACACCACTCGTAACCGAACTCCATGATGAATATTTACCATCAACCACCACCCTCTGTCTCCTATCCGCTAGCCAATTTCTTATCCAATTTCCTAGATTACCCACAATCCCATACATCTGCATTTTCTGCAGAAGCCTACCATGGTGAACCTTATCGAACGCCTTGCTAAAATCCATATATCCCACATCAACTGCCTTACCCCCATTCACCTCTTTGGTCACCTTATCAAAAAACTCAATAAGGTTAGTAAGGCACGAGGCAAATGGAATTTAATGTTGGCAAGTGTGAGGTGGTCCACTTTGGTAGGAGGAATGGTAGGAAGGACTATTACTTACGGGGCGAAAAACTGCAGCAGGCGACGGTGCAGAGGGACCTCGGGGTCCTTGTGCATGAGTCGCAAAAACCCAGCTTGCAGGTGCAGCAGGTGGTCAGGAAGGCGAATGGGATGCTGGCCTTCATAGCGAGGGGGATTGAATATAAAAGTAGGGAGGTCTTGCTGCAGCTATATAGGGCATTGGTGAGGCCGCAGCTGGAGTACTGTGTGCAGTTTTGGGCGCCGCACCTGCGCAAGGATATTTTGGCCCTGGAGGGAGTGCAGAGGAGGTTTACTCGGCTGATACCAGAGTTGAGGGGATTGAGCTATGAGGAGAGGCTGAATAAACTAGGCTTGGACTCGTTAGAGTTTAGAAGAATGAGGGGAGATCTCATTGAGACGTATAAGATGATGAAAGGGATGGATAGGATAGAGGTGGAGAGACTCTTCCCGCTCAAAAAAGACAGTAGGACTAGGGGGCACAGCCTCAAGATAAAGGGGGGGGCGGTTTAGAACAGAGTTGAGGAGGAACTTCTTCACTCAAAGGGTGGTGAATCTCTGGAATTCTCTGCCCGTTGAAGTGGTGGAGGCTGCCTCGCTAAATATTTTTAAGAAACGGGTTGATGGGTTTTTGATAAGAGAGGGGATTAAGGGTTATGGGGAGAGGGCGGGAAGGTGGAGCTGAGTCACGACAGATCAGCCATGATCTTATTGAATGACGGGGCAGGCTCGAAGGGCCAGATGGCCTACTCCTGCTCCTATTTCTTATGTTCTTATGTTCTTACGACCTACCCGCTACAAAACCATGCTGACTATTTCTAATCAATTCATTACACTCCAAATAACTATAAATCCTATCCCTAATAATTTTTTCTAAAACCTTGCCCACAACAAAAGTAAGACTCACCGGTGTATAATTCCCGGCAAAGTCTCTGTTCCCCTTCTTAAACAATGGGACAACATTCGCTATCCTCCCCAAGGATGCCACCCAAGGATTTGTTGGCCATTCAACACGGCTCAGTGGGTTGACAATCAGCTCTGGAATCCTCCCACCACTTCCCTCACTGATCCCCAAATGGTTAAAAAAAACCATCTGGCCATGAAAGTGTGTGTAAAAAATGTGCTAATTAGAAATTGAAATGTACAAGCATTAGGAGATGCCTGTATAATAAAGATCAAAAGAAAAATACAGAATGGGAACAGGGCCTCTGGCCTTCCAAGCCTGTGTCATTCGAGTGTTGCATGATTTTTGATTCCATTAATTAGAGATTAAAGCATCTGATCAGAGGGTTTAAATGATGAAAGAGCGAAGGTAAAGGTGCTTTTTTTGAATGTCATTTGGTTCCTGGGGGAAGTGCTGACATTCCTGTTGCATTGGGCTTCTCAAAGCAGATTAAAATCACTTAGCCTGTGATTGTTGAAGACTTGAACCTGAAGTCAGTTTTATTTTCTGGATTTGTGACATAAACCAGAAGCTGAATGAAATGGTCTCAGGATGGTTTGCAAAGCTGTTAGAACATAGAACATAGAACATTACAGCACAAACAGGCCCTTCGGCCCTCAAGTTGCGCCGATCACATCAACCCCACCAATCTATAGACCTATCTATAACCCCCAATCCCATTAAACCCCATATACTCATCCAGAAATCTTTTAAAAGACCCCAGCGAGTTCGCCTCCACCACCAATGACGGCAGCCGATTCCATTCACTCACCACCCTCTGAGTGAAAAACTTACCCCTAACATCACCTCTGTACTTCCCTCCCCGCACCTTAAATCTGTGTCCTCTCGTAGCAACCATTTCAACCCGGGGAAATAGCCTCTGAGAGTCCACCCTATCTATTCCTCTCAACATTTTATAAACTTCTATCAGGTCGCCTCTCAACCTTCGCCTCTCCAGGGAAAAGAGTCCCAGCTCCCTCAACCTATCTTCATAAGGCATGCCTCCCAGTCCAGGCAACATCCTTGTAAATCTCCTCTGCACCCTTTCAATAGCTTCTACGTCTTTCCTATAGTGAGGCGACCAGAACTGCGCACAGTACTCCAAATGAGGCCTGACAAGGGTCCTGTAAAGTTGCAGCATTACCTCCCGACTCCTAAACTCAATCCCTCGATTAATGAAGGCCAGTACACCATACGCCTTCTTGACCACCTCCTCCACCTGCGAGGCCGATTTAAGAGTCGTGTGGACCCGGACCCCGAGATCCTTCTGCTCTTCAACACTACTAAGACTCCTGCCCTTGATAGTGTACTCGTTCATCCTGTTGGTTCTGCCGAAATGGACGACTACACATTTATCCGCGTTGAAGTCCATCTGCCACTTCTCCGCCCATTCCTGCATCCTATCTATGTCCTGCTGCAACTTTTGACATCCTTCCAGACCATCCACAACACCGCCGACCTTCGTGTCATCAGCGAACTTGCTAACCCATCCCTCCACTTCCTCATCCAGGTCATTTATGAAAATGACAAACAGCAAGGGTCCCAGAACAGATCCCTGGGGCACCCCACTGGTGACTGACCTCCATTCCGAAAAAGACCCATCCACAACCACTCTCTGCCTTCTGCAGGCAAGCCAGTTCTGGATCCACAAGGCCAAAGGCCCTTGGATCCCATGCCTTCTCACCTTCTCAAGAAGTCTTGCATGGGGGACCTTATCAAAAGCCTTGCTGAAGTCCATGTACACTACGTCCACGGCACTTCCTTCGTCAATGTGTTCAGTCACATTATCGAAGAACTCAACTAGGCTCGTAAGGCACGACCTGCCCTTGACAAATCCATGCTGACTATTCCTGATCATGTCAAACCTCTCCAAATGCTCGTAAATCTTGTCCCTCAGAAGCCTCTCCATCAGCTTACCAACCACTGAGGTCAGACTCACCGCCCGGTGAGTCTGACCTCAGACTCAGTTGATGAAAGTATTGCTGGATTGAAGAAAAAAAATCAAGGTTTCAGCTGAGAAATTGTGTATCCTCATAATTCAACGGTTTTACTCCAGAAACTGGGGTAATCAGTTCCTGGAATTGAACTGTCATTCACTGGGCACGCGGAAGTAAATCGTGCTGTGTGCAATTAGTTCTGGATACTTCAAATAAAATCCAAGGTAACAATTAAATGGATGCAAAGATTTGAACATCGATAAATCTGAATGTTGAAATGAAAGATGGGTAGATTGCATTGCATGGGTAGGTTCTTTACCCAGAGGGTGGTGAGGGATTGGAATGCCCTGCCAGCTGCAGTTGTAAATGCACCTAGTTTGGGGGCGTTTAAGAGATCCGTGGATAGGTTTATGGACGAAAAGGGATTGGTTTAGATTAGTGGGTCAGTGTTTTTTTTAAAAAACTGGTCGGCGCAACATCGTGGGCCGAAGGGCCTGTTCTGCGCTGTAATGTTCTATGTTCTATGTTCTATCACACAGTTAGCTTAGGAAGGAAGCTCCTTGAGAGGGTGCAGAGGAGATTGTTCAGAATGGTTCCGGAGTGAGGGATTTTAGGTCGAAAGATTGGAGAAGTTGGCGTTGTTATACCTGGAACAAAGATTCAGGGAAATTTGAAAGCGGCATATCAGCTTAAAACTACTTTAAATAGAATAGAGAAAGAAAAAATATCCCTGGGGCAGCACTGTGGCACAGCGTTTAGTGCTGCTGCCTCACAGGACCTGGGTTCGGTTCCTGGCTTGGGTCACTGTCTGTGCAGTGTCTACACGTTCTGTGTGGGTTTCCTCTGGGTGCTCCAGTTTTCTCCCACAATCTAAAAGGTTAGGTGCTGGTGGTGCATTGGCCATTATAAATTCTCCCTCAGTGTTCCCGAACAGGCACCGGAGTGTGGCGACTAGGGGATTTTCACAGTAACTTAACTGCGGTGTAAATGTAAGCCTATTTGTGACTTCTGATAAATAAATATTAGCCTGATTATTGAAGGACTTGGAGATGGATAGTTTTGGGCAAGAGATACAGGAAGATGTGAGGGCGAATAATTTATTTGGACAAATAAACTGGAAGGAGGCGTTCTTAGGGAAAAGTACCGAAGGAAGGTGGCAGATATTCAAGGAATGTGTGTCTGGAGCTCTGAATGACAACGTTCCGATGAGACAAGGGGGTTTTGGTGCATGAAGGCTGTGTTGAACCTAGTCAGGAGGAAAGGGAAGGTGTATAAGAGGTTCAGGGAATTAGGAGAGGTTAAAGATCTTGAGGAGTATAAGGACTGTAGGAAGGAACTTAAAAGGGAAATTAGGAGAGCCAGAAGGGGTCATGAGAAGACCTTGGCGGGTAAGATTAAGGAGAATCCCAAGGCCTTCTATAAATATGTGAAAGGTAAAAGGATGAGAAGAGAAGGGATAGGACCTATAAAAGGTGAGGGGGGAAAGGTTTGTGTGGAACCAGAAGAAATGGCAGAGGTGCTTAACGAGTACTTTGCCTCAGTATTCACAGTGGAAGCTGATCTGAGAGATTTTGTTATGGATTTGCAGCAGATGGAAAAGATTGAATACGTGAATATTAAGGAGGAGGATGTGTTGGAACTTTTGAATTCTATCAAGGTAGATAAGTCACCTGGACCAGATGGGATGTACCCCAGGATACTGTGGGAGGCGAGGGAAGAGATTGCGGAGCCCCTGGCGATGATCTTTGCGTCGTCAATGGAGACGGGAGAGGTTCCGGAGGATTGGAGGATTGCGGATGTAGTTCCTATTTTCAAGAAAGGGAACAGAGATAGCCCGGGAAATTACCGACCGGTGAGTCTGACCTCAGTGGTTGGTAAGCTTATGGAGAGGCTTCTGAGGGACAAGATTTACGAACATTTGGAGAGGTTTGACATGATCAGGAATAGTCAGCATGGATTTGTCAAGGGCAGGTCGTGCCTTACAAGCCTAGTTGAGTTCTTCGATAATGTGACTGAACACATTGATGAAGGAAGTGCCGTGGACGTGGTGTACATGGACTTCAGCAAGGCGTTTGATAAGGTCCCCCATGCAAGACTTCTTGAGAAGGTGAGAGGGCATGGGATCCAAGGGCCTTTGGCCTTGTGGATCCAGAACTGGCTTGCCTGCAGAAGGCAGAGAGTGGTTGTGGATGGAGCTTTTTCTGAATGGATGTCAGTCACCAGCGGAGTGCCTCAAGGATCTGTTCTGGGACCCTTGCTGTTTGTCATTTTCATAAATGACCTGGATGAGGAAGTGGAGGGATGGGTAAGTAAGTTCGCTGATGACACGAAGGTCGGTGGTGTTGTGGATGGTCTGGAAGGATGGCAAAAGTTGCAGCAGGACATAGATAGGATGCAGGAATGGGCGGAGAAGTGGCAGATGGACTTCAACGCGGATAAATGTGTAGTCGTCCATTTCGGCAGAACCAACGGGATGAACGAGTACACTATCAAGGGCAGGAGTCTGAGTAGTGTTGAAGAGCAGAAGGATCTCGGGGTCCGGGTCCACAGGACTCTTAAATTGGCCTCGCAGGTGGAGGAGGTGGTCAAGAAGGCATATGGTGTACTGGCCTTCATTAATCGAGGGATTGAGTTTAGGAGTCGGGAGGTAATGCTGCAACTTTATAAGACCCTTGTCAGTCCTCATTTAGAGTATTGTGTGCAATTCTGGTCGCCTCACTATAGGAAAGATGTAGAAGCTATTGAGAGGGTACAGAGGAGATTTACAAGGATGTTGCCTGGACTGGGAGGCATGCCTTATGAAGATAGGTTGAGGAAGCTGGGACTCTTTTCCCTGGAGAGACGAAGGTTGAGAGGCGACCTGATAGAAGTTTACAAAATGTTGAGAGGAATAGATAGGGTGAACTCTCAGAATCTATTTCCCCGGGTTGAAATGGTCGCTACGAGAGGACACAGATTTAAGGTACAGGGAGGGAAGTTCAGAAGTGATGTTAGGGGTAAGTTTTTCACTCAGAGGGTGGTGAGTGAATGGAATCAGCTGCCGTCATCGGTGGTGGAGGCGAACTCGCTGGGGTCTTTTAAAAGACTTCTGGATGAGTATATGGGGTTTAATGGCATTGGGGGTTATAGATAGGTCTATTGATTGGTGGGGTTGATGTGATCGGCGCAACTCGTGGGCCGAAGGGCCTGTTTGTGCTGTAATGTTCTATGTTCTACGTTCTAACACGCTTCTTGTGACATGGTGAAGAGAAACACAAAGAATGATTTCAAAGGGGAACAAGAACTTGAGATGAAGAAACTTGAGTGGTTATAGGAAAGAGTGCAGAAAAGGATTGAATAGATTGCACTTAGTGAGCTGACAAATACTGAGTCGGCTAAATAATGTCCTGCTGTGACATAATGTCTCCCTACCATCCCCATGTTACAGTCTCACCGTGAGAACCATCCCCATGTTACAGTCTCACCGTGAGAACCCTCCCCATGTTACAGTCTCACTGTGAGAACACTCCCCACATTACAGTCTCACCGTGAGAACCATCCCCATGTTACAGTCTCACTGTCAGACCCCTCCCCATGATCCAGTCACACCGTGAGAACCCCTCCATGTTACAGTCTCACCGTGAGACCCCTCCCCATGTTACAGTCTCACCGTGAGAACCCTCCCCATGTTACAGTCTCACTGTCAGACCCCTCCCCATGTTACAGTCTCACCGTGAGAACCCTCCCCATGTTACAGTCTCACCGTGAGAACCCTCCCCATGTTACAGTCTCACTGTGAGACCCCTCCCCATGTTACAGTCTCACTGTGAGAACCCTCCCCATGTTACAGTCTCACCGTGAGAACCCTCCCCATGTTACAGTCTCACCGTGAGATCCCTCCCCATGTTACAGTCTCACTGTCAGACCCGTCCCCATGTTCCAGTCTCACTGTCAGACCCCTCCCCATGTTACAGTCTCACCGTGAGAACCCTCCCCATGTTACAGTCTCACCAAGGGAACCTCCCCCATGTTACAGTCTCACCGTGAGAACACCCCCCCGTGTTACAGTCTCACCGTGAGAACCCTCCCCACGTTACAGTCTCACCGTAAGAACCCTCCCCACGTTACAGTCTCACCGTGAGAACCCTCCCCACATTACAGTTCACTATGAGAACCCTCCCCATGTTACAGTCTCACCGTGAGAACCCTCCCCACGTTACAGTCTCACCGTGAGAACCCTCCCCACGTTACAGTCTCACCGTAAGAACCCTCCCCATGTTACAGTCTCACCGTAAGAACCCTCCCCACGTTACAGTCTCACCGTGAGAACCCTCCCCACGTTACAGTCTCACCGTAAGAACCCTCCCCATGTTACAGTCTCACCGTAAGAACCCTCCCCACGTTACAGTCTCACCGTGAGAACCCTCCTCATGTTACAGTCTCACCGTGAGAACCCTCCTCATGTTACAGTCTCACCGTGAGAACCCTCCTCATGTTACAGTCTCACCGTGAGAACCCTCCCCACATTACAGTCTCACCGTGAGAACCCTCCTCACGTTACAGTCTCACCGTGAGAACCCTCCCCATGTTACAGTCTCACGGTGAGACCCCCCCACCCCTCCATGTTACAATCCCACTGTCAGACACCTTCCTATATTACAGGGAATGGTGAGAACCATAAAATCAGGACTCTGGCCAGTGTGCAATTATGTTGCAATTCTCTTAATGGTGGAAGGTGACATGGACTCCATTTGCATTTATTTGCATCTCATGAATGCTCATTGAAACAGCTACCCACTGTCAGGCCATTCAATCTTGTGTCACGCCAGCAGCAAATTATATCGGCAACAAACCTGGTTGCTAAAAAGTGGCATGCGCAAGGTGATCCCCAGTTTGCCAGAGGCTTCAGGATGAGTACAACAACCTACTGCTGCACTGCTCCTGTTTGCTGTTTATCACTTTTCTGGGGTAGACAGGTTCTTGCCTCCATCTCCACGCTGAGCTGGTCTTCATGGGTAGCACCGCGCTGCTGGACCCGTGCACCCTCCTGTGTTACTGAGTCAGATTTTTGATTGATTTGATTTATTATTGTCACATATTGGGATACAGTAAAAAGTATTGTTTCTTGTGTGCTATACAGACAAAGCATATTGTTCAGAGTGCATACGGGAGAAGGAAAGGAGAGGATGCATGACGTAGTGTTTCAGTCATAGCTACTGTGTAGAGAAAGATCAGTTTAATATAAGGTAGATCCATTCAAAAGTCTGATGGAAGCAAAGAAGAAGTTCTTGAATCTGTTGCTACATGACTTCAGATTCCTGTATCTTTTTCCTGATGGAAGAAGGTGCAAGACAATATCCCTGGGATATGTGGAGTCCTTAATCGTGCTGGCTGCTTTTCCAAGGCAGCAGGAAGTGTAGACGGAGTGAAGGGATGGAAAGCTGGTTTGTGCGATGGACTGGACTATGTTCACAAACTTTTATAGTTTCTTGTGATCTTGGTCAGAACAGGAGCCATACAAAGCTGGCACGGTAGCACAGTGGTCGGCACTGCTGCTTCACGGCGCCAGGGACCTGGGTTCGATTCCCGGCTCGGGTCACTGTCTGTATGGAGTTTGCACATTCTCCTCATGTCTGAGTGGGTTCCCTCTGGTTGCTCCGGTTTCCTCCCACATTCTGAAAGACATTCTGGTTAGGTGCATCGACTCCAACAGGTGCCGGACTGTGGCAACTCGGGGAATTTCACAGTAATTTCATGTAGTGTTGATGTGCTTTACTTGTGACAAATAACTAAACTTTAAAAACAGCTGTGATACATCCGGAAAGGTTGCTTTCTATAGTGCAAGTGTAAAAATTGGTCAAAGTCCTAGTGAATATGCTGAATTTCCTTAGCCTCCTGAGAAAGTAGTGGCATTGGTGGGCTTTCTTAACTATAGTATCAGTGTAGAGGGACCAGGAGAGGTTGTTGGTGATCTGGGCATTTAGAAACTTGAAACTCTCATAAGAACATAAGAACTTAAGAAACAGGAGCAGGAGTAGGCCATCTGGCCCTTCGAGCCTGCCCCGCCATTCAATAAGATCATGGCTGATCTGTCGTGACTCAGCTCCACCTTCCTGCCCTCTCCCCATAACCCTTAATCCCCTCTCTTATCAAAAACCCATCAATCTGTTTCTTAAAAATATTTAGCGAGGCAGCCTCCACCACTTCAACGGGCAGAGAATTCCAGAGATTCACCACCCTTTGAGTGAAGAAGTTCCTCCTCAACTCTGTCCTAAACCGCCCCCCCTTTATCTTGAGGCTGTGCCCCCTAGTCCTACTGTCTTTTTTGAGCGGGAAGAGTCTCTCCACCTCTATCCTATCCATCCTCTCGACCATTTCCACTTCACCACTGTTGATGTGTAGACAAGAGCATGTCCTCCCTACACTTCCTGAAGTCGATGACTATCTCTTTCATTTTACTGACACTGGGAGAGAGATTATTGTCATCGCACCATTTCACCAAATTCCTTTACTCTCTTCTCTACTCTGTCTCATCATTGTTTGAGATCCATTGTCTATGATGCACTGCACTTAGGGTTGGGAAGCACAAGAGACTTCTTGCTCCTGATGTCCCACAGCAGTGGTTAACTGGACAGAACCATGCTCTGGGTCTCATGTAGGCACCACAACAAAGATCTGAAGTTTGACTGGTGGTGGAGTGAGAGGTGAGGCTGGGGGAGTGATTTGGGTGCAGCCTAACGAAGGCAGTGTGGAAGGTGAGGGGGAAACTGTGTGGGCTCACTATGGCACTGAGAGGGCAAGGAGGGGCAAATCTGGCACGTGGACCTTCCATCTTGTCAGCAGAGTGGAGGAACCAGCTGCCAGCCCACAAGGAGTGTGAGTGGGGAACTTGCTCGTGCATAATTAATGAGGTTCCAAGTGCGGCATCTGGCATGGGAGTCACCCGTCACCGCACTGAGTGTCAAAATGGGAGCATTCCATCCTCTGATATCAATGGAAATAAAAGTGGGGAAAAGTGTAAAAGGAGCTGAAACCGACCTTTTTGAAGTAAAGCACAAAGTTAACATTCAGCTCAATAAGTTTTAATTTCAGCATCTGCCCTCACTCTGCTGCACTTGTAGTTAAGCTCGATGTAATCATTAATTTTCTTATTCTCCAGGGTCAGGTTGGCTTTCCTGGACCTCCAGGACCAGCGGTGAGTATATAACCCCCCCCCCACCCCCCCATTCTCCCCTCACCATTATATAACCTCCAGCTTTGCTTATATCAACCCTGGCACCTTCACTCATCGTAAGACAATTTAATGCTTTGTCAATTAATTGCCCTGTGCTCAGATTTAACAAGACCTCACTGATGACCATATTTTGTGTCTTGTTTATTTTTAGGGATCTGGAACCATGGGACCACGTGTAAGTACAGCAGATTTACAGAAATATCAATTGCTATCCACAGTTGTGAGAAGGTTGTGATGTTTGTGGTTTAAGGAGGGATTGAGCTTTAATTTTTCCAAGACGGGGAAATGAGCTGACCATGTTTTGCTGTTGAATGTTTTTTCCCATTTCCATTTTGTGCCCAAAGAGAAGGAAGTCAAAACAGATTCAGTTGCAACTTTTGGAAAGAAACTGGTTACACACTTGAAGAAAAATAGAGACACAGGGCTATGATGAGAGAGCAAGAGACTGGAACAAAAATAATTTAACTCATACCTTTGGCAGTCTTCATTATCGATGGAAGTGATTTGTGCAAGGCAGTTACAATCAACCCTGACAGATAATACCAATCTGAATCCTTACTAACCCCCAGAACCCAGATTTCCATATTTCCATATCTCTCCAAAGCTACAGGCATTTTGGGCAAATGTTGGGAGGTCCATTTCAAATTAGATAGAAAAAACACAGTAGGCTCATGATAAGAAGCATGTGGAGTCAATCAACAAATAGCTGAATGGATAGAAAATTGAGCACATGTTAGAAAGTAAGGTTCAAGGATAGTTGGTCAAATTGGAGCAAGGTAGAAAGTGTGCCCCACTCGGGTCAGTGCTGGGATCATTGTTATTTGTAGTTTTAATTTAGATTTAGGATCAAGCAAGTCAGTGTCTATAGGTGAAACCAAGATTAGGATTATAGCTAACTCTACAGAAGAATGAACATTGATACAAGAAGATGTCAGAAAACTGGCAGTCTGAACAGGGTCCGTGGCAAACGAATTAAATAGATATATGTGAGGTGATGCAATTTGGTAGAAAAGGTCTTTTCTAAGGCATACATTATGGAAACATTATGTATGCCTTAGAAAAAACCAAACTGAAGGTGAAGAGAGCAAAGTGAGCTGGGATACAGGAGAACAAATCAATAAGAGCAACATCGCAGAAAATGTTAATAAAGCACTGGGATTTATTTCTAAAGATACAGAATTCAAAGGGAGTGAATTTGTGTTTAAACTTGCGTAGGTCTCTGGTTATCCTGTATCATGAACCATGCTGATTTTATTTACGGGGGTGTCCCAGACTGAAGCACTGGTTTGTAATGTTTATAGGTTTTGGAACGGTGAGAGGAGTCATGTGAAACCCCAATGAAAATAACCAATCAATAGCTAAAATCATCAGACAACATTTATTAAAGACTATTTAATAAATTAAAGATGAATACACACAAACAGGATCACAATACGCTTAAGACAATTAAATATATGAATCATTAAAGTTTAAGTAGAAATTATCTCTTGTTCCAAATATATATCTATGATCCCTGAACTTCTTAAGATCTCCCCCTTCCCAAAAATCATCCAAATTAAATAAATCTATTAGTCAAATCCAATTTATAGTTACCACACAATACAAGGCTGAGAGTCAGGTCTAGGAAATATCTTTTCCTGGTCCAGTGAAGATATTTAAACTTTCATTACGAAGGTTTCGGCACTGCCTTTGATCTAACACCTAGATGTAGGCCTAGCCTCCTGGCTGTGAGTTATGGACTGGCCTCTAGGGTTGTTAGATGTAAACTGGCCCCTTAGCTGATGGGTTACCCTGGCCTGCCTGCTTCCCAGGGAGCTGGAAATTATACCATTTCTTCCTCTTTGATTCTTCAATCTTTGTATTTGGCTGTCTGCATCTCTCAAATTCCTTGACTCTAGAAATTAGCATGTGTATACCTCCAACTGATCTCTCAGTCATCTAGGTAGACTGTTTCCTACCAATGGAGCAATTTACACCTTGTTTTGATTAGATGCTTGCTAATCTCATTACTGGGAAAATCACATCTTTTGAATTCTGGCTATTAGTGTTGCGAGACACATTCCTACCTGTTGCTGGGCAAATCACAGCCTATGACATTGTGTTAAATTCTTATTACTGTTTATTACGAGGCAGATCCATGACACTTGCACTTGGAGTAGGGCACAGCTTAACCTCCATACCATAGGAGCACTGGAGAAAATGCAAATGACAAAAGTATACAAGGTCAATAACTGAGAGATTACAGCTATTGGGAAATATTGACCAGATTGAAGCTTTATTCTTCGGAGATGATTTAGAGGTGACCAGCTAGAGGTTTTAACAATTGTGAATGGTTTGGACAGGTGAAGTGTGGGTAGAATGATTCCAAATGTGGCAGAACTCAAAACCAGTAGCCATATATACAAGTCGGGAATTAATAAATCCAAAAGAGAGAAAAGAAACAAAAAATCTTAATAGAGAAAGTGGAACTTGCAATTGCAGGAAGTGGTTGAAACAGATACTTTGGATACATTCAGAAGAAAAATCATAGAATCCCTACAGTGCAGAAGGAGGCCATTTGGCTCATTGTGTCTGCACCAACTCTCTGACAGAGGATCTCCCAGTCACCCACATATTCCCCTAACCTACACATCATGGGACATTAAGGGGCAATTTAGCATGACCTATCCACCTAACTTACACTTTAGACTCTAGACAGTGGGAGGAAACCCATGCTGTCACTGGGGGAACAAACTCCCACAGACAGTCACCCTAGGCTGGAATTGAACCCGGGCCCCTGGCGCTTTGAGGCAGCGGTGCACGCCACTGTGCCACCATGAGTACATGGGAGAAGTAGAGATAGAAAGATATGCTGAAAGGCTGAGATAGTGACGATGAATAAGAGGAGACTCGTGAAGCATAAACACCCATCACAGACTAGTGAGCCCAGTGGCCTGTTTCTGTGCTGTATATGTTATGTAATTCTACATAAAATGGATCCGATCATAACACCAGTGTTTCAGGGACAGTCTAAGATCACTGACCCCATTTAGAGGCTGTTATCACATTAACAGTGAACATTAACCAGAGAGAGAGAATTACAATTAGTGTAATTTTACCATTTCGTCGTTGATTACTGAGCAGCAGTTATTTTGCCTGTTATTCAGCTGATTGTGCCAGTTGTGGAATTGTAAGGCACTCTCTGAATGTCAAACCACTGAATCAAGTAGCACTCAGGCTCCCCACCTTAGTAAGTTGTGTTTAAAATTCATGGGTCCTGCATGATGTCATTTGCCTGTTATCGGTGTGTCATTTATATCCCTGTGAACCCTGTACAAAACTCTGGTGCAGCCGCATTTGGAGTATTGTGTACAGTTCTGGTTGCCGCATTATAGGAAGGATGTGGAGGCATTGGAAAGGGTGCAGAGGAGATTTACCAGGATGTTGCCTGGTATGGTGGGAAGGTCTTATGAGGAAAGGCTGAGGGACCTGAGGCTGTTTTTGTTAGAGAGAAGAAAGTTAAGAGGTGACTTAATAGAAGCATATAAAATGATCAGAGGATTAGATAGGGTGGACAGTATGAGCCTTTTTCCTCGGATGGAGATGGCTAACATGAGGGGACATAGCTTTAAATTGAGGGGTGATAGATATAGGACAGATGTCAGAGGTAGGTTCTTTACTCAGAGAGTAATAAGGGTGTGGAGTCCACTACTGCAACAGTAGTGGACTCGCCAACATTAAGGGCATTTAAATGATCATTGGATAAACATATGGATGACATTAATGGTGTAGGTGAGATGGGCTTTAGATTGATTTCACAGGTCGGCACAACATTGAGGGCCGAAGGGCCTGTACTGCACTGTAGTGTTCTATGTTCTTATTCAATAAAATTAGACAGAGTATTATAATAATCCTATAGATTTACAAATGTCATTATTTATTTTATTCAAACCACAACAGTTTTAATGTTACCCAATTTTCATTCAGAACTTGAGATATTGGCATGCATAGCATTGCTTATCATTTCTCGCTACAAAGTTTCTGACTACTTTTTGAAAAATGCAGTGAGATAGCGAGGCTTGAACAGGCTGCAGCCGTTAAACCACCCCCCGCCCCAGCCCATGGCACACTTAATGTAGAACTCACATATCCTGCTCGTGGAATTAGCTTTGAATGGCTATCAAATTGTTGGAGTGCTGCTGATGACCAATCTCCCCTATACGGGTGAAAGGGGCATGATGATAGCTTTTTCCTTTTTACTTCTGTGGGATGTATACTGCTGGCTGGGCCAGAAGTTGGTGCCCACCTCTAACTGCCCATGAACTGAGTGGCTTGCTGGGCTATTTCAGGGGGTGGTTAGATTCATAGGAAAATTACAGCACAAACAGGCCCTTCGGCCCACAAGTTGCGCCAATTTACCTCTACCTACTAGACTTACCTATAACCCTCAATCCTATTAAATCCCATGTACTCATCCAGATGTCACTTAAAAGACCCTAACAAATTTGCCTCCACCACACCAATGGCAGTTGATTCCACTCACCCACCACTCATTGCTGTGGATCTGGAGTCATGTATAGGCCAGACCGGGTAAAGATGGCAGATTTCCTTCCCTAAAGGACATTAGTGAATCAGATGTGTTTTACAACAAGCGATGATAGTTTCATGCTCACCATTACTGAGCCATGCTTCCAATTCCAGATTTTATTAACTGAAGTTAAATTCCACCAGTTGCCGTAGTGGGTTTTGAACTTATACCCCCAGATCATTAGCCCAGGTCTCTGGGTTACTAGCCTGGGTCTCTGGATTATTAGCCTGGGTCTCTGGATTACTAGCCCAGGGACATTATTAAAGTGCTGTTGTCTCCTCAAGGTCCTGTGTTATAATGGGAACATCATTCAAGCTTCCTTCTGATGTCTCACCCAATATTCCTGTTCAAAGATATGCTTATGTGGGTATCAGGTTTGGCCAGGATTGATTCAGTAGTTTCCTTATCTAACTTTGTTTAATGCCTCCTAAGGGTCCTCCTGGTTTGATTGGCCTTCCTGGAGAAATTGGGCGTCCTGGAGCTAAAGTAAGTTATAATTCAATAATAAATATTGTTCTGCTTCCATTAACTTTTTAACCCAATAACTAATTGAAAGCCACATCCTTTCTCTGGCCTTAGAATGGGTAATGTGCTTCTTATTGTGTACTGCACAGTGCCTTATATTCCAGAAAGCCAACTGGTGAAGGATAAAACCGGAGCCAATCTTCACACAGTTTTAAAGCCATTTATTTACTGAGATACACATTACAAATATGCGCCTCCTCACCCTGAAACCACTATTTCAGTAACACGCCCACCACCTGCAACCAATTATATACAATTATCAGAGTGGCATTATTTTTAATTCATCCTTGTAATATGGGCGCTGCTGCTATGGCAAAGAGATTGGGCATCCCATCCCTAATGGTCTTGAAAGGGTGATTCTGGAGGTTCACGTGGCAGAAAACACCTGTAATAAAGTTTAAATTTCATTTTTTGGTCACAAGTAGGTTTACATTAACACTGGAATGAAAATCCTCCAATCATCACACTCTGACATCTCTTTAGGTACACTGAGGGAGAATTTAGCATGGCCAATGCAGCCTAACCGGTTGTGTAATCAGGTGTGGAGGTCAACACAGATTTGCTTCTGCCTCAGTGGCTGAATGTAAGATTATGCTGACCAAAAACTGGGCAGGTTTACATACCCTAAATACCCCATGATGCTCCTCCTGTGCAAGGTTCTAAGCTGTTCCTAAAATGTATTCCTTTCTTTTGTGCTATACTGTCTCCAGTTCTTCACCTCTGCTGCTCTGGTCTGTGCAACAAGAGAATGACGGAAGGTGATACCTCTCCGCTGTTTCTGTGGGATCTCTGGATGCCTCAGAGCATCAGGTGGATTTACAACTGGTACAGTGGGGAATCATGGTGCTGACATACTGTCCCAGAACACAGAATGCATCAGTACTGTACCAGAAATATCTATTTGATGTTTCATAAAATGTACATGAAGGTACTTTCTTTATTTTGACACCAAACAAGGCATTGGCTTATGACACTTGTACATCTGGAATCTGCAAAGACTGAGTTGGAATCTCAGTTGGATCTCACTTTGACTCTGGAATGAAAGTATGCAGCAAAGTGGAGTCGGACACTTGGGAACTTTCAAGCGGTTATTGGATAGGCACATGGAGCCCACCAGAAGGAGGGGGATAGTTTGACCTTGGTTTCGGACAAAGCTTGGAACAACATCGAGGGCCTGTACTGTGCTATACTGAAATAAAAAAAAATGTGGGTCTTGCCCCTAAAACACATGTTCCATGAATGAATCACAAGGTGGCAGTGACTGATATTGATATTAAGGCCCTTGATATTAAGGCCATATTAGGACCCTAACAAAACTGGAGTCAATGAGAATCAAGGGGAAAATGCTTTGCTGGTTGGAGTCATATCTAGCTGAAAGGAAGGTTGTGGTTTTGGGAGGTCAGTCATCTCATTGGGATAGTGTCCTCGGCCCAGTAATTTCAGATGCTTCATCAATGTGTTTTACTCCATCTTAAGGTCAGTAGTGAGAATGTTCACTGATCATTCCACCATTTGTAACTTCAACAATCCAAGCCCAGGTGCAGCAAGACCTGGAAAATATCCAGGCTTGGGCTGAAAAGTGGCAAACAACATTCACACCATACGCCAGGCAATGACCACCTCCAGTGAGGGAGAAACTAACCATTGCTCCTTTACACTCAATGGCATTACCATTGCTGAATCTCCCACTATCAACATCCTGGGGAGGAGAGGGGGTATCATTACCACAAACTGAACAACTAGCCATGGAAAGTCGGTGTAGATTTGATGGGCCGAATGGCCTCTCCTGCATTATTAGAATTCCATGACTCTTATCGATATATAAATTGTAGCTACGAGAGCAGATGGTGTCGAGACTAGCGCTTAATTTGGATTAAAGTGAGGGAGAGTTGCACAGCGTCAACCTCACTCCCTCTTCTCAATTTCCATCTGGATCCAGTGGCAAGACAAGAGTCAAGACGGCTGGAGATGGGACTAGGCACAGTGGATGACCAGGACATCCTCTGTATCTTGTCCTGCTCTTCACGTTCCACAAGGCTGCCTTCTTGACCGTTGGACCTTCCATTGGTCTCGTCTGCTCAATCTGCCGGAATCTGTCTTCACATGCTGGGATAGATATCTCCCTCTCTCACCGAGGGTTGAGACCCGTCGGCTACCCTCACCTGGTTTAACCGGCTTGTCGAGGCCGTTGCCCGAGGTGTGGCTGCTGTCACATGTAAACAGCTACGGGGAGCCACAGGTGAGAGCTGAGTGCCAGGTGGGGACAAAGGGTGGACAAAGGACGCGACATGTTCCCCCACCAGAGGTATTACCCCCCCCTGACACCCCATACCCCAATCTTGTTGACCTACACCTGGGAAACACTGGCACAAAACCACCCTACCTGGCGCTGCCTCATCCACAAAGGCTGTCGAGCTTACGAAGCAAGGTGCATTGCTGAAGCACAACTGAAGCACCAACTGCGCAAGTCCAGAGCCACCAGCGCAACAACCACAGCGTCTACACAAGTAGGTACCAAGACATTCCGTGCCCAAATTGATCAGTCATCTTCGGACACACGGCATCCAGCCTCAAAGTGACTAATGCTGTTGAGATCCTCGTCGATGACAATGGACAAAACACAAGAGCAGATCAGAGACTCGGAACTCTGCAGAGAGTAACTCACCTCCTGACCCCCAAACCCTGTCCACAATCTACAAGTCAGGAGCGTAATGGAATATTCTGCCCCTGTCTGAATAAGTGTTGCTCAACAACACTCAAGAAGCTTGACACCACCCAGAACAAAGCAGTCAGCTCAATTGGCACCACATCCACACACATTCTCTCACTTCACCATCAACACACAGTGGCAGCAGTATCATTTATAAGATGAACTCCAGCAACTCACCAAGCCACTCACCATCCTGGTTTAGGAATATGTCAGAAAGAAGTCCCACAACACCAGCTTAAAGTCCAACAGGTTTATTCGTAGCAAATGCCACAAGCTTTCGGAACAGGCTGTTCCTTCATCAGGTGGCTGGGAGTTCTAATCACAAACAGGGCACAAAGACACAAACTCAATTTACATGAATAATGATCGGAATGTGAGTGTTTACAGCTAATCAAGTCTTAAAGGTACAGACAATGTGAGTGGAGAGAGGGTTAAGCACAGGTTAAAGAGATGTGTATTGTCTCCAGACAGGAAAGTTAGTGAGATTTTGCAAGTCCAGGCAAGTTGTGGGGGTTACGGATAGTGCGACATGAACCCAAGATCCTGGTCTTCAAACAACCGCACAACCTCAAACAGACCATTGTTCACAGCAAACTACCCAGCCTTCAGGAGAATAGTGACCACAACACCACACAACCCTGCCACAGCAACCTCTGAAGATGTGCCGGATCATCGACATGGATACCATCAGCTCACGTGAGAACACCGTCCACCAGGAACACGGTACATAAAATTCGGCCAAAGTTGTCTACCTGATACGCTGCAGGAAAGGATGTCCCGAAGCATAGTACATTGGGGAGACCATGCAGACACTACGACAATGGATGAATGAATATCGCTCGACAATCACCAGGCAAGACTGTTCTCTTCCTGTTGGGGAACACTTCAGTGGTCACGGGCATTCGGCCTCTGATCTTCGGGTAAGCGTTCTCCAAGGCAGCCTTCACGACACACGACAACGCAGAGTTGCTGAGCGCAGAATGATAGGGGAGTTCCGCATGTATGAAAACGGCCCTCAACCGGGATCTTGGGTTCATGTCGCACTATCGGTAACCCCCACAACGTGCCTGGACTTGCAAAATCTCACTAACTGTCCTGTCTGGAAACATTACACATCCTTTTAACCTGTGCTTAACGCTCTCTCCACTCGCATTTCCGTAAATTGAGTTTATGTATTTGTGCCCTGTTTGTGATCAGAACTCCCACTCACCTGACAAAGGAACAGCCTGTTCTGAAAGCTTCCAAAAGCTTGTGGCATTTACTAGAAATAAACCTGTTGGACTTTAAGCTGATGTTGTGAGACTTCTTTCTGTTTTTACCCCAGTCCAATGCCGACATCCCCACATTAGGGATATATTCCTTTGCAGTTGCTGGGTCAAAATGCTGGAATTCCTTCCCTAACAGGACTGTGGGGAGGGGCAGATGGACTGCAGCAGTTCAAGAAGGCAGCTCACCACCACCTTCTCACGGGCAATTAGGGATGGGCAATAAATGCTGACCTAGCCAGGGGCACCTATATCCCATGAGTGAATAAATGAAAATTATTCTTTCCTACTCTGCATATTCTAACATCACACAACTACTACATTAATTCCCCACTACAGCTTTCTGTTCCACCAGTGTATTTATTGTTACTGAGATGATAGTTGGGGACTAGTTGTGCTGCAATTATTAATGAACTGATTTATTTTAAAGGGTGCTGCAGGAAGAATTGGACCTATGGGCCAGCCAGGACCCCCAGGACAACAGGTACATCATTCTGTCTGACCAATCATATCTTTATAATAGCTCATTCTGTGAACAGAATGTTTTCTAACCTGAAGACTTTTTGAAACTCACTACAGGGCGGCACGGTAGCACAGTGGTTAGCACTGCTGCTTCACAGCTCCAGGGTCCTGGGTTTGATTCCCGGCTCGGGACACTGTCTGTGTGGAGTTTGCACGTTCTCCTCGTGTCTGCGTGGGTTTCCTCCGGGTACTCCGGTTTCCACCCACAGTCCAAAGATGTGTGGGTTAGGTTGATTGGCCATGCCCCTTAGTGTCCAGGGATGTGTAGGTTAGAGGAATTAGTGGGTATAATATGGGGATAGGGTCTGGGTGGGATTGTGTTTGGTGCAGACTCGATGGGCCGAAGGGCCTCTTTCTGAACTGTAGGGTCTATGATTCTATGATATGTTCAAAATAACCATACTCAGGTGTTTAGCTTATTGAAAGGTTACAGATAGAATAACCAGGATTGAACCACCGGCAAAATATAATTCAAAACCTCAGTGGTTTATTAATACCCAGAAATCTTTCAGACTGGATTATAGAATAGAATCTAATTGAAGATTGTGGATGGTTTATATTGAGTGTGATCATACTATGCCTTTAAGAAATGTATTTGTGTCATGTTTCTTGTAAAAAAGATGTTAAGGGTCAGCTCTGTTTAAATGGTGCCGCTTTATCTACTTCAGGTAGTCCACCTGTAGAAGGATAATTAGTCCTAGTAATTGGGGTATTTGTTTTAATCTGAGTTAATGCAGTTTGGTTACTTTTTGGGTTGGCCCCAGAGGTTTCAGATTAGGATTTAATTAGGCTGCTTGACAATGCATCATATACTAATGGAAGAGCTTGTTTTACAGAGAGACAAGCAGGTAGTTTCGGTTTGGATTTTGCAAGGAGTAGCAGTTTTTTGCTCTCTCTCTCTTTCTCACGAAGTCTAGAACTGGCCAGAATATAAGTATCTTTCTCCAGAGGTACTAAAAGGCTTGAGGACTGACAATCCGTGTAAGCCCGTGTGTTTTTGCTAACTGATCCTGAAGAAGAGTTTGAGTCTATAAGAGGAATATTGCTTAAATTTGAACTAACAAACATAGATTAGCAGTAAAGAATTATATCTTTTCATTTTCAATAGGTAAAAAATATACTAAATTTTCCTGTTATAGTTAAGTTGTATAGTTCAATAAAGTTTGTTTTAATAAAAGCCTCCTCGTGGGCCAATGGAATCTTATTCTTGCACAAATACCAAAATCCAAAAAAGTTGGGGCCTTGTCAAACTTCATCATATACCTTGGAGATTCCGATCTGGTCCCTAATATTAGAATAAATGATACCGAGGGGTGAGTTACAGGTTAGAATCGAATGACTCTTACACATCTAATCTCAAACAGCTACCAACCTTTCAGTCTGACAGCATGTGAGGCCAATTTTCTGAGTGAATTGATGATGATTATTTTGTGCTCTGTTTGTACAGGGACTTACTGGTAACCTCCACGGTGCAGAAGGGAGTGCAGACCTCCTGGTAAGAACAACCTGTGCATTGTTTGACTGGTGAATTGTACACAGCTTAGACATTGAAAGCAGTTTCAGTAATGATGTGAGAAAACATAGGCAACTCAGGCTTATGAAGTTGCTGGGATGTTAAATTGATAACCTTCCTGTACAGATTCACTGGGATACTCCCTGCGATGAAAGGATACACATCTGAAGAAAGAATGGAAAGATTTTTGCAGTTTTCCTGATAACTGCAGATTCTGGAGCTGACACAATAGAAGTGTTTAAAATTATGAAGGAATGAAACAGGTTAAAGAGAAACAGCCTTGTTCCATTAACTGACCAGTCAATAAATATAAGTCAGGAGAAACCTCTGAACACTGAGTTGGGAGACTGCATTTCACTTAGTTTCTCACTCACTAACACTATGTGAACAGTCAAGATTGGATTGGATAACTCGATGGAGAATAAAGGGGTGAAGGGTTTAGTAAGCAGATGGATAAATGTGACCAGTTGCTCAGGTGGAGGGGAAAGACTGCTGGTGACAGAATGGTCTGATTCAGGATTGTGACTTTCATGTGAAGCAGCCAGCATAGTTCAGGACCCCACTCACCCCGGACATTCTCTCTTCCACTGTCTCCTGTCGGGAAAAAGATACAAAAATCTGAAGTCACATATCAATCAACTCAAAAACACCTTCTTCCCTGCTGCTGTCAGACTTTTGAATGGACCTGCCTTGCATTAAGTTGATCTTTCTCTATACCCTAGCTGTAGCTGTACATTATAGAACATAGAACATAGAACATTACAGCACAGAACAGGCCCTTCGGCCCATGATGTTGCGCCGACCAGTTACAAAACAATGACCCACTAGCCTATACCAATCCCTTTTCATCCATAAACCTATCTACAGATGTCTTAAACGCCCCCAAACTAGGAGCATTTACAACTGCAGCAGGCAGGGCATTCCAATCCCTCACCACCCGCTGGGTAAAGAACCTACCCCTGACATCCGTCTTGTAGCTACCCCCCCTTAATTTAAAGCCATGCACCCACATGCTAGCTTTCTCCATCCGAGGAAAAAGGCTATCACTATCCACCCTATCTAAACCTCTAATCATCTTATATGTTTCAATAAGATCCCCTCTTAGCCGCCTTCTTTCCAACGAAAACAACCCCAAATCCCTCAGTCTCTCCTCATAGGACCTCCCCACCATACCAGGCAACATCCTAGTAAACCTCCTCTGCACCCTCTCCAAAGCCTCCACATCCTTCCTGTAATGTGGGGACCAGAACTGCACACAGTACTCCAAGTGCGGCCGTACCAGAGTAGTGTACAGTTGCAACATGACGCTGCGACTCTTAAATTCAATCCCCCTACCAATAAACGCCAAGACACCGTACGCCTTCTTAACAACCTTATCTACTTGATTCCCAACTTTCAGGGATCTATGTACACATACACCTAGATCCCTCTGTTCATCCACACTATTCAAAGTCCTCCCGTTAGCCCTTTACTCTGCACTCTCTCATTTCCTTCAATATGAAAGGTATACTTTGTCTGTATAACACGCAGAAACAATACTTTTCACTGTATGTTAATACATGTGACAATAATAAATCAGATCAAATCAAAACATTGATATAGCCAATTAGCCCAGAATTGTGAAAATCTTCATTAGCTTGTTACAAAGAACAACCCAGCATGGGAAACAGGCCCTTCGGCTCAACGAGCCCGCACTGCCATTTGAACAATGCATTTTCCTACACCTACCTTACCCCGTGTGTATGGTAATGGTACCCCTATTGTAGCCAGATTCAGGGGAGAATAGTGTCGGGTCAATTTGTTACACCAATCAGCCTAAGAGCACATCTTTGGGGTGTGGGAGGAAACCGGAGCACCCGGAGGAAACCCACGCAAGCACGGAGAGAATGCGCAAACTCCCACAGCGACTCAATCCCCAACTCCTCCATTTTGTCCTCCCTCTGCACTACTGTGATGTGCTCCTTAACTAACAACGCCACCCCCACCACCTCTCTTCAACCCTCCTCTGTCACACCTAAAACACTTATACCCAGGAATATTCAGCTGCCAGTCCTGCCCTTCCTTTAACCACGTCTCCGTCACTGCCACCACATCTAAATTCCTCATGAACATCAAGGCCCTAAGCTCATCCATCTTACCGGTTACACTCCTCGCATTGAAACAGACGCAATCCAACCCTCCAGGCCCACTCGGATCCTCCTTTCCCCGGATAATTTTCCTCTCACCCAAACCTACCCTATCACCCAACTCGCTCCCGATCCCAGTGCCTAATGAGCTATCAGTCTCATCCCCACCCACCCAACCCCCCCCCATATTAATTTAAACCCTGCTGAAACACTCCAGCTAACCTCCCAGCTAAGATATTTGTCCCCCTCCCATTCAAATGTTCCCCATCCCTCTTGTACAGGTGCCCTTCTCTCACAAATACTTCCCAGTGATTGACAAAAGTAAAGCCCTCTACCTTGCACCAATTCCTCAGCCACGCATTCTCACTATTCCCAGCCCTGCTGGTACTAGGCAGCAGCCCAGAGAATGCCACCCTGGAGGCCCTGCTCTTCAGCTTGGCCCCCAACTCCCTAAATTGCCTACGTACATCCCCCCTACTCTGCCTTCCTACATCCTTTTCTCCTATGTGTATTATTATTTCAGCCTGGGTCCCCTCACCCTTCAAAATTCCCTCTATCCTCTCCGATACATCCTCTACCCCTGCTCCAGGGAGGCAGACTACCATCCCTGAATCACGCTTTTGCCCACAGAACCACCTATCAGTTCCTTTGACCCTCCCATCCCCCACCACTATCTCATTGCCAGCCCCCTTCCTTCCCTCTGAGTCATTCTGGTCCTCCTGATGTGGTAGCTTTGCCACCCCAGAGCTGGAATGCATAAAGGCATTATACCAAACACTGAGTTACTTCTAGGAGCTGACCTTTCTGACCTTTAACCATTCCCTTTCTCAAAGGTTGGTCACTTTGTCCTGGGTCTTCCACTGGGGACGGATTCCAGTGATCTGCCAGGGTGATGGAATAGGTTGTTCCCAGCTCAAATTCCTCTTCAATCATCTATAGAACCATAGAATCCCTACCGTGCAGAAGGAGGCCATTCAGCTCATCAAGCCTGCCCCAACTCTCCGAAAGGGCATCTTACAGGATGGAACCTAATTGAAGAGTGTGACCAAACTGTGACTTTAAGAAAGAGCATCTTACCTAACACCCCCACCACCCCCAACCCCATAACCCCACCTAATTCATCTAACCAACAGGTCTTTGGACAATGGATCTGATTGGAATGCACTACCCGACAGGTTGACGGAAGAAACATTCAATTCTAAGTGTCAAATAGGAATTGGGGATATGTTTAAAAATGAAAAAGCTGAGACTGATTGGGTAGCTATTTCAGAATCAGCACAGACATGAAGGACTGAATGGCTGCCTGTGTACTGTGTAATTCTACAACATTTGGTATACAAAGAACAAAACAGCACGGGAAACAGGCCCTTCGGCCCAACGAGCCCGCGCCGCCGTCCCATGGTCAGTGACCTATTCATGACTCTAGTCTATGCCTAATGTGTGAGGATCAGGGAGTTCCAATATAGGGACAATTTGTTACCCAATCAATCAGCCTAAAAGCACATTTTTGGGATGTGGGAGGAAACCGGAGCACCCGGAGGAAACCCACGCAACCACGGGGAGAACGCGCAAACTCCCACGGACACAGGCCCAACTCCACGTGTCCGCACAGCAACAGAGATAGCCTCTGTGCTGCCATGATGCCCTCGAGATGGTAAGTGCCTGTGGATAAAAATTTCATTATTAAAGACTCTATATCCCTGAGACTAAAACTGACCCCAAGCCTACAATGCTTAATAAGGCCTGCTATATCCCCCTATATGTAAACTGCTCATGTGGCTGTCCAAGTGACTCTTGAACAACCCTAGCGTGCCTGCTTCCACCACCTTACTCGGCAGTGCATTCCACATCCCCACTACCCTTTGTGTGAAAAACTGCCCTCTAACATTAGTCTTATATCTAGCCCCCCTCACCCTAAGCCCGTGACCCCTCGTTCTATCCATTTCTAATAGCGGAAAAAGCTTATCACCATCTACTCTATCTGTCCCCTTCATAATCTTATAAACCTCTATCAAATCCCCCCTCAGCCGACGTCTCTCAAGGGAAAACAGCCCAAGTGCGTTCAATCTTTCCTCGTAAGACAGCCCTTCCATACCAGGCAACATCCTGGTAAATCTCCTCTGCACTCTCTCCAGGATCTCTACATCCTTCCGGTAGTACGGCGACCAGAACTGGACGCAGTACTCCAGGTGAGGCCTAACCAACGTTCTATACAACTGCAACATCAGACTCCTACTCTTATATTCTATACCCCTTCCTATGAAGGCTAACATGCCATACGCTTTCCTCATCACATTCTGCACCTGCACCGACACCTTCAGGGACTTGTGTACCTGCACCCCCAGGTCTCTCTGCGTATCTATACTCCGGATAGTTCTACCTTTTATCATATAACTCCCTTCCACATTATTCCGGCCAAAGTGCATCACCTCGCATTTCTCCGGATTAAATTCCATTTGCCATCTATCTGCCCAATCTACCAGCCTATCTATGTCCTGTTGCATTGCCAGGCACTGCTCCTCAGTACCCGCCAATCCAACCATCTTAGTGTCATCAGCAAATTTGCTGATCACACCACCTACCCCCTCTTCCAAGTCATTAATATATACTACAAATAGTAGAGGTCCTAGTACTGAGCCCTGCGGCACCCCACTGGTGACAGACCTCCAATTGGAAAAGGAGCCCTCCACTACTACCCGCTGTCTTCTCCTCCCAAGCCAGTTCTTCACCCATCTACATACCTGGCCTTGTATCCCATGAGCCTTCACCTTTTCTATCAGCCTACCGTGAGGGACCTTGTCAAATGCCTTACTGAAATCCATATAGACAACATCAACGGCTTGTCCTTCGTCAACCGTTTTTGTCACCTCTTCAAAAAATTCCAATAGATTCGTAAGGCACGACCTCCCTGTAACGAAGCCATGCTGCGTATCCCTGATCAGATTGCAGCGCTCCAGATGCTCATACATCCTATCCTTGAGGATCCTCTCCATTATCTTGCCTATAACTGAAGTCAAGCTCACTGGCCTATAGTTCCCTGGGTTATCCCTCTGACCCTTCTTAAACAACGGTACAACATTTGCAATCCGCCAATCCTCTGGGACCTCACCTGTGTCCAAAGAAGAGACAAAGATTTGCGTCAGAGGCCCAGCAATTTCATCCCTCACCTCCCTTAGCAGCCTAGGATAGATGCCATCAGGCCCCGGAGATTTGTCCGTCTTTATATTGTCTAAAAGTCCCAACACCTCTTCCCTCGTGATGACTATTTCCCTCAACGGATCCTCAAACTTCTCAAGCACAGCAGCAGAGGACTGACCCCTCTCCTGAGTGAATACCGACGCAAAGTATTCATTCAAGATCTCCCCCATTACCCCAGGCTCCAAGCATAGTTCCCCTCCTCTGTCCCTGAGAGGACCAATGTTCCCTCTAACCATCCTTTTGTTTCTAATATAAGAGTAAAATGCCTTAGGATTTTCCTTAATCCTACCCGCCAAAGCCATTTCGTGGCCCCTTTTTGCCTTTCTGATGCCCCTTTTAAGTTCTCTCCTACATTCCCTGTATTCTTCTAACGCTATCTCTGTCCTCAAATGCCTCGATCTAGTGTACGCTTCCCTCTTTCTCCTGACCAGGTCCTCAATATCCCTAGTTACCCACGGCTCTCTAATCCTACCTTTCCCATCCTTCCTCTTGACCGGCACATGTCTTTCCTGTAAAGATTGTAGTTTTCCCTTGAGAGACTCCCACATACCCAGCGTCGACCTACCGTTAAATAGCGTACCCCAGTCCGTATCTTTAAGATCCTGCCTATTCCGGCTGTATCTCGCCCTCCCCCAATTTAACACCCTCCCCTTAGGACAGGCTTCATCTTTATCCATTAATATCTTGAACCAGACAGAGTTGTGGTCACTGTTAGCCACATGCTCTCCTACCTCAACGTCAACCACCTGCCCAGGCTCATTCCCCAGAACCAAGTCAAGTATAGCCCCCTCCCTGGTCGGTCTATCCACATACTGCTCCAGGGATCCTTCCATTACACACTGTACAAATTCCTCCCCGTCAGCACCCTCTGATCTCAGTACATTCCAATGTACCCTGGGGAGATTAAAATCTCCCACTACCACCACCCTATTCTTCCTGCACTTATCTAGAATGTCCCTGCTTATCTCTTCTTCCACAGCCCTTGGGCTGTTGGGCGGTCTGTAGTAAACACCCAGCATAGTAACATCACCCTTCCTATTCCTCAACTCCACCCATAGCGACTCGATTCTTACATCCTCCGTACCTCCCTCCCTCTGCACTGCTACGATGCAATCCTTAACTAACAACGCCACTCCCCCACCTCTCAGCGACCCACCCCTATCTCGCCTGAAACACTTGTACCCAGGAACATTCAACTGCCAATCCTGCCCTTCCTTTAACCAAGTCTCTGTCACCGCCACCACTTCCAACTTCCTTTCAAACATTAATGCCTTCAGTTCATCTGTTTTGCCAGTCACACTCCTAGCATTGAAACACATGCACCGAAGACCCTCCGAAACAACCCGATCCTTCTTCCTACCCTCCGGGCCTACCCTATCTCCAATCCCAGTTCCGTCTACCTCCCCACCCCCCCTCCATATTAGTTTAAACCCTGCCGATACACACCAGCTAACCTTCCAGCTAAGATATGTGTGCCCTTCCCAGTTAACTGTACCCCATCCCTCTTGTATATTTGCCGTTCTTTCATAAAGACTTCCCAGTGGTCTATGAATATAAATCCCTCTGCCCTACACCAATCTTTCAACCAAGCATTTAATTGGATTAGTTCATTATTTCTAGCCCTGCTAGCCCCAGGCACCGGCAGCAGCCCAGAGAACGCCACCCTGGAGGCCCTACATTTCAGCCTGGCCCCCAGTATGGTATTGTATCCCATTCCCTCTATCCCGTCAGGTTCAGTCTCAGGTCACTACCATGCCAGATGATCTCAGTCTGGGACAGCCATGGGCCTTCAGTGCCCTGAGCTAAGCAGGGTCAGAGCTCTAATTGTGCCTTTAAGTTGGGGAATACGCCATGATGCCCACAGAATTCTCACCAACCAGTCTTGGGTATAAAGAATGAACCAAGTGCTAGCGAGCAGTGAATCTAAAACTCAACAGCACTCACTCCCTTCAGGCATGCATGGGATTACTAAACAGTCCAGTCTGGCTATAGTCCAAGGTCTCTGGATTCATCCCCATGTTTATCAAACATTTTGAGCAAAAAGAGGCTGAGTGCAGAGGCCCTGAAACAAGTCCTGAGAATGAAGCATTCCATGACCGACTGTTCTCAACCTTGCCCCTTGCCTGAGGTGTGGTGACCCTCAGGTTAAATCGCCACACCACAATCTCCCCCTCAAAGCAGAGCACAGTCTGTGGTTTATCTGGGACTACGGCAACACTAAGTTGACCTCTAAAATCTTTGTGTTATATTCCAGTGTCCAACCTCATGCCCTCTGGGACCAAAAGGCCCACAAGGACTTCAGGGGCTCAAAGTAAGTATCTTTGACTCATCGAACTGAACGTGCTCTGCGTAAGATGTAAGTAATTTAACATAGCTTAGCAAAATGGTGAAAATCTAAAGAATACCAGAAGAGGCTGTTAGAGTGGAGAAGTGATCATCTCAGCCTGCTTGATGCTGTTGGTGTTATTGTTTCAGTGGAAGTTAAATGAACAATAGTTAACAGATCAACTGCTACCTTGTCGTTCACAGGGCCACAAAGGCAAACCGGGATATCTCGGAGAAGCTGGCAGACAGGGTCCACCAGTGAGTATGTTACAGACCATTCTTGAATATAACCACGTGGTGTTCCTGATGGTATGAAACAAACACTGACATAGTCTTATTAAATTCCTTTCCTTGCTGTAGTTTATGCTGATTATTTTAACTGAGCTAATAGCCCTATAACAATGGAGTAAAGAGGAATTTGGTAGCAGTTTCTTGGTTGTAACATCAGCAGCAGCACTCATTGCTATAGTAGAGAATGTGTGTGTGTTCAGTGAAAGTGAGACTAACAGATTATATAAAAGAATTTGAGTTTATGTCAGAGAAAGACTGGTCTAGATATCGCATACTGAACACAGTGAATTGAATTCTTTTTCTTACGCTCTGATCATATGTTTTTTCTGGGAGTGTGAGCTGGTGAAGAGGGCAGTGGACATCACGGAGCAGAGTGAATCATGGGTCCAGTAATCTTTCCCCTTTTACTAATGAGGCACACAAGGAGAGAGAAAGAAACAGGATAAACACTAACCAAAGGAAATGGGGTGGACCACATGGTCAGATTCAAAGCCGAAAGTGAAACAGAGAGAAAGAGAGATAGACAGAGTGAGAGAGAGATAGACAGAGAGGGAGGGAGAGAGAGAGAGAGACTGTGGGGTGCTGGGGAGGGAGGTTGGGAAGGTGGGGAGGTGGTAGTGGTGGGTTGACGGTTCGCCCCTCTGGAAGGGAAGTTGGCTGTAAGCTGTGGGCATGCAGATTTGTTTAAAAGTGAAACTTCCACCCGAGGGAGCTGCCTGACGATCTGATTGGCAGCTCCGTCAGTGCTGGCATTGCCAGAGTTCAGTAGTGATCGCTGCCCCTGACTGAAGGAAGAACCCCAAATCGGACCATGGCTGCCCTAGGATATCCAAGTTTCAACATTGTAGGGTGGGGAGGGGGTGCCCTGGTTTTATTGGATGAAAAGAAGGTGATATCTTGCAGGGTGGGATGCCCACAATGCACTCAGGCAACCCTCTCCCGTAGGATGCCCCCACCTTCCCTCCTGTCTTTCCTCATGTAAAAACTGGCCTCCCCACTCCTGTCCAACTTCCTATGCCCACTATATCCTGGCAATGGGCAGGGCATTATTCAGGTCAGTAGACTTGACTGCAAGCCAAATTGATGTTGAATAATTCACTTAATCTTGGCAGGTGAATATGATTTTTGGTACCCGCTCACTGTGTCAGTAATGGTGAGTTGGTGATGGGCTGCCAACCTACCGATTGTACCAGCCCCACTCACTGTAAACACACCCGGTAGGGGCACCTAAAATGCACCACATTGTCTCTTTTATCAGCAATATCATGTTTTCTATAGTTATGTGTTACTATGTGTGACACTCATTGGCTGCACATTACTGGATATCACACTCTATTGTTATTGTATGTTGCAAGGTATAACACTAGTTTAGCACTATTTATCATCGAATAACACTGTTGATAGTTGTAACACTGTGTTTGTTATTCAATTAGACACTGTATTACTGGGCATAATATTGTATATTATAGAATAACACTGTTTGTATTGAGCATAACACACTGTATGCATTATATAACACTTGGTTATATATTATCATAGTGTTTTTTATCGGGTATAAGACTTTATATTTTATAATTACACACCACATGTTATTTGGTGCAAGATTATATATTCTATAAGCACAAAACATTTGTTACTGGGTATAACATACTGTATTTGTTCTATAAGATCACACCATGTGTTACTGGATATAACTCTATATATTGTATAATAACATAACGTGTTACTTGTTGCGATACATCTGTATGTATTAATTAGTAACACACAGTATTTTATTGGCTATAACTCGGTCTAAATTCTATAAGAAAACACTGTGTCACTGGCTGTAACGCTATTATAATGTAGAGATGTCGGTGTTGAACTGGGGTAAACACAGTAAGAAGTCTCTCAAAACCAGGTTAA
Source organism: Prionace glauca (assembly GCA_037974335.1). Taxonomy (NCBI): domain Eukaryota; kingdom Metazoa; phylum Chordata; class Chondrichthyes; order Carcharhiniformes; family Carcharhinidae; genus Prionace; species Prionace glauca. Next base: position 47,732,773 of record CM075744.1, on the reverse strand, counting down.
AGTCCAACAGGTTTACTTGGTAGCAAAAGCCACTAGCTTTCGGTGCGCTGCTCCTTCGTCAGGTCAGTGGGAGTTCTGTTCACAAACAGGCAGGTAACTTACAAAATAATGGTTAGAATGCGAGTCATGACAGGTAATCAAGTCTTAAAGATACAGACAATGTGACGGAGAGAGCGTTAAGCACAGGTTAAAGAGATGTGTATCGTCTCCAATCAGGGTAGTTAGTGAGATTTTACAAACCCAGGCAAGTCATGGGGGTTACAGATAGTGCGACATGAACCCAAGATCCCTGTTGAGACCGTCCTCATGTGTGCGGAACTTGGCTATCAGTCTCTGTTCAGCGACTCTGTGATGTCATGTGAAGACCGCCTTGGAGAATGCTTACCCGAAGATCAGAGGCTGAATGCCCGTGACCGCTGAAGTGTTCGCCTACAGGAACACTTTGGCCAGTCTCCCGATGAAATTTTACAAACTCATCCACTTCGTCATGGACCTCTTCACCTTCAACAATCAGTTCTTCATCCAGACCACAGAACAGCCATGAGGACCAAATTCGCACCTCAATATGCCAATATCTTCATGCACAGGTTCGAACAAGACCTCTTCACTGCACAGGACCCCCAACCGATGCTCTACACTAGATACATCGATGGCATTTTCTTCCTTTGGACTCATGGTGAACAATCACTGAAACAACTATATGATGATATCAACAAGTTCCATCCCACCATCAGACTCACCATGGATTACTCTCCAGAATCGGTTACATTCTTGGACAAACGCATCTCCATCAAGGACGGTCACCTCAGCACTTTACTGTACCGCAAGCCCACAGATATCCTCACGATGCTCCCCTTCTCCAGCTTCCACCCTAGACATGTTAAAGAAGCCATCCCCTACGGACAAGCCCTCTGTATACGAGGATCTGCTCAGATGAGGAGGATCGCAACAGATACTTCCAGATGCTGAAACATGCCTTCATAAGAGCCGGATATGGTGCGTGACTCATTGATGGACAGTTCCAACATGTCACAACGAAAAACCGCACTGACCTCCTCAGAAGACAAAGCAGGGGACATGGCGAACAGAGTACCCTTTGTTGTCCGGTACTTCCCCGGAGCGGAGAAGCTACAACATCTTTTCCAGGGCCTTCAAATGTCATTGATGAAGACGAACATCTCCCCAAGGCCATCCCCACACTCCCATTTCTTGCCTTCAAAAAACTGCACAACCTCAAAACGACCATTGTTCGCAGCAAACTCCCCAGCCTTCAGGAGAACAGTGACCACAACACCACACAACCCTGCCACAGCAACCTCTGCAAGACATGCCGGATCATCGACACGGGTACCATCATCTTACGTGAGAACACCATCCACCAGGTACACGGTACATACTCTTGCAACTCCACCAATGTTGTCTACCAGATACGCTGCAGGAAAGGATGTCCCGAAGCATGGTACATTGGGGAGACCATGCAGACGCTACGACAACGGATGAATGAACATCACTTGACAATCACCAGGCAAGACTGTTCCCTTCCTGTTGGTGAACACTTCAGTGGTCACGGGCATTCGGCCTCTGACCTTCGGGTAAACGTTCTCCAAGGCGGCCTTCATGACACACGACAGCGCAGGATCGCTGAACAGAGACTGATAGCCAAGTTCCGCACACATGAGGACAGTCTCAACAGGGATCGTGGGTTCATGCCACTCTATCTGTAACCCCCATGACTTGCCTGGGTTTGCAAAATCTCACTAACTGTCCTGTCTGGAGACAATACACATCTCTTTGAATGGGATTGAATATAAAAGTAGGGAGGTCTTGCTGCGGCTATATAGGGCAGCTGGAGTACTGTGTGCAGTTTTGGGCGCCGTACTTACGCAAGGATATTTTGGCCTTGGAGGGAGTGCAGAGGAGGTTTACTAGGCCAGAGTTGAGGGGGTTGAGCTATGAGGAGAGGCTGAATAAACTAGGCTTGTACTCGTTGGAGTTTAGAAGAATGAGGGGAGATCTCATTGAGACGTATAAGATGATGAATGGGATGGATAGGATAGAGATGGAAAGACTCTTCCCGCTCAGAAAGGACTAGAGGGCACAGCCTCAAGATAAAGGGGGGGGTTTTAGAACGGAGTTGAGGAGGAACTTCTTCACTCAAAGGGTGGTGAATCTCTGGAATTCTCTGCCCGTTGAAGTGGTGGAGGCTGCCTCGCTAAATATTTTTAAGATGCGGGTTGATGGGTTTTTGATAAGAGAGGGGATTAAGGGTTATGGGGAGAGGACGGGAAAGTGGAACTGAGCCACGACAGATCAGCCATGATCTTATTGAATGGCGGGGCAAGCTCGAAGGGCCAGATGGCCTACTCCTGCTCCTATTTCTTATGTTCTTTAACCTGCGCTAATGCTCTCTCCACTCAGACTGTCTGTACCTTTAAGACTTGATTACCTGTAAAGACTCACATTCCAACCATGTTTTGTACATTGAGTTTGTGTCTTTATATGCCTTGTTTGTGAACAGAACTCCCACTCACCTGACGAAAGAGCAGCGCTCCGAAAGCTAGTAGCTGATGTTGTGAGACTCCTTACACTATTATAACACATTGGGCACGATTTCGCCATTTTCATTCTAAGTGCTGAAGCTGGGCGCAATTCAGATCCTACTCGGAAATCTGCTTTCAGATGCTCCCATATGTACTTAGCCTGGAAAAAAAATCATGGATCCGGATCGCACTGTGGGCGGGGCTTAGCATGCCTGAAATGATTGGAGCTCTGAATTACGCATGAGGAGTTAGAAAATCGTGCCGCTGTCACATCACTCCCGAGCCACAAAAAATGGATAAAGTGGCCCGGAAGTGATGGTCCCCACAGACATCACCCCCACCCCTACAACATAACATTCCCCCTTTATCCACCCCCCCCCCCGACAGATTGCAACCCTCTGTCCCCTTCCCCTGCACTGATCGCCTGCAGAGTGGCAGCGGACCCCCACCCCACCAAAGGCCTCCTTCCCAGTATGTTTCACATACTCAGACCCTTTGACAGTTTCACTAATTTAAGTACATGTGCACTATTCTAGCTGTGGAATCCCTTCTCTCTGCTGCCTGCACTTGCAAAATCCACCCAGTTACATATCCAGGCCTTTACTGAAGCTGAGTAATGCACCGGCCCTCCAACAGAACATCTTACCCAGGCCCAGCCCCCACCCCGTCCTCTAACCCTATGCACGGTGAGTTGTCTTCTTGAACCTCTGAAGTCCATGCTGCACCCACAGTGCTGTGAGTGTGACAGTTCCAGGATTCCGACTCAGCGACAGCGAAGAAACAGTGATATATTTCCAAGTCATGATTGTGAGTGACTTGGAGAGGAACATTCATGTGGTGGTATTACCAGGTATCTGCTGCTCTTGTCCTTCTAGGTGGTAGAGCTTTAGAAGGTTCTGTCTCAGGAGACTTGGTGAATTCCCACAGTGCATCTTGTCAGTGGTACATACGGCTGCTATTGTTCGTTGATGGTGGAGGGTGTGAATGTTTGTGGATATGGTATAATAGTGTTAATTATAAAACACACAAGTGTTATGTTTGTCACTAAACATTATAAAATGACATAGTTCTTTCCTGTGTGTATCTCCTCTATGTATTCTATAACAGCCTTCATGGATTGAATCTGCTGCTGATAATGTATGCAGTGAGATATTGGATCATGCTGTGTACAGTCTGTTTATGGTACATGAAGGGTCTTTATCTCTACACAAAGAGATGGCACCAAATTGGTGGTATAGTGGACAGTGACAAAGGCTATCTAGGATTGCAATGGGATCTTGATCAATTGGGCCAGTGAGCTGACGAATGGCAGATGGAGTTTAATTTAGATCAATGTGAGGTGATGCATTTTGGTAGATCGAACCAGAGCAGGACTTACTCAGTTAATGGTAGGGCATTGGGGAGAATTACAGAACAAAGAGATCTAGGGGTACAGGTTCATAGCTCCTTGAAAGTGGAGTCACAGGTGGACAGAGTGGTGAAGAAGGCATTCAGCATGCTTGGTTTCGTTGGTCAGAACATTGCATACAGGAGTTGGGACGTCTTGTTGAAGTTGTACAAGACATTGGTAAGGCCACACTTGGAATATTGTGCACAGTTCTGGTCACCCTATTATAGAAAGGATATTATTAAACTAGAAAGAGTGTTGAAAAGATTTACTAAGATGCTGCCGGGACTTGATAGTTTGAGTTATAAGGAGAGGCTGGATAGACTTTCCTGGGACTTTTTTTTCCCAGGAAAGTCGGAGACTTAGGGATGAGATTATAAAAGTCTATAAAATAATGAGGGGCACAGATCAGCTAGATAGTCAATATCTTTTCCCAAAGGTAGGGGAGCCTAAAACTAGAGGGCATTGATTTAAGGTGAGAGGGGAGAGATACAAAAGTGTCCAGAGGGTCAATTTTTTCACACAGTGGATGGAACAAGCTGCCAGAGGTAGTAGAAGAGGTGGATACAAATTAAACATTTTTTAAAAGAAAGACCAGTTACATGGGTAAGATGGATATAGGGGAATATGGGCCAAATGTGGGCAATTGGGACTCGCTTAGTGGTTAAAAAAGGGGTGGCATGGACAAGTTGAGCCAAAGGGCCTGTTTCCATGCTGTAAACCTCTATGGCTCTAAACTTCAGGAGGAATTATGTACCTCAAAAACATTTTGCAGAGTGATTTATTTTTCTCAGAATATCAATTAGGAAAGTCTTCACTGTCATGCTTCCCAGCGTAAACCAATCACTGTCACGCTTCCCAGTGTAAACCAATCACTGTCACGCTTCCCAGTGTAAACCAATCACTGTCACGCTTCCCAGCGTAAACCAATCACTGTCACGCTTCCCAGTGTAAACCAATCACTGTCACGCTTCCCAGCGTAAACCAATCACTGTCACGCTTCCCAGCGTAAACCAATCACTGTCACGCTTCCCAGCGTAAACCAATCACTGTCACGCTTCCCAGCGTAAACCAATCACTGTCACGCTTCCCAGCGTAAACCAATCACTGTCACGCTTCCCAGTGTAAACCAATCACTGTCACGCTTCCCAGTGTAAACCAATCACTGTCACGCTTCCCAGCGTAAACCAATCACTGTCACGCTTCCCAGTGTAAACCAATCACTGTCACGCTTCCCAGTGTAAACCAATCACTGTCACGCTTCCCAGCGTAAACCAATCACTGTCACGCTTCCCAGCGTAAACCAATCACTGTCACGCTTCCCAGCGTAAACCAATCACTGTCACGCTTCCCAGCGTAAACCAATCACTGTCACGCTTCCCAGTGTAAACCAATCACTGTCACGCTTCCCAGCGTAAACCAATCACTGTCACGCTTCCCAGTGTAAACCAATCACTGTCACGCTTCCCAGCGTAAACCAATCACTGTCACGCTTCCCAGCGTAAACCAATCACTGTCACGCTTCCCAGCGTAATCCAATGACTATTGGCCCAAACAATCTGACATGTGATTATTGAGTGGACAGGAAATCACATGACCAACTGAACAACATGTTGTGCATTGTGTAAGTGTTTATCAATGACATCATTAATAAATTTGTTATCTCTTCCTGTCTAGGGCCTTAAAGGTGAAGTTGGCATCTCCGGAGAACAAGGCATCCCAGGCCAACCAGTAATGTATTCCTGTCTAGTCCTTACTGTGGGGAGCTTCCAAAGATGATATGTATGGCTACAAGGATAGCAGTGCAGAATAGGGCCGGAGGCTGGCCTCTTGTGTGGTTAACTATGGAGAGCAGACCTGAGTCTGAAATATTAATTGCAGTGAACCATGAAGAATTGCCCCTTAAACTATGTAACTACTGTGAGTTTACCGGTGCTGTGTAGTAGGGTCAACGCTAATGCATGTTCAGAGGGTGTGTGGATCATGGGAGTAAGGCCCAGGCTTGCATATAACTGGATGTTGGAGATGCAGAGACACCCTCTCGCTGCCCAACCCCCTATATAATGTATAATGGGTTGTTTGAAAGGGATGATGCGTATTTTAGCAGCCTCTTTGAGCAAGTGACCAAGGAGATTAGAGTTCAGAGAAATTCAAAGAGTTTTCATTCTTATTCATAGAGCATTCCATACGGAACACAACGCTGGCAGCATCTTCTAATGCCACCGTGGTTAATTCTTCACCAGGAGCTGGATATGTTTCTGGCCACAGTAGAATTACAAGGTGGCAGAGCATGTTGTTGGGAGTGGGTGGTCGGGGGAGTGGGGGGAGGGGGTGGTGGATTAAGGGGAGTGCAGTGCCTAATTACCCTAGAAATTCTGCTCTTTAAGCTTGTAAAAGACCCCTCCCTCTGAGACCTTGAGCCAGCTGAGAGTTTCGAATTGGCCCTTCAAGGTCTTCTGAAAAACTCAAAATACTTCCAAAACCAAGGCATCAATCCTAAAAGGGGCCATTCCCTTGCCATGGGACTAAAGAAGGACTCCCTTTATTTTCTTTGGCTTGCTGGGTCCAGCTTGAATCTTGGATAAGGTCAGCCTGATGCTGTCAGGTCAAGTCAGGGTGGGCCAGACAGAGGGTGAGCAAGTGAATGGCAGATAGCCATCCATCCATCCAGGCTGTGCTTGTGAGCCTGTCCCTGGGATCTGGGAATTGAATTTGGAGCTTGGAGCGAGGATAAACAGGAGCTTTACTTCATTACACTTCCAGCAGAGGAACAGGCTCTCAGGATTTCAGGAGCCGAGAGTCCAGGCTGAGTATAAAAAGCGTGCTGCACAGCCTATGATGTTTGAGCTCAATTTGCTTTGCTTCAGAATTGATTTATTTCTGTTTTTTAACCTGCAGGGTCCTCAGGGTCTTCGCGGATACCCCGGAATGATGGGAGCAAAAGGCGAAAGAGTAAGCAATTTTTGAAACATATCTCTTGAGTGTATGGTTTGAATTGTGGGATGTGAATGGTGGATTTCCTTTCAGCCCAAGAAACTCTCCGCCTGATGCTGCTATTTCTCAATCAGAGGCAAAAGAGTTATGTGCTTTCTACCTTCCATAGCTTAGAAGTCATGGCCGCTCTCAGAGCGCAGGTTGCAGACCCCTGGTGAGCCAGTGGATCCAGCACTGGAGAGGCTCTTGGCCAAGGCCGAACTAAGGGAACAGATTCTCGTATTGACAATGTGTTTGTATGGGAGATAGCCATCCATCCATCCATCCAAGGGTTAGATGTTGTCCCAAAGCAGAAATTGCCAGCTCTCAGAGCATGGTCTATTTAGATGCCATCTTTGATTCCATGGTTTCTGTTTTCACGCAGGGTCCCCGTGGTTATAAAGGCACGGTTGGTCCACCTGGTCGAATGGGTCTTCAGGTGAGTGAACGTGTGAACATTTCTCTCTCTCTCTCGAAATGAGCTGTTTTTGGCTCCCAACCATTAGAAGCAACAATGAGAAGGTGCACCATCAGGAGTGAGTGTGGAACTGCAGCACCCCAATCCTTCACAAAGAAACACATTGCTTCATTCATTTGTCTCACTTTTTCTACTATTTAAAACGTACATTGACTTTTACAAAAGCACAATTGGGACAAAAGGATGTCACTTTCTAATACCCTGCACAAGGCTGACAGGGCAGTTTTGAACCAGCCAGCTGCACACACCTACCTATTGGCTAGTCCAGGTTCCAGTGTTGTGTTTGAAGAAACAATAGTCTCCAGAGTCAGATTTAAAAACCACCCACTTTGACCCTCGACCTTGAAGCCAATAACCTGCCTAAGCACGATTAGTCTCTAAGTGATCCAGAAATACAACAATAGCACCCAGTTGTCTTAGTGATAGAGAGAATCCACATTGCCAGTGTGTTTAACTTTCTGTCTGCCTTCAAAACCACAAGTTGTAATGTCCAATTAAAGCACCTGAAATGCCCTTTCACCAGAATGAAAGGTTTGGTGTCACATATTCAACCATTCCTGTCCTTAAACTCCGTGTCGCTGGCCTGTCATGAACAGAGGATTTGCTAGTATTTGCATCGAATGCTTTTATTGTGGTTGAACTAGGTGCTTGTTCACAGCCTGGAGTTTGGCAATCTTGGTGCCATTTTCTGTGGATCTTGCCTTGTCTCAAAGTCACTCTGGGAACTGCCCCCACAGGCTGTGCCAGTGCTGTGACGCAGATGGACATAAACTACCCACTACACAGTGAGCTCCTGCCTGCAGCCACACTGCTGTCGGGCAGTTACCGAGCAGGAGTCTAGAAAGAGAAGTAAAGTAAAATTACAGGATGATTAATTACATTAAAAGAATTCAGTAAATAAAAGGTAAAACTCTTATAAATGATCCACAGATTTACATTTTAATTTGGGAATTCCTCCCCTTTGATAGTTTGGGTATCTCATTAGTAATGTTTATTGGGGTGAGGTATGAGAGTGTAACTCAAGGTGTCACAACATCGGTAAGTCAGCTGATGGATCTCCAGTTGTACAGGAGAGTGCCTGGGAGTGTGAAATCTCTGTGAACAGAGCTACAGCTTCCAAAATACTGCAAGTGCTGTAAATGTGAAATAAAAACAGAGAGTGCTGGAAATAGCCAGCAGACCTGGCAGCCTCTGTGGGGAGAGAAGCAGAGTTAGCAGTTCAGGTCCAATATGGCTCTTCTTCAGAAATGGTTCATCCTAACAGACGCTAATTCTGAAGAGTCATATTGGACTTGAAGCTAATTCAATTTCTTTCTCCACAGATGCTGCCAGACCTGCAGAGTCTTTGCAGTATTTTCTGTTTTACTCTCGATGATAAGCTTGTGTGCCATTGTGACAAATCATTCATTCATTCTATTCCCAATGATTTCATGCTGTTGACTTTATATTGACCTATTGACACTACTGTATAATATACCCTTCTCTTCATTCAATAGTGCTGCACAATTTAATCTCCTCCCTCTGTGTTTAACAACTCAAACAATTCTGGACCCAAATCCATAAACATGTTGGACAAGGCAGTAACTTAATTAGCAATACAGTGTAAATTGGTAAAGGAAGTGAAATTATTTTAATTCTACAATGTATTTGTTTAGCTCTGGATTATATTAGTCTCTTCCCTCCCCACACTCAGTTGACTGCATTAACACCAAGTTGGGAGGAGACCATGGGGTTGGGGGGGGGGGGGCGGCGGTGATCTTAGCAAAAGAATTCTCAGTGCCAAATGAGCCTGAAAATGGGAGTTTCGCATCCATTTTTTTGACGAGGTCACAAGTCAATCTGATGCTGCTCTGTGAAAAGAAAGGGTAAATCTGTTTCCCACAAGCCAGGTAGGGGTAGGGCCTAACCTCACCAGAAAGCCGGCAACTCATAGTAGATGGCGCAAGCATGCGTGAACAAATTTCTGTTTTGTACAACAGGACAGAGAGATCCTTTCCTCCCTGGAAAGTGCCCACCTCCCCATCCTCTATCCACCCCTGGATGCTCACACCTCCCTCCACCCCAGTCGATCACTGGTTGCAGAGTGTACAGCATGTGTCTAATTCTTCCGCGCACCCTCCGCTTCCCCAACTGATCTCAGTTGCAAAGTGGGCAGCTTCCCCCTGCCTGCCTCCCCTTCGGCCCTCCCACTTGGCACTGCCCAGTGCCTGGTGGGCACTGCTGAAAAGGCACTGCACCCTACCCCACCCCTGACCTCCCAGGGGACCTCAGTGGCCTCTGATCCTACCTACGAGAACATCACGACAGGTTCCCATTGGTAGGGACCAGACATGATTCTTACTGGTGAGGCGGCTGAGGCAAGTGAGTCTGGATTATTGAGTCCCGAGCTCACTAATAATATTTAAATCAAAATTTAAATGTATTTAAATATTATAATCAGCCTTGAGCAGTTCCCGGGTGTGAGGCTGATTGTGCTGAGTATCTGGGGCCAGGAAGATTGCGATAGGCGGGGAATTGGGCACAAACCTGATTTTTTGCCTCTAGCGATCTGACCAGCTTGCCCTGCCCATCATTCAGTGAGTCGAGACGGGACTTTGACTTTCAGAGAGTGATTTCCAGATGCCAGAGTTTTGCTCTGAGTTGCTGCTTCTGTAACAAAGGGTAGGAGCACCTTCTAGCTTTCTATCGATGGGGAGACACCACAGTCCTTTTCGAAAGGCAGCATTGATTACCAACAATGGAACAAACAACTCTGTATTGTATTGTTGCTCTCTGACACGCATCTGCACCATCGAATACACTCCTCGGTTGGGCTTACAGAGGAGATGAGGGGACTGAGAGTTGCTGTGAGATGGAAGAAACCATGGCCAGAATTTCACTGCCCCGCCATGGGAATCAGACTGGGAGGGTGCGGACCACGGAAAGATCCATTGACCTCGGACAGGATTTTACAGTTTTGGGATGAGCGAGACCTTAAAATCCTGCCCCACATCTCTGGGTCCAATGTACATTTTCTTAAAAGACCACTGATGTCCCCTTCAAGGCTTTAATACAAATTTAACACAACAAACTCCAGTTCTAGCAGTTCCCATTAAAAATCTCTCATTATGGATTTTGAGTTGCCTGGCTGTCACGTGGGATTATTCAGAACAGGAAAATCCCATTACACCCAACAATCTCATCCCTTTTCCATGGATCCATTCTATCCACTCACCTCCTCCCCCAATTCCTCAATCCCACGTTCTCACTGTACCCTCTACATCACCAGCACATTTTCTCCCCTCGATCCCATTGCTTGAAAACCATTCACCTTTTGATCCTTCACGCTGCCTCCTTTCTGCAGTAGCTGATGGTCTGAGCCTTTGGGTGACAGTGTTCTGTTTGATTTCACTGCTAATTTACCACCTTGTCCCCTGAGACCATTCATCGCAGAGAACACTTTACCTTCCCATTTCCCCTTCACAAACCGAAACCAGGTTTATTGTCTGGAACACAAGCTGTGATTGGAGAGTGCGCATTGTTACAGCCTGTTATAACGATGTTACATAAGAACATAAGAACATAAGAACATAAGAAATAGGAGCAGGAGTAGGCCATCTGGCCCTTCGAGCCTGCCCCGCCATTCAATAAGATCATGGCTGATCATGGCTGATCTGTCGTGACTCAGCTCCACCTTCCCGCCCTCTCCCCATAACCCTTAATCCCTTCTCTTATCAAAAACGATGTTCTCACATCGCGGTCTAATCGACAGAGCTTAAAAGAGCCATCGGTGTCAGTAATGTGTTCATGAAAGGATGTTGATGAATGTGCTGAGTAAAACTGCTGTGCATCATCCTTCACTCTCCGCTCACCCCCCCCCCACCTCCCCGGTCAAGTATTATTGTCGCATTTAACTTTATTTCAACTTTACAATCTGATTTGATTTCTTACTCTGCTTCCAGGGTAAACAAGGTCCCGAGGGACCTCTTGGAGATTTTGGTCCCAAAGGAGACAGGGTGAGTAATTTCAAACTTGTACCTTAACCTCACCGTGCCCCAGTGTTAGTGTGCACAGAGTGTGGGAGATTCATTTTGAAACTCCAACTGAAAAAACCAGCAGGATTTACTCCAGTTTTTACGCAAATTCAACACTGAGATATTTTTGGGAGAATCCCACCCTTTGTCACAAAGAACAAAGATCAACAAAGAACAACACAGCACGGGAAACAGGCCTATCGGTCCAACGAGCCCACACCGCCATTTTAATATTATGAGTACTCTCTTCTACCAATGGCCTTTGTCTACACCTATTGGGGAAGATTGAGGGGAGACTAATTTAGGGACAATTTGTTAACACTAATCAGCCTAAGGGCACGTTTTTGGGGTGTGGGAGGAGACCGGAGCACCCGGAGAAAACCCACGCAAGCACAGGGAGAATGTGCAAACTCCCACAGACACCGGCCCAAATCCATGTGTCTGCACAGCAAACAGTGATAGTCACTGAGCTGTCGTGTTGCCCGTCAGTCGGTCCAGTTTAAGCGTACACTAACGACGTGAAGCACTAGGCAACTCTCGAAACAACATCCAAGAGCAGCCCTCGCACGACCCACTGCGTGTATACCCCTTGTTGGACAACAAGGCGGATCGAATCTCCTCAGTCACTGTTGTAATATAACACACATTAATGGAACATCTGTTGTGTGGTGTTGTCTCAGGTCATAATGCTGAAACACAGCTCAAAAAAGCTTTGAGGGGTTGAGTTGGGAAGGGGCTTGGGGTGGTGCAGTATGATTTCACAGGAAGGTTACAATTTGGGGTAAATCCCAATTCAACACGCCCATTCCATTTGTCCAACAGTCACATTGAGCTTATTTTACTGGATGAGTAACCTAGAGGCCTAGACTCATTGGCTGGCGACATGGGGCTGTGGCCTGGCTCCCCCATTCCCAGCATAAATACCCCAGGGGTGAACCTGCTGGGACTGCATCCAGTTCCCAATTAAGATTATTACTGGAGCCACAAACCAAGGTGAGTGGTGAGACGCTAGCCAAGCCGGGCTGGCACAGAGAGGGCAAGGCTGGGTGTGGGACAAAGGTGGTCAGACTGTGATGGGAGGGGAAATGTGGAGTTGGGATGAGGAAACTTCCGCTGTGTCCTGAGGGACTGCAAAGGAGATATCCACTCTCCAGCACCCCCACCCCTGCCACCATAGTCCTTCTGCACTTGGTGTGACCTCAGCCTGGCATGGAGAAAATTGCCACAGGGACAGGTGGGTGGGTGGGTGGTGCCGACTGCAGCCACCATGGCATTACCCCAGTCAGTACATATTCCCCAGCTCTACTTCACCCTCCCCGGTGACAGGAAAATTCAGCCCATGAGTTTAAACCCCAATATGGCAGTGGGATAATCAGTGAATTAAATCTGGAATCAAAAGCTAGCATTAATAACAACAATCATGAAAATTACTGCACTGTCAGAAAGATGTAACTGGGGTGCGGAGATGCCCTTGACGGAAGGAAATCTACTGTCCTTACCGGGTCTGGTCTACATGAGACTCTAGATCCACAGTAATGTGGTTGACACCGGTGTGCCCTCTAAAATGGCCCAGCTGATCACTCAGCTGTATCGAAATTTGAAGAAGAATAAAGTTCGATGGGCCAGCCAGCGTTAGCCAGGCTCTGACCTGACAAAGTCATTCCCAGCCTGTCGACCCTACAAAGTCCTCAGTGACATCTGCAGTCTCGTGTCCAAGTTGGGAGAGCTGTCTCACGGACTAGTCAAGTAACAGCCTGGTAAATTTTTAGAATTTATTTCACAGGATGTGGACTGGGCCAGCAATTTATTGCTCATCCCTAGTTGCCTTTGAACTCAACCAGTCACCCTCAACAAATTATACTTCACTGACAATGTCCCAGAACCCTCTCTCACCATTTTTGGTGCATCCTGTCCCACAGGCAGGACAGAGCCAGCCGAGATGAGGACACAGTGGTTTACAGTCAGGAGGGAACAGTCAGGTGTGTCCTCAACATTGACTCCAGACCCCATGAAGTCTCGTGGTATGAGCTCAGACATAGATAAGGAAACCTCCTCGTCACTTATCGACTGGCTTCCCTCAGCTGATGACTCCTCCATTTTGAACACCACTTGAAAGAAGCATTGAGTGTCGCAATGATGCAGAATGTACTCTGGGTGGGGACTTCAGTATCCATCCCACTACTGACCAATTCCTGAAAGACATACCTACCAGACTGGATCTGTGACAAATACTGAGGGAACCTATAGGAGGGACAAACCTACTTTACTCGGCAATCTACCTGTTGCGGATACTTCTGTCTGCAACAGTATTGGTAAGAGTGACCTCTGCACAGTCCCTGTGGAAACAAAGACCATTTTTATATTGAGGATAGCCTCTGTTGTGTTGTGTGGCACCACCACCATGCTAAGTGTGATAGACTTCAAACAGATCTAATAATTTAAAACTGGGCATCCATGAGGTGCTGTGGGCATCAGTAGTAGCAGAATCGTACTCAACCATAATCTGATGGTCTGGCATATCCCCCACTCTGTCATTACTATCGAACCCAGGGAATCAACCTCGGATCAATGCAGGAGGTCATGCCAGGAGCAACATGAGACATACCTAAAAATTAGGTGTCAACCTGGTGAAGCTACAACACAGGACTACTGCATATCAAAACAACAGAAGAAGCATGCAATTCGTAAAGTTTAGTGACCCCACAATCCACTCAGCCCTTCTGGCATTTTCATCAATCTTCAGCCAGAAGTGCTGAGTGGATAATCCATCTCGGCCTCTTCCAGAGGTCCCCATCGTCATAGATGTCAGTCTTCAGCCAATTCAATTCACTCCACGTGGTATCGAGAAACAGCCAAAGGCACTGGAGACTGCAAAGTCTATGGATCCTGACAATATTCCAGCAATAGCACTGAAGACCTGTACTCCTGAACTAGCTGCGCCCCTAGCCAAGCTCTTCCAGTATAGCTACAACACTGGCGTCTACCTGGCTATGTCTAAAATAAAGCAGAACAGTTTCAGCCCCATCAGTCTACTCGATCATTACTAAATCGATGGAAAGGTCATCAACAGTGCTATCAAATGCAATAATCTGCTTAATTTGGGTTCCACTGGGATCACTGGGCTCCTGGCCTCATTACAGCCTTCATCCAAACATGGACAAAAGAGTTGAACTCCAGGGGAAAGCTGAGAGTGACTGCCCTTGACATCAAGGCAGCATTTGGCTGAATGTGGAATCAAGGGGTCCTAACAACACTGGAAATGGGGAAATCCATCCGTTAGTTGGAGTCATACCTGGCACAAAGGAAGATGGGTTGTGGTGATTGGAAATCAATCATCTCATTCCCGGGACATCATGCAGGAATTCCTCAGGATAGCATCCCAGGGTCAACCATCTTCAGCTGCTTCATCAATGAACTTCCTTCCATCTTAAGATCAAAAGTGGGGAAGGTTCAGTATCATTCACAACTCCTCAGATACTGAAGCTGTCCGTGTCCAGATGTATCAGAACTTGGACCAATTGGCAAGTAACATTCACACCATACAAGTGCCAGATACTGACCACATCCATAGAGATAACAGCAGCCCCCTCTTGACATTCAGTAACACTACCATTGTCCCCCTAAAAAAATGATATTGAACTCAAAACATTAACTTTGTTTTGCTCTCTGCAGATGCTGCCATACCTGCTGAACTTTCCCAACTTTGATTATTACCATCACGGAATTCCTCAGTATCAACAGTGTGGGGGGAGGCTAGAAGCTTACACAAATCAGTCATATACATACTGCGACTGTAAAAGCAGATCAGAGATTTGTATTCTGGTGTGAGTGACTGGCCTCTGGAACTTCAGACTCATCCTGCACTTAGCTGTACTATCCCCAATGTATAAACATCCCAATTGGCCTGAAGGGATTGGTTGAGTATTGCATGCCATTAAAATGGGTTGGTTGCAGTGTAATTTCCCTCTCCAAGCTAAACGTCACAACCCAAGCAGAGTGTCTGTTTGAAGGGAATGTGGATGTGAGTTGTTAGTGCAGACAGCTCAGTGGCCTCGCTCTGAGCTGAACTGTCGAATGTTGATACACCGTGGGAGTGCAGAATTCCTTTACATTCACCCTGACAACAAGATACATAATAAGGCCAGTTTTGCTGCTGGCCATTGTTCCTCTGCTATTGTTTGGGTGTCATGCATCCTTTTTCTGTTTGTGAAATGTATTCAGGTGGAAATGTTGTCCAAATTGTTTACCCATTTCCTGATTTCTGTCTCTTTGCAGGGAGTGCGGGGACAAAGGGGGCGGCAAGGTCTCACTGGACTCAAGGGACAAAACGTGAGTCATATTCTATGTATTAACAACAACAGTTGGCTCACAACTGGAACTGGGTGCTGCCGCCAGTCAGTAAATTATTTCTAGATGCGGTCCAGGTTCCTTTGCTGTTTGAGGTTGAATTGCTGTTGGATGGTACAATGCAGGGTTAGTGCTGGGATTTTGCCTCTGGTCTGTATACAGGTAGCAGATTCCAACCAACGGGCAGACAGCTGCAATCTTTGCTCAGGGAGGTTGGGTCAGTGTTCCTGTTCCTGATGGCTAGTATTGGCTAGTACAGCTGTGTGGATGTTGGACAGAGGACTGAAGACCTCCATGGTAGAATGTTTGACTAATGTCCATTGTCATGGAGAAAGGCTACTTGGGTCAGGTAGCACAGGACCACTGAGAACAATGAAATCTATATCTCAGCATAAGAGGGAGAAGATGGGAGAACATTCAGCCCCTTAACCATGTTCCATTATTCAGTTAGATCATGGATGATCTGCATCTCAACTCTTGTTATAGCTTTGATTCAATAATATCCTCGCCTAATAATTGATCAACCTTAATTCTGAAATTTTCAACTGACATTCGTAAGAACATAAGAAATAGGAGCAGGAGTAGACCACCTAGCCCTTCGAGCCTGCCCCGCCATTCAATAAGATCATGGCTGATCTGTCGTGGCTCAGTTCCACTTACCCACCTGCTCCCCAAAACCCTTAATTCCCTTATCCATCAGAAATCTATCTATCTGTGACTTAAATATATTCAGCCTCCACCACTTCAATGGGCAGAGAATTCCAGAGATTCACCACCCTCTGAGTTCCTCCTCAACTTTGTTCTAAACTGACCCCCTCCCTTATTTTGAGGCTGTGCCCTCTAGTACTGGTTTCCTTTCTAAGTGGAAAGAATCTCTCTGCCTCTACCCTATCTAGCCCCTTCATTATCTTATACATCTCTACAAGATCCCCTGTCAGTCTTCTAAACTCCAACGAGTACAGGCCCAATCTACTCAATCTTTCCTCATAAGCCAACCCCCTCATCTCTGGTATCAGCCTGGTGAACCTTTCTCTATACTCCCTCCAAGGCCAATATATTCTTTCGCAAATAAGGGGACTAAAATTGCACACATTACTCCAGCTGCGGCCTCACCAGTGCCCTGTACAGTTGCAGCAAGACCTCCCTACTTTTATATTCTATCCCCCTCGCTATAAAGGCCAACATTCCATTCGCCTTCCTGACCACCTGCTGCACCTGCAGACTGGGTTTTTGCGATTCATGCACAAGGACGCCCAGGTCCCTCTGCACTGTAGCATGTTGTAATTTTTCACCATTTAAATAATGGTCCATTTTACTATTATTCCTTCCTTCCTTCTGGAAATCTAAATATACCACATCCACCGGTTCCCCTCTGTCAACCGCACTCGTTACATCTTCGTTCTCAATGGTTTTTACAGGAGAGAATTTCCCTGACCTTTTTTATGATGATGTGCATCCTGGCATCCTACCTGGACAGTTCTAATTTTAAGTTATACCCCTTGTTTTAGACTTCAGACAACACTAGTTCTCCACCCTGTCAAATCCTTTTATCTTAACCACCTCAGTAAGATCTTCTACATAAGAAGGAATATCCAGTATTGGTTTTATTTGTTAAGGGTCAATGTGTGGGAATGTGTAAATAGCACCATGCATAGAATCGCTACAATGCAGAAGGAGGTCATTCAGCCCATCAAGTCTGCACCAACAACAATCAATCTAGGCCCTATCCCTGTAACCCCATATATTTACCCTGTTAGTCCCCTTGTCACTAAGGGCAATTTAGCTTGGCCAATCAACCTTACCTGCACGTCTTTAGACTGTGGGAGGAAACTGGAGCACCAGGGGGAAACCCACACAGACACAGAGAACATGTAAACTCCACACAGACAGTGGCCTGA
This sequence comes from Prionace glauca, assembly GCA_037974335.1. Classification (NCBI taxonomy): domain Eukaryota; kingdom Metazoa; phylum Chordata; class Chondrichthyes; order Carcharhiniformes; family Carcharhinidae; genus Prionace; species Prionace glauca. Next base: position 47,715,137 of record CM075744.1, on the reverse strand, counting down.
GGCTGGAATTGAACCTGGGTCCCTGGTGCTATGAGGCAGCAGTGCTAATCACTGTGCCGCATAATGATGATGTCAGAGAACACATGATTAGGAGAGGAGGGGAGAGTGTCCATGGCCTCAGCAGTGTAACACCTCATCATGAATAGCTGTATATAGTTCAGTTGTATAAAATAAACCCAGTCATTTTTTGAACATACCAACGTTTCTGTAATCATTATGAAGCTAGCTAACCAATATACAGCTGAATACAAGTCTAATCTATGCAATCTCTCCCCATCATTTGATCCTTCAGTTGTCGTTTTAACGTATAAGATGATGAATGGGATGGATAGGATAGAGGTGGAGAGACTCTTCCCGCTCAAAAAAGACAGTAGGACTAGGGGGCACAGTCTCAAGATAAAGGGGAGGCGGTTTAGAACAGAGTTGAGGAGGAACTTCTTCACTCAAAGGGTGGTGAATCTCTGGAATTCTCTGCCTGTTGAAGTGGTGGAGGCTACCTCGCTAAATATTTTTAAGACGCGGGTTGATGGGTTTTTGATAAGAGAGGGGATTAAGGGATATGGGGAGAGGGCGGGAAGGTGGAGCTGAGCCACGACAGATCAGCCATGATCTTATTGAATGGCGGGGCAGGCTCGAAGGGCTAGATGGCCTACTCCTGCTCCTGTTTCTTATGTTCTTAATATGCCTGAACAGTATTACAGCATGGCATCACTCAAATGGAAGTGTGTCATTGATTTCAGTGCTAGTTTCACTTTTGCCTTTAAGTTGAGCACACGCACATACAACTTTACTGCTGGTATCTTCAAGGTTTATATATATCTCTATGTATATACCTGTATATCTGTTCTCATGCTTAGAAACAATAAGCGAACCCACAATGTGTTTACCTTATTCCTTATAAGTGACTGGTGTTTTTATATAATTATAACTTGTATCATTCTGGTGAATTTATGTTGCACTCCCTCCAAGTATATCCTTCCTGAAGCTTTAGATGACTGTAATATGACTTCCTCACTGCATGTGTTCCTGCTTATAAACTTCACACTGATGCACTCGTTCTCCGTGCACTGGTTCCCTCTGCTTACTCTGTCCTGTGTGTTTTATTACAGGGATTACCAGGCATCGATGGCAAGGATGGCACCCCTGGGGTTCCTGGTATGAAGGTATTTAATGGTGAAAAGTTTAGACTCAGCTTGGGGATAGTTTCATTCCTCACTGGAGTTTAGGACCATAATGTTGAAGTTTGGGGGGGTCTGCTTAAAGCAATGGCCCACTGGTATCCCACATGCACAAACATACGCACACACATGGTTTGGATCCCCTGGATGGTGAAATGCCGAGGACAGCATCAGGGGTCATGTTACTCTTACAGACTGGGCTTCAAATCTCAGCTTTTAATAAATGGATATATCTTGGGTGTTGGCTCCAGTAAATGTGTGCACAGTTCAAGAAAGAAAGAGCTTGTGTTTTTCTAGTACCTTTTCACACCCTCAGGTCATCCCAAAGCACCTTACAGCCAGTGAAATACTTTTGAGGTTCAGTCATTGTTGTAATGTAGCAAACAGTATAGACAGAGAAAGGTCCCATAAATGTAATGTGATAATGACCAGCTGAACTGTTTTACAGTGATACTAGTTGAGGGGTAAATATTGACCAGGACACTGAACTCTTTGTTCAATGGTATCATTTTATCCCAATCAAAGGATCTCATTTTAATCTCTCATCTGAAGAACGACATCTCAGACAGCGCAGCACTCCCTCAATGCTGCAACAAAACTGTTACAGACAGGAGGGAGACAAACTATTATTTTCCTCTTACCTATGCTCATAAGCAGCAGGTGTTTAGAATTATTATTAAAATACGCTGTGACCACACGTGCACACATACACACGCGCACACATACACACGCGCACACATACACACGCGCACACATACACACGCGCACACATACACACGCGCACACATACACACGCGCACACATACACACGCGCACATACACACGAGGTTCTACAACTATGGATTGTAAGAGCTACAGAAATGGAGATTAGTTTAGGTGACTTTGAGAGTGAGAAATTGAGTGAGAAGTTTCCGTTGTGATGGAGTTCACATACTGAACTCCATCACAGAGTTTCTGATTGGAGAAAGCAACACAAATATTCTTGAAATGAATGATGTTGCAGAACAATGGGCTTTCTGTGCTTAGACTGTTTGACAGGTGTTGTGATGTGGAGATGCCGGCATTGGACTGGGGTAAAAACAGATAGAAGTCTCACAACACCAGCTTAAAGTCCAACAGGTTTACTTGTAGCAAACACTACAAGCTTTTGGAACAGGCTGTCCCTTCGTCAGGTGGATGGGAATTCTGATTGCAAACAGGGCACAAAAACACAAACTCAATTTACATGAATAATGATTGGAATATGAGTCTTTACAGCTAATCAAGTCTTAAAGGTACAGACAATGAGTGGAGAGAGCGTTAAGCACAGGTTAAAGAGATGTGTATTGTTTCCAGACAGGAAAGTTTGTGAGATTTTGCGAGTCCAGGAAGGTTGTGGGAGTTACAGATAGTGCGACATGAACCCAAGATCCCTGTTGAGGCCGTCCTCATGTGTGCGGAACTTGGCTATCAGTCTCTGCTCAGCGACTCTGCGCTGTCGTGTGTTGTGAAGGCTGCCTTGGAGAATGCTTACCCGTAGATCAGGGGCTGAATGCCCGTGACCACTGAAGTGTTCCCCAACAGGAAGAGAACAGTCTTCCCTGGTGATTGTCGAGCGATGTTCATTCATCCATTGTCGTAGCGTCTGCATGGTCTCCCCAATGTACCATGCCTCGAGACATCCTTTCCTGCAGTGTATCAGGTAGACAACTTTGGCCGAGTTGCAAGAGTATTTACCGTGTACCTGGTGGATGGTGTTCTCACCTGAGATGATGGCATCCGTGTTTTCAAGTCTTCCTATTGCAATAAAAATAACCTCATATTTCACTGTGTTATCCTCCATCTCCACTCTTTTGTCCACTTACTCCAACTGCTTACATTCCTTTGCAGACACCTTGGTCTGTATCTACCTTGCTCCTCAGTATATAAGATGATTAGAGGTTTAGACAGGGTAGATAGTGATAGCCTTTTTCCTAGGATGGAGAAAGCTAACACGAGGGGGCACGATTTTAAATTAAGGGGGGGTAGTTATAGGACAGATGTCAGGGGTAGGTTCTTTACCCAGAGGGTGGTGAGGGACTGGAATGCCCTGCCAGCTGCAGTTGTAAATGCACCTAGTTTGGGGGCGTTTAAAAGATCTGTGGATAGGTTTATGGATGAAAAGGGATTGGTTTAGGCTAGTGGGTCATTGTTTTGTAACTGGTCGGCGCAACATCATGGGCCGAAGGGCCTGTTCTGCGCTGTAATGTTCTATGTTCTATGTTCTATGTATCAGAGTAGGGGGTTATCTCAAAGATGTGCTGGGGAATCTCTCTCAGACGTTCCCTGGTGAGGAGTTACACAGCAATGATCCGGGTGGGCTAATTTCACCTGGACAATTGCGGTGGGCCAGGAAACATCCAACAAAGCGACTTATATCACTAACTATGGATAGAAGTGCCAATATTACGCCAATAATTGCTTTCAAAGAATTTGAAGAACAAAAATTGCTTCTAATCTCAGGGTTACTATTTTAAACACATAGACTGAGCCCACATGGACCAAACCCCCTTCCAAAATATGGACCCTAACCTCCCTACTAATCAACCCACTATAGGATTATCAATATGAACACACACACACAATAATACACACACATGCACGCACACACACAGTAACAGACACACACACACAATAATACACACACATGCACGCACACACACAGTAACAGACACACACACACAATAATACACACACATGCATGCACACACACAGTAACAGACACACACACACAATAATACACACACATGCACGCACGCACACACACATAACAGACACACGCACGTACACACACATACACTTCATTATCAATGTGAACACATACACAACACACACGGTAATGCACACACACATTTCCTGATCAATGTGAACACACACACACACAGAGAATAACACACACACACACACACACACACACACTTGCACATACAGACTCCCTGATCAATGTTAACACACAGTCACACACACGCACATATACAGTAGCATACACACAGACATACAGAGTAACACACGTACACACACACTAACACACATGTAAACATACATACTTCCTGATCAATGTGAACACGCACACAGACAGTAACACACACACACAGAAGCACACACTTCCTGATCAATATGAACATACATACACACGCGCCCACACACAGTAACACATACACAGTCACATACATAAGCACAATAAATCACACATGCATGCACTCACAGTAGCACACTTACACACACACATACACCCACACAGAGTCTCACACACACGCGTGCACACACATACATACACACACACACGTGTACATACTTCCTGATCAATGTGAACACACACAGGTACACAGAGTAACACATACAGAGTAACACACACAGTGTCAGATCACTTCCTGATCAATGTGATCACATATGCGCATGCAGACATACACAGTAACACACGTGTGCATACACAGGAACACAAGAGCGCACACACAGTAACACACAGACACAATAACACACACAGTCATACACACAGATACAATAACATATACACACACACGTACACAGTAACACATGAATTTACACACATGTACACAGTAACACATGAACACACATAAGAACATAAGAACATAAGAAATAGGAGCAGGAGTAGGCCATCTGGCCCTTCGAGCCTGCCCCGCCATTCAATAAGATCATGGCTGATCTGTCGTGACTCAGCTCCACCTTCCCGCCCTCTCCCCATAACCCTTAATCCCTTCTCTTATCAAAAACCCATCAACCCGTTTCTTAAAAATATTTAGCGAGGCAGCCTCCACCACTTCAACGGGCAGAGAATTCCAGAGATTCACCACCCTTTGAGTGAAGAAGTTCCTCCTCAACTCTGTTCTAAACCGCCCCCCCTTTATCTTGAGGCTGTGCCCCCTAGTCCTACTGTCTTTTTTGAGCGGGAACAGTCTCTCCACCTCTATCCTATCCATCCCATTCATCATCTTATACGTCTCAATGAGATCTCCCCTCATTCTTCTAAACTCTAACGAGTACAAGCCTAGTTTATTCAGCCTCTCCTCATAGCTCAATCCCCTCAACTCCGGTATCAGCCGAGTAAACCTCCTCTGCACTCCCTCCAGGGCCAAAACATCCTTGCGCAGGTGCGGCGCCCAAAACTGCACACAGTACTCCAGCTGTGTACTGTGTACTGTGCACACACGTACACAGTAACACGAACGCACACACACGAACACAGTAACACACACAAACACAGTAACACACTGACAATAGGGGGCCCAGCACGGATTCTTGTGATATGCCACTGATCACTGGCCTCCAGTCGCTAAGAGGGAGAGAACGAGAGTTGAGATCGGTCCTCACTGAACTGTATAGGAAGATATAGATGAGATGGTGAAAGAGGCAGATGGAATTTAACCCTGAAAAGGGTTGAGGTGATGTACTTTGGAAGGAGTAATTTGACAGGAAAGTATACAGTGAAAGGTCTGACACTGGGAAGTTCTGAAGGAAGAAGGAACCTTGGTGTGTTTTGTCCATAGAAAGGTTACAGGATGCTGAAAAAGACATATGGCAAACTTGCCTTTATCAATCGGGATACAGATTACAAAAACAGAGAGGTCATGATGGAGTTGGATAGAGGTGAGGCCACAGCTGGAGAACAGCATGCAATTCTGGCTGCTACATTATAGGAAGGACAATGCACTGGAGGGGGTGCAGAGGAGATGTACCAGGATGCTGCCTGAGACATTTCAGTTATGAAAGGAGGTTAAATAGGCTTGGGTTGTTTTCTCTGGAGCAGAAAAGAATGGGGAGTGACCTGATTGAGATGCTCAAGATTATGAGGGGCATTGACAGAGTGGATAGGGAGCTGCTGTTCCTCTTATTTGAAGGGTCAGTTATATGGAGACATGAGTTAAAAGTGAGAGGCAGGAGGTTTGGGAGGAACTGAGAAAAAATATTTTTACCCAGAGGGTGATGACACTCTGGAAGGTGCTGCCTGGGAGGGTGGTGGAGATGGAATGCCTCACACCCTTTATAAAGTACCTGGATGAGTACTTGGCATGCAATAACATTCAAGGCTACTGGCCAAGTGTTGGGAAGTGGGATTAGGTGGGCTGGTCAGGGCGTTTCATGTTTTGATGTAAAGAACAAAGAAAGAACAAAATCAGCCCGGGAAACAGGCCCTTCGGCCCAACGAGCCCGTGCCACCATCTTAACACCACCAGTGCCCCCCTCCAACCACAACCCCTGTCTAATGTTTTATGGCCATCCAGATTGAGGGAAACTGATTTAGGGACAATTTATTCCTGCCAATCAGCCTAACAGCACATCTTTGGGGTGTGGGAGGAAACCGAAGCACCCGGAGAAAACCCATGCAAGCACGGGGAGAATGCGCAAACTCCCACAGACACCGACCCAAATCCATGTGTCTGCACAGCAATCAGTGATAGTCACTGAGCTGTCGTGTTGCCCGGTATCTGGTCCAGTTTAGGCACACACTAACAACATGAAGCACTAGGCCAATCTCGAACAACCAAGAGCAGCCCCAGTACGACCCATCGCGTGTATGCCCCTCGTTGGACATGAGGTGGACCGACTTAAAACCTGTGAATGAAAAGAGAAAAAACATTATTATCATACTATACCCATTTACATTACCAGGGACGCCCCAATGCTAATGACCCTTATTTAAAAGGTTCTCCTGTATCCACCCATCTCCAACTCAGTCATGTGCCTGTCTAAGTTACTCTTAAAGGACTCTAGCGTGTTTGCCTCCACCACCTTACTTGGCAGAGCATTCCATACCCCCACTACCCTCTGTGTGAAAAACCTCCCTCTAATATCTGTGTTGTACCTCTCCCCCCTCACCTTAAGTAGACTCGATGGGCCTGTGAATGCTTATAGAATAAATCCTAGCAAGAGCAACTGGGGATGGCCAAAGGCCCACATCCAAAAATGAATGAGAAATAATCAATCTTAGCCAAAGTTGCTTCAGTTAGCTCAGTGTCTTTGGGTTAAAGAAATGAAGGATCTGTCTGTTTCCTATCATTGTCCAGTGAATACTACTTGCAAGTGTGGGTGAGGTCAGGACTCCCCTTGGCTTTGAGCTCTCTGCCCAATCCAGAATAAAGAAATACACATAAAAAATACCCCCTGAGGTGAGGTTCTGTCTTCTCCTTAGGCTCCCCTCAGAATCGAGGATGGCTTACTTCCGTTCCGATGAGTTTCTGAGCTTGTAGCTTTGGGAGGGAAGATTCTTGTACAACTGAACCAGAGAGGGAAATCGCTGGGAAAGATCCGATTGGATCAATGACCTGATTGCTGTTAACCCTAGCTATGAGGGCAGATTCACGTGCTACACAAGAGACTGAAGTGTATAATCATGTAATGACAGTCCTGTACAGAACTGGGGGAATGCTGCACTGTTGGGAGTGCCGATGAGATATTAGCCTGATGCCATTGTCAGCTTCTCAGGTGAATGTTTGAAGAGCAACAGGTGAGTTCTCCTCAGTGAGATGGCTTATATTTATCCCTGGTCATCATCACGTTATTGTTTGTGGGATCTTGTTTTGCATAAATTTGCCGTCAACGTTTCCCTACATTTTAATAATGACTATAGTTCAAAGAGGATTTAATTAACTGCTTTGAGATGTCCAGAAAAGCACAATAAAAATGCATGTTCTTTCGTTCTGTTGATTAAAGTCATCACCACATTTGATGTTTAGTGGTCTGAGTTCCATCCCTTTGTTGTAAAGACAATTGGACATCTTTTCAGTCCATATTAAAGAGATGTTGTCTCCATTCATTTACTCTACAGAAAAGAGAAAGAGAGAACAAGAGTTGAGACCGGTCCTCACTAAACAAAGTATTAAATAAAGAAAATAAATTTCAATCCTTCAAAGTTAGCAGGGCCAGCCAACAAATCATGGAATTAGTAAGAAAGGGGATTGTGGTGAACATTTTGGAAAACCAGGTACGGTCACAGGGTTGTAGATGAGTGGAGTTCAGGAAGTGAGTTGGAGTTCTTTAAAGTTGAGTGTAAAGAGGCAAATAATCTTTTCTAACAGTGATTTCTCTCTTAAATTCTTACAAACTGATTGGTTCAAAATGGTTTCTTGTTCCAAGAGAGAAGGACCAGAGTAATGCTCTGTAAGTATCCGCAAGAAAAGATGATGTGGTGAATTCACTGCCATTTCTCTTCCAGGAATGCCTATCTTGAAGAAGTACGGTGATGGGATTTCCTCCTGTCCTTTTCACAACCTTCACCTTCATTCCTTTCCATTTTCCTCTCTGTATTTGACAAAGTGTTTACCAAATCTCCCTTCCTTAGACACATTTCCTTCCTCAGTGACTGTCTCCATCTCCAACTCACCCCATGTGGATTCCAACTCAAGTTCCATTCCTCATGCTTTGTATCCGCCCAGGGTGACAGGAATCTCTGGGATATACTGCTGTTCTCGCCACATTCTGAGATTGACATTCAGTGCCATGCGCTGCTATATGCACAGTCAATATCTCCTTCCTGTGGCATTGACTCACCTTTTCTCAAAGCTGTGCTTGCCCCCAGTTCCATTGTATTTTTTTGTCTCATCCGATGCCTGAACAAGAAGGTTTTTCTCTTCCTTTCAGGAATACAAGTTCCTTAACTAACACCAATGCCCATCCCAAACCCTGTACACCATCCCATCCCTCCAACTCCTGTTCTTCTTTAATCCCAGTCACTATACTCTCTGACTCGCCCCTCCCTGATACTCAACATTCTGTACTCAGTGAAAGATTCAGTTTCATCACCTACTATCTCCACCTCAATGAATTTTGGGCTCGGCATGACGCTAAACTCTTCTTCCGTTACTTCTGTTTTCATGCTCACTTCTTTGGGCAGAAGTCTTTTCCTCTGTTAATTAGATCCTTTCACCCATCTCCAGTATTCTCCCTCAGCCTCAGTCCCTCCCTCTGGCCTCTGATCTGCTCCTGACCCTTTCATGGAGAACAGTCAGTGTGACATCGACTGTTTCGATTTCTTTGCTCCTCTCATCTGTCTCCTTCTGAACTTCCTGCACTCCGTTCTCTTAGGTCTAACCCTGAGCTTGTGATCAAATCTGTTGAAGAGGATGGTGCTGTTGTTACCTGGTGTACTGAGCTCCACCTCGCAGAGGTTGAGCAGCAACTCTCAGATCTCTCACCTTCCCTGGACCATGGTCCCACCACTGAATCAAGGCATTGATTCCAGGACTGTTGCTGATCTCATCTCTTCTGGAGATCTTCCCTTCACAGATTCCAATCTCAGTCGCCCATCCTGAACTGCCCACTTCTACCTCCTTCCCAAATCCACACCAGGATTGTCCCATGTGGTTAACAGGACACTCAACCATGTCCAACCTGCCTCCTGCACCTCTGCCCTCACCCCTTCCCTTCCCTTCCAGAACTATGATTGGGTCCTCCTCGTCCTCACTTTTCACCCCACCAGCCTCAGCATTCAAAGGATCATTCTCCGCCAACTCCAGCATGATTCCACCATGATTCCCCTTATTCCCTTTGTCAGCATTGCACAAGGATCACTCTCTCAATGACACCTTGGTCCACTCCTCCTACGCTGCTCCCAATGTGGTCTCCTCTACATTAGGGAGACGAAACAGACTGGGTGACCACTTTGCCGAACTCCTTCGCTTAGTTCATAAGCATAAACCCAATCTTCCTGCTGCTTGCCATTTCAATTCATCACTTGCTTTCATGTCTGTTACGTGTCTGTCCTTGGCCTGTTGCAGTGCTCCAGGATTGCATAACGTAAACTGGAGGAAGGATATCTCATGGTGACACAGTAGTTAGCTTTGCTGCTTCACAGCACCAGGGATCTGGGTTTAATTCCGGGCTTGGCTAACTGCCTGTATGGAATTTGCACGTGTCTGTGTGAGCTTCCTCCAGTTTCCTCCCACAGTCTAAACATGTGTGAGTTAGGGAGATTGGCCGTGTTAAATTGCCCCAAAGTGTCGGGGGATTAGCAGGATATATATTGGGAGGTGATGGCCTAGTGGCATTATCACTGGACTATTAATCCAGAAACTCAGCTAATATTCTGGAGACCCGGGTTCGAATCCCATCACAGCAGTGGGTGGAATTTGAATTCAATAAAAAAAATCTGGAATTTAGAATCTATTGATAAACATGATACAATTGTTGTTTGTCAGAAGAACCCTTCTATTTCACTTTAGGGAAGGAAATCTACCGTTCTTACCTGGTCTGACCAACATCTGACTCCAGAACCACAGCAATGTGGTTGACTCTCAACTGTCTTCAAGGGCAACTAGGGATGGGCAATAAATGCTGGCCCAGCCAGCAACATCCATGTCCCACGAATGAATGAAGAAAGGTTAGGTTATGGGGACAGGGCCTGGGTGGGATTGTTGTCAGTACAGGCTCGATGGACTGAATGGCCTCCTTCTGTAGTGTAGGGATTTTATGATTCCATGACCCTCTGATTTGGTATTTATAGATTTCTAGACTCCGTACTGAGTTCAAAAACTTTGGACAATGACCTTTCTCCTCCACCTTGACCTTTTTTCAAAAATCCAAAACATTTTTTTTCCAATGCAAACAACACCCCACTGTACCACTTTGTCTCACTTTGCTTTCACTGAATAATATTCTCCCTTTAACACATTCTGTTAATCTTATCTTTGTCACTATCAGCACCTTCTTAAGCTTTTTAAAAAGTTTTTATTTATTATTGTCACAAGTGGACTTACATTAACACTGCAATGAAGTTACTGTGAAAATCTCCTAGTCGCCACACTCCAGCGCCTGTTCGGTACGCTGAGGGAGAATTTAGCATGACCAATACACCTAACCAGCACATCTTTGGACTGTGGGAGGAAACTGGAGCACACAGAGGAAGTCCATACAGACACGGGGAGAACGTGCAAACTCCTTCCAAACAGTGACCCAAGGCTGGAATCGAACTTGGGTCCCTGGTGCTATGAGGGAGCAGTGCTAACCACTGTGTCACTATGCTGCCCACACTATATAGCCCTTCACACTGCCATTAATGCTTCTTTAATCTTGTACCCAATGCATCTTTGCTATGATCTCACCTGAGCTCCCATCTATCTGCTCTGCTCCAGCCCCTTTGATACAAGATATAATCCATCACATTTCTTCCTCTCATTGTGTCTGAAATACTCAGAACAGTGACTCAGATCCTCTCTCCACGGATACTGCCAGATCTGCTGACTTTTTCCAGCATTTTGTTTTTACATCTGATTTCCTTATGTTTTTTATTGGTTTTATCCCCATCGGCACTGTGTCAGATGTTTAGTAGCTAACACAGTTGCACAAAGACAGTATCTCTTCATACAGTAACTGCAGAATGATTGAGGACTACACAACAGCAACAATGCGAGCTCCCTCCACTCACATACCCCGTGAATGACATCGGGCGATACACTGGACTGGAATGTTCTGATGTTGGGGATAAAGGAGAATGTACTCTGTTGTGGAACACTGAATAAACTTCTCCTTATCATTCTTTCTCTGTAGGGAGACGCAGGAAGAGCTGGAATTCCAGGACCAGCTGGTCCCCAGGGAGGAGCTGTAAGTCTCACCAAGTATCTATTAATCCAACCCAAACGTACGCAGACGGGGAAGAGGGGCCTGTGGCAGGCAGATGTTCTGCGGTTGCAAGGGAAGGTGCCTTGGGAAGGGCATGAGGAGATGGGAGTGTTGGAGGAATGGACCAGGGTGTCATAGAGGGAGTGGTTCCTGAGGGATACAGCTGGAGGGGGTGGGGGGGATGAGGGGAAGATGTGTTCCATGGTGACATCATGTTGGAGTTGGTGGAGGATGATCCTTTAAATGCAGAGTCTGGTGGGGTAAAAAGTGACGACAAGGGGGACCCTATCATGGTTCTGGGAGGAAGAGTAAGGGGTGAGGCGGGGGGTGTGTGGGGTGAAGGAGAACCTTGGTAAAGGGAAAAGGCAGATATGTCTTAAGTGTCATTTTGGAAGGTGGCATCATTCGAACAGATATGACAGAGGCAGAGAAACTGGGAGAATGGGAGCTAACTTTATTCACCAATCATTTTTCCCATTTTGTTTTCTGAAAGTCTTGGGAAGTGGGGATCTGGCCAGTGGGTGGATTCCAGCAGGTTTATTTATTTGAGGAAAGTTAACTAAGGGCATTGCTGAAGGAGGATGAGAAGCAATGGAAATAAAGTTTCTTGGGGAAGACGCCCAATGTAGGTGGAGCTCACTCGCTTGTGTTGTGTAGGTATATGGAAATGAGAAGAATATGTGGACTTCCCACACTTCCCAGATCCAGCAAATGGAAATATGTTTTGGAACTGAGATGGATAGCACAACACAGTCTTGCTGCTGAAAGTGGCCTTAATATTTCAGGGATAAGAAAGAGGAGAAAACACTGAAGGTGCCTGCCCAGAGTCACTATCCTACAAAGATAGCTCTGATATGCCTTTGAGTCAATGTGCTTGGGTGAATGCATTGCTATCAGAGTTCAAACCTCAGCTGTTGAAAAAATTATTCAGCAGATAATATCAGAAGTGACCACGAAGCGATTAGATCATCAAAGAAAATCCAGCAAGTTTACAAATACCGTACAAAGAAAAAAATCTACAAATGAGATCAGCACCTTCAGGAACTGTATCCCAGTGAGAGTCAGCACCTTCAGGAAGTGTATCCCAATGAGAGTCAGCACCTTCAGGAACTGTATCCCAGTGAGAGTCAGCACCTTCAGGAACTGTATCCCAGTGAGAGTCAGCACCTTCAGGAACTGTATCCCAGTGAGAGTCAGCACCTTCAGGAACCGTATCCCAGTGAGTCAGCACCTTCAGGAACTGTATCCTAGTGAGAGTCAGCACCTTCAGGAACTGTATCCCAGTGAGAGTCAGCACCTTCAGGAACTGTATCCCAGTGAGAGTCAGCACCTTCAGGAACTGTATCCCAGTGAGTCAGCACCTTCAGGAACTGTATCCCAGTGAGAGTCAGCACCTTCAGGAACTGTATCCCAGTGAGAGTCAGCACCTTCAGGAACTGTATCCCAGTGAGAGTCAGCACCTTCAGGAACTGTATCCCAGTCAGAGTCAGCACCTTCAGGAACTGTATCCCAGTGAGAGTCAGCACCTTCAGGAACTGTATCCCAGTGAGAGTCAGCACCTTCAGGAACTGTAGCCCAGTGAGAGTCAGCACCTTCAGGAACTGTATCCCAGTGAGAGTCAGCACCTTCAGGAACTGTATCCCAGTCAGAGTCAGCACCTTCAGGAACTGTATCCCAGTGAGAGTCAGCACCTTCAGGAACTGTATCCCAGTGAGAGTCAGCACCTTCAGGAACTGTATCCCAGTGAGAGTCAGCACCTTCAGGAACTGTATCCCAGTGAGAGTCAGCACCTTCAGGAACTGTATCCCAGTGAGAGTCAGCACCTTCAGGAACTGTATCCCAGTGAGAGTCAGCACCTTCAGGAACTGTATCCCAGTGAGAGTCAGCACCTTCAGGAACTGTATCCCAGTGAGAGTCAGCACCTTCAGGAACTGTATCCCAGTGAGAGTCAGCACCTTCAGGAACTGTATCCCAGTGAGAGTCAGCACCTTCAGGAACTGTATCCCAGTCAGAGTCAGCACCTTCAGGAACTGTATCCCAGTCAGAGTCAGCACCTTCAGGAACTGTATCCCAGTGAGAGTCAGCACCTTCAGAACTGTATCCCAGTGAGAGTCAGCACCTTCAGGAACTGTATCCCAGTCAGAGTCAGCACCTTCAGGAACTGTATCCCAATGAGAGTCAGCACCTTCAGGAACTGTATCCCAGTCAGAGTCAGCACCTTCCGGAACTGTATCCCAGTGAGAGTCAGCATCTTCAGGAACTGTATCCCAGTGAGAGTCAGCACCTTCAGGAACTGTATCCCAGTGAGAGTCAGCACCTTCAGGAACTGGATCCCAGTGAGAGTCAGCACCTTCAGGAACTGTATCCCAGTCAGAGTCAGCACCTTCAGGAACTGTGTCCCAGTGAGATTCAGCATCTTCAGGAACTGTGTCCCAGTGAGAGTCAGCACCTTCAGGAACTGCATCCCAGTCAGAGTCAGCACCTTCAGGAACTGTATCCTAGTGAGAGTCAGCACCTTCAGGAACTGTATCCCAGTGAGAGTCAGCACCTTCAGGAACTGTATCCCAGTGAGAGTCAGCACCTTCAGGAACTGTATCCCAGTGAGAATCAGTACCTTCAGGAACTGTATCCCAGTGAGAGTCAGCACCGTCAGGAACTGTATCCCAGTGAGAGTCAGCACCTTCAGGAACTGTATCCCAGTGAGAGTCAGCACCTTCAGGAACTGTATCCCAGTGAGAATCTGTGCCTCTCTAATGTGTGATTAAGTTTCTGAAAATGGTGGGAATTAGAAACTGAATTCGAGAATGTCATCAGTGGTTTTGTGTCTAATGAGAATTATTTGAGTGATTCGGAAGTTTACAGATTATGTTTCCTTTCACAGGGTTTACCGGGTCAACCAGGTCAGAAGGGAGCAGCTGGCTCTAAGGTAACAGAACATTCCTGAAAACATTTGGTTATTTGGAAATCCTGGTCTCAGTTGAATAATACACACCTTTCACAATGTCGTCTTTACTTTGCCGATTTATGGGACCCGAGAATGTGATGATGTGATCTGGAACAGTTGGTAGCCTCCTGCATTGATCCAGATGCCCTGGGTTCAATCCCAATCCGTGGGAAGGAGGATGGGTTCATTACGTGGCCAAACAGATGGAATTTTAAGTTGTAAATCCTTCCAACGCACAGCAGGTGGTATGGATGGGAGAGATCCCTGTTCAGCCAGTTGTTGGATAGAAGTTTGGAGGTGTGACCAGCTCTGTCCACAGCTCCGGACATGCATGGAAAAGTGTGTATTGTCACAGTGACTGCAACTCCTTGGGAGGGAGTTGGGTGATTCTGGTCAGCCGGTATGGATCTGATTTGAGCCAACAGCACAGGGTTCGATCCCCAATCCAGCTGGGGTGGATTCAGGAGCTGCCTCCTTGTCCCACTCCTGATGGGGATCACAGTGCTGTGGATCAGACCTGCCTTCAGGCAGGGGACTCAGCAAGTTGCGAGAAGTGATTTAATTTTATCTGTAGGTTTTCAGAGCTCCAGGTTCGTGCCAAAGAATCAGCAATTTCCACTCTGACAGTACAGGGAGCAGTGTCGTGTGCATCGCTGAGCTCCTTTATCCTTCTCCTGATTTTGAATTGACCAGACCCGTACTTGTGTCAGACAGATTTTAGAATTGGGATTAAACCCAGAAACTAGCACACTGGACTTTGCCTCTGAATACACTGACCTTCAAGTTTATATACCCAGACCCCACTGTCAGTTACCCCAACTGGTCATACGCTCAGGATTTCGGGTGGTGGGGGAAATGGCACTGGAAGCTGACAACACCAGGTTTTAGTCCAACCTATTTATTTGATAATATACTCACAAGCTTTCGGGTTAGTCCCTTGGTGTTGTCAGACTTTTCACTGTGTTTACGCCAGTCCAACGCCGGCATACCCACATCATGACTGGAAGCTGAGACAGGAGAATCTGGGAATGCAGCTATTGATGTACATCTGACCCTCGAATTATAGAGTGCAGCAGAAAGCCTCATTTCTATACACCTGGACTGTTTGCAGAAGGGCTGCCCAATCAGTGCCATGCTTTGCTTTACCCCATATCCCTTCGGAATTCTCTCCTTCAGGCGGGGATCCATTCCAGCTCCTGATAGTAAACCAATCAGGAGATTATATATATATGCAAAAGGAAGTTTTCAGAAATGTGGAAGTTTCTCAGCACTCTACCTAGACTACGCAATCTGCTGAGCCTCTCAGGCAGATGGTAGGGCAGTGGTAAAGTCTAATGCCAACCTTACCTAGTCTGGCCAAAGTGTGACTACAGACCCACAGCAATTTGGTTGATTCTCACTCTTATGGAATAGTCAGGCAATCCACAATACAGAAAAGACAAAAAGAATAGAACTGCCCACCATTGATCTGGGTACCAGAAAGGACCAACACACTCAGCCCTCACTTCTAGATTCTGTTTAAGTTCTTCTTGAGTTCTCTGCCTGCAATGTTTTCCTCATTAAGATCTGTGCCAAAATTGGGAGAGCTGTCTCACAAGTAGCAGCTTGACATAGACATACTCATGGACTCGTACCTTACAGATGCCAACATCACCATCCCTGGGTATGTCCTGTCTCAACAGCACAGACCCAACAGAGGTGGCAGCACAGTGGTATAGAGTCAGGAGGGAGTTGCCCTGGGGGTCTTCAACATTGACTCCGGACCCCATGAACTCTCATGGCGTTGGGTCAAACATGGGCAAAGAAACCTCCTACTGACTATCACCCATCACTCTCTGTCAACCGATGTATCCAAACTCCTCCATGTTGAACGTCAAGTTGGAAGAAGCACTGAAGCTGGCAAGGGCACAGAATGTACTCTGGGTGGGGCACTTTGATGACCATGAGTGACTCACCACCACAGACTGAGCTACCTGACCGCAAATGGACAAAGCTGCTAGGACGGGTTGGCGGCAGGTGGTGGGGAAACCAACAAGAGGAAAAAATTGACTTATAGAACATAGAACATTACAGCACAAACAGGCCCTTCGGCCCTCGAGTTGCGCCGATCACATCAACCCCACCAATCTATAGACCTATCTATAACCCCCAATCCCATTAAACCCCATATACTCATCCAGAAGTCTTTTAAAAGACCCCAGCGAGTTCGCCTCCACCACCGATGACGGCAGCCGATTCCATTCAGTCACCACCCTCTGAGTGAAAAACTTACCCCTAACATCACCTCTGTACTTCCCTCCCCGCACCTTAAATCTGTGTCCTCTCGTAGCGACCATTTCAACCCGGGGAAATAGCCTCTGAGAGTCCACCCTATCTATTCCTCTCAACATTTTATAAACCTCTATCAGGTCTTGATCTTGTCCTCACCAGCCTTCCTGCTGGGGATATATCTGTCTGTGACAGTGTTGATAGAAGTGACCTCCGCACAGTCCTTTTGACAACAAAACATCACCTTTGCGCTGAAAATACTGTCCACTGTGCTCTGTGGCACTACCACTGTGCTAAATAGGACAGATTTTGAACAGGTCTAGCAGCTTAAAACTGGGCATTGATGAGATTCTTTACAACTATCAGTATTTCACCACAATCCGTAATCTCGTGGTGTCCCTCCCTCACTCTGCCTTCCCGTTAGGCTGGGGAATCAACCCAGGTTCAGTGAAGAGTGCAGGAGAGTATGTCAGGAGCAGCAACCAGGCAAACCCAAAAATTAGCTACCAACCTGGCAAAGCTACAACTCAGGACTACTTGCATACCAAACAGCATAAGCAGCAAATATAGTCAGAGCTAAGCAATCCCACAACCAGTGGATCAGATAGAACATAGAACATAGAACACTACGGCACAAACAGGCCCTTCGGCCCACAAGTTGCACTGATCACATCTATACCTACCAAGCCATAGAACTATCTGTAACTTCCAATGCCATTAGATCCCATATACTCATCCAGAAGTCTTTTAAAAGACCCCAGCGAGTTCGCCTCCACCACCACCGACAGCAGCCGATTCCACTCAGTCACCATCCTCTGAGTGAAAAACTTACCCCTAGATCTCAGTTCTACAGTCCTGCCACATCCTGTTATGAATGGTGGTGGACAATTGAACAGCTAACCAGAGGAGGGGGTTCCACAAATCCCCGTTCACAGCCAATGATGGGGGAGCCTAGCACATCAGTCTAGAAGATATGGCTGAAGCTTTTACAATAATCTTCAGCCAGAAATGCCAAGTGGATGATCCAAGTTGGTTGCCTCCTATTTCTCTCAGGCAGAATCTTTGCTGGTCAAGTGTATTAGTTCTACACAAACAATCACAGATCAAATTGTCACTGGCAGTACAAATAGTGAAGTGGTAAAGTACATAGAACCCTACAGTGCAGAAACAGGCCCTTCGGCCCATCGAGTCTGCACCGAACACAATCCCACCCTATCCCCATATCCCTACACATTTACCTGCTAATCCCTCTAACCTACACATCCCAGGACACTAAGGGGCAATTTTAGCATAGCCAATGAACCTAACCCGCACATCTTTGGACTGTGGGAGGAAACCGGAGCACCCGGAGAAAACCCACGCAGACACGAGGAGAATGTGCAAACTCCACACAGGCAGTGACCCGAGCCGGGAATCGAACCCAGGACCCTGGAGCTGTGAAGCAGCAGTGCTGACCCACTGTGCTACCGTGCCGCCCGTATCCCCATTGCAAGTAGGGGATTATTTCCTTCACTCCACCACAATTGACCATGTCTTCAGTTGCTTGGGGTCCAAGCCCTGGAATTCCCTCTTTAAACCTCTGCAACTCATTCTAGACCAAAGCTTTGGTAATTTGTGCTAAAATTTCCTTTTGCGACTCCTTGTCAAATTGTGTTTGACAATGCTCTTGTGAGGGTCCTTGGGGCAATTTACTGTGATAAACATGTCTTATTATCTAACAATGTGGGTCTGGGGCTGTGATTTTGTTTAATGACTCCTGGCTCACTAGCAGATTTATTTTTTTAAACATCAGGGTGAAGCTGGCACTCGGGGAATGACTGGTTCCTCTGGCCCTCCAGGTCAAACGGTAAGGAAAAAATAATCCATTTATCTGATTGGATTTTCTGCTTTCTTTCTTCAACATTAATATTCTGTAAAATGCCTTAAGGATGAGAGAGAGAGAGACTAACATCTGTTCTGATGTTGACAGGGTGAGCGTGGACCTGAAGGGGAGATCGGCCCACCAGGCCCCATGGGTCTGAAGGTGAGTCACGTGCCACATCGCAAGGTGCTTTCAAATATTAGCTTGCGCTGAGATAGTTCTGGCAGGCTTCTGGGTAAGGTATTCCAGGGGCTGTCACCTTGTGACAAACCAGCCTTGTGACAAACTACTTCCTTCCCATGTTGGACCCCTACATCCACTGATACTGTGCTGCTGACTGCACACATACCCCTAGAATTGGGGGCAGGATGGGATTGAAATAGGATAGGGAAATAGGTTCAAGGATATCACATGTAGCTAAGGTTGGTGGACATGGTGGGGTTCGGAGAAAAGGTGGTTGGGTGGGGTGCTAGGGCTGAAGGATTTAGGGAGAGACAGTGACTTAGTGATAATGCCACAGGACTAGTCATCCAGAGGCTCAGACAAATAATCTGGAAACATGGGTGAGTGACTGGAACGAGTTGCCAGAGGTAATAGTAGAGGGGTGGGTACAATGTTTCCTTTAAAAAGCATCTGGACAGTTACCTGGATAAGATTTCTGTAGAGGGATATGGGCCACATGTGGACAATTGGAACTAGTGCAATGGTAAAACTGGACAAGTTGGGCCTGTTTGCATGCTGTCAAGCTCCATGACTCCATGGGTTCAAATCCTACCATGGAAGCTGGTGGATTTAATCTCAACAATTAAATTCAATTATTAAAGCTAATCTCAGTAATGGTGACTATGAAACTCTCATTGATTATTGTAAAAACTCACCTGGTTCACTGTATCCTTTTTGTGAAGAAAATCTGCCGTCCTTACCTGGTCTGGCCTACGTGCAACTCCTACATCAACGTGTCAACTCTGAAATAGCCTAGCAAATCACTCAGCTCGAGCAATTAGGGATCAGCGAGAACTGCTGACCTTGCCAGTGATGTCCACATCCCATTAAGGAATTTTAAAAATTGAGGATGAGGTTGAGGGACATTGTGTGTGAATGGGTGGAGTTAAGGGATACGTTGCATAGGATTGAGGCATATGGTGAGTGGGTGGTCCTGAAGGATCTCACTCCAGACATTGGAAACCCAAGAGATTAATCCTTGTGACCCCTGGCTTCCCACGCAAGTTGAAACACTGAAGTTACTCTTTTCCGATATTTTTAAAATTCCCCAATAATTTCACAGCTTTGCAGTTGAGTCTTTGGAGATTGACAGAATCTCTAGAGTGCCAAAGGAGGCCATTCAGCCCATCGAGCCTGAACTGGTTCTCTGAACGAGCATCATTGATGATTAATTTCAGGACACTCCAGAATAATCTGGAAGGTTAGCAATCCTGCACTAGGCTTACTATTGAATGTTTTACTGATTTATATGAAACACATGTTACCAGCGGCTTGGCTGCTGCTGAACTGCTCACTGCCCCTTCCCTGCACTGTGTAAACCACACAGTGGAATATATGTGGGCTGCTGTATACTGTAACCTTTAAGAGGTGCTCACATAGAGTTGAGAGGGTTGGACTATGAAGAGAGGCTGAATAGTCTGGATCTGTACTCGTTGGAGTTTAGAAGGATAAGGGGGGATCTTACAGAGACGTATAAGATAATGAAGGGGATGGATAGGGTAGAGGTAGAGAGATTCTTCCCGCTCAGGAAGGATAGCAGGACTAGAGGGCACAGCCTCAAGATAACGGGGGGCGGTTTAGATCGGAGTTGAGGAGGAACTTCTCCACTCAAAGGGTGGTGAATCTCTGGAATTCTCTGCCCGTTGAAGTGGTGGAGGCTGCCTCGCTAAATATATTTAAGATGCGGGTAGATAGGTTTTTGGTAGGCAAGGGAATTAAGGGTTATGGGGAGAAAGCAGGAAAGTGGAACTGAGCCACTTCAGATCAGCCATGATCTTATTGAATGGCGGGGCAGGCTTGAGGGGCTAGATGGCCTACTCCTGCTCCTATTTCTTATGTTCTTATGGAGTTGCAATGACAGAGTTCAGTGATGAACTGCCTTTTGATGTAAACTTTACTCCAACAAGCTTCCTCCAATAATTTGTTCCTTATTATCCAACTATCCAATTATATTTGTCATTTATGTTAATGATTTGGATGAGAATATAGGGGGCATGGTTACTAAGTTTGCAGATGACACCAAGATTGGTGGCATAGTGGACAGTAAAGAAAGTTATCTCAGATTGCAACGGGATCTTGATCAATTGGGTCAGTGGACTGATAAATGGCAGATGGAGTTTAATGCGAGGTAACGCATTTTGGTAGACAAAACCAGGGCAGGACTTACTCAGTTAATGGTAGGACGTTGGGGAGAGTTACAGAACAAAGAGATCTAGGGGTACAGGTTCTTAGCTCCTTGAAAGTGGAGCCACAGGTGGACAGAGTGGTGAAGAAAGCATTTGACATGTTTGGTTTCATCGGTCAGGAAATTGAAATACAGGACTTGGGACGTCTTGTTGAAGTTGTACAAGACATTGGTAAGGCCACATTTGGAATACTGCGTGCAGTTCTGGTCACCCTATTATAGAAAGGAGATTTACTAGGATGCTACCGGGATTTGATGGTTTGAGTTATAAGGAGAGGCTGGATAGACTGGGACCTTTTTCTCTGAAGCGTAGGAGCTAAATAAAATAATGAGGGGGTACACTTCAGCTAGATAGTCAATATCTTTTCCCAAAGGTAAGAGAGTCTAAAACTAGGGGGCATAGGTTTAAGGGAAGGCTGCCAGAAGTAGTAGTGGATTTTGTCTTTTAAAAAGCATTTAGATAATTACATAGGTGAGATGGGTATAGAGGGATATGGGCCAAATGCGGGCAATTGGGATTAGCTTCGGGGTTTTTAAAAAAAAGAACAGCATGGACAAGTTAGGCCAAAGGGCCTGTTTCCATGCTGTAAACTTCTGTGACTTATACCCTCTCCTTTCTATTTCAGCAACCAGTTTAAATGTCATCATCCCTTTCTCTTAGGGTTAATAATGACACAAGTTTAAAAATCACATAAGCTGCTATAAAAAAATCCTCACAGATGAGCAGTAAGGCCATTAGTCTGAGAAAATGTATTAAATCACAATCTGTAACTGGAAAAAGGGAGTAATATCTAGAGACACAGGCACAAACTGGGACCATGATCACTGACAACAAGGATGTATTAATTCAAACTGATTGGATATTATAATTAAGCAAGTATAAGGTGATTGTGTTTGGATTTAATATCTGAATGATGTAACCTTAATCAATAACTCTGAGTGGATAGAGATAACACCTAAAATGTGATTAGTGTATGCTAATTTTTACTTATAGTTAAATTTGAAACAATAATTGCTTGTGTATTTCTGAATTCTTCACTTTGGTTAGTTACGGACTGTGACCTGTGACCTTCCAGAGTCCCAGCTTTATAGCTTGATTAAAACAGCTCTTAAGAGCTGATTTGGTCTGATTACTTGAAGGGTAAAGTTGTGATCAATTATCAGGCTGACATCAAAGCCTGCAACAAACCCTTTAATAGAGTTTAGCCAAGTCAACTCAGCTTCAACGGGAAATACTGGAAGAGGCAGGGGGCAAATTTAATTCATATCACATCACCAGCACTCGTCAAGGTAACAAATATCCTTCAGTTCACTTCCTTAAAGTGCTGAAAATTCTGCATAATGGTTTTCAATTGATAATGTATTCTCCCATTCACCATGTGTCCTCTTTGTTCTGAGATTACTCTTACTATTTTGTTACTATATTGCAGCATCACATTCACTCTGTTTCTCTCTCTTGCTCTAGGGAGACAGAGGAATGGGTGGTGGAACTGGCCCTCCAGGACCCAGAGGCAAGGCTGTAAGTATTAAGAGTCAATTTGTACCGGTGGCCCAGGATTCATATCCAACATTCAGCTTTGCTGTGGTATCTCACTCAGTCCCTCTATAAGAACTATCGTATTCCATTTCTCGACAGGAAATCTTTTGGTCCAGGCTTTACTTTGATTTTAATTTTAATTGAGAAGTTGAGGGGGGGGGGGGGTGGTGTGGGTGGCAGAGCTGCTGGTTAGCCTGTTAACAAATAGGTACTTGTTTTCAATCCTATTTTTAAGAATTTGTTTTAGAAATCTCAGGCTGAACTTGCTGGCCTTGTCTGATCAGGGAGCATTGTTCACTGAAAACACAGCTCGAGGAAAGCGCACAATCATCTCCTGCTGGTATCGCAAAGCTAAACTCAAATTATCTGATCACTCACTGCTTTTTGTACCATTTGAAGCCAGTTTGTGTGTGTTCTCGCTGGTTGTCAGTGATTTGATGGGGCTGGATAAATGGCTCTCTGTGTGTGATCCTGAGACTGGGACACAGTAAGCGGAGAATACTGAGTGAGCCTCTGACCTGAAAGAACCATTTGTTGAATCGAATCCGAACACAGGAGATACATAAATCCTCCTTGGAAATTATTCGGGGTCTGCTTCCCACAGTAGGAAATGGTTTGAGAAAAAAAACAGTTATTTCTTGAATCCAGGATTTCCAAATTCCCAGCAGTTTGTTGAGGTAGGAGCTGAAGAGCAGGACATTTTCCTTTTCCATCGGTGATTGCACAAGATGTAGTGCCTAAATCCACTTCAACTCCATGCTCAAGTTTGCGGATGACATCACAGCAGTGGGTCGGATCTTAAATAATGACGAGACGGAGTCCAGGAAAGAGATAGAGAATCTGGTGAACTGGTGTAACGACAGTAATCTCTCCCTCCGAGTTAGCAAAACAAGGGAGGTAGTCATCAGGAAGTGTGGTGGAGGACATGCCCCTGTCTACATCAGTGGTGATGAAGAAGAAATGGTCGAGAGCTTCAAGTTTCGAGGTGTCCAGAATGTTCTCCATCAACTATAGGAACCCATTTGGAACACAGGAAAAGGAACAGGCTTAGGACATTCAGACCCTCAAATCTAGCCTGCTATTCAACAAGATCATGGCTGATCTTCAACCCTCAGCGCCATTTTGCTTCACTGTACCCTTGGTATCTTTAATATCTAGAATTTTTTCAAACTCTACCTTGAATGTCTTGTGGGGTGGTGAGGATGGATGAAGTCAGGGCTGTCAGGCGGGTACAAGTTGAGCACTTTAGAAAATCTACCTCCATTCACAGGGACAGTGGGCCTGTTCTATAATTGAGTGTTAGGCATCCTAGCACCCAGCCCCTCTCCTCATCCTCCTCAACCAACCCCCCCTTACTGTCTTACACACCTCATCCCCAAATAATCTGCAACCTCCATAGCCCCGTGCCCCCATAACGCCATGCCTGCATATCCCTCCATTCCTGATGCCTTCCACATTCTCTAACGTCCAGTCAAGCAACATCCGCTGTGGAAGAACTTATAGAGATTCTCATGATACTGTCAAAGTAGGCAAACAGTCATTCAAAACCTACTTCACATAAATATAACCTTCTCAGGGGCTCATAAAACTGTCAATTTAAACAATACTATAATGTCTTCCACTGAGTGGAAAGATGTCAGGAACAATTGCACACATACGTTCTATTCACACTGTGCTGCCCGTTCTGTAATGTGGAAAGAGCATTTCCTGTGTAGGTATCATCAGAGTGTAGAGTTCCAATAAGATTTCTGTTGGCTGGCACTGGAGGTTTGGGTCTCACTGTAACCCTTTGTGCCAGGTGAGCTGCGTTAGCCGATTTGCTCAATTCAGAGGCATAAGATATAGTGGCTAAATTCCACTTCAATTCCATTTTCAAGTTTGCTGATGACACCATCTTAGTGGGTTGGATCTCAAACAAGAAGGAGTACAGGAAAGAGAGAATCTGATGAACTTGTGCAATGACAATAATCTTCCCTCCATGTCAACAAAACAAAGATGTAGTAATTGACTTCAGGAAGTATAGTGGAGGACATGCCCCTGTCTACATCAATGGTGATGAAGAGGAAATGGTCAAGAGCTTCAAGTTTTTAAATATCCAGAACATCAACAACCTGTCCTGGTCCCCTCATGCCAATGCTATAGTTAAGAAGGTCCACCAATGCCTCTACTTTCTCTGGAGGCTAAGGAAATTTGGCATGTCCACTATGATTCTCACCAATTTTTACAGATACACCATAGAAAGCATCCTTTCCAGATGTATCATGGCTTGGTATGGCTCCTATTCTGTCCAAGACTGCAAGAAACTACAAAAGATTATGAATGTAGTCCAATCCATCACACAAACCAGCCTCCCATCCATTGACTCAATCTACATTCCTGCTGCCTTAGAAAAGTACCCAGCGTACTTAGGAACCCCATGCACCCCAGACATTCACTCTTCCACCTTCTTCTGTCGGGGAAAAGGTTACAAAAGCCTGAGATCACGTACCAACTGATTCAAGCACAGCTTCTTCCCTGCTGGACTTACCTTATATTAAGCCGACCTTTGTCTACACGCTAGGTATGACTGTAACACTACATTCTGCACGCTCTTCTTGCTTTCTCCCCTATGCTATCTATTAATCAGTATGCTTTGTCTCTGTAGCACACAAGAAACAATACTTTTCACTATATTCCAATACATATGACAATAACAAATCAAATCAAATATCCATGACCTTTAGTGTCCCGTTGCACCATTGGAGGCTATCTTCAGGTAGATGCTTGTGAGGGTTTTCATTGATAGCTGGAACCTCCTGCGGAACTGGATCTGGATCATGGAACACCATGGCAGCTAGTACTGTGATGGGTATTGTATATTTAGCAGGGTCTAGCTCCTCCAAGCGGGAGAAGGACAGGGAACAAAAATGAGGAGTCACAGTGCTTGCAAGCACCCCTCTCAATCAGTGATCCATGTACAGGATGGAAGGGACCATCAGGGTGGGCAAGAAGACCACCCCTGGAGAAGATGTCAGTACCAGGCTCCCACCTCTTGGCATTGGGTGACTGTGACTGGCTCAACCAGGACTTAGAGGCAGTCATCAGGCAAGTGGGAGATTTGCTGGCCATCTGTAATGACCCCAATGAGGCCCATGAGGTTGTCCTCTTGAAGTATGAACTCCCTGATTGTGGTAATGATTACATGCCCAATCAGGGAATCTCACCTGTGTGTGCTACCATGGCTTCCATAGGGGTGGCATAGTTAACACTGCTGCCTCACAACACCAGGGATCTGGGTTCAATTCCCAGCTTGGATCACTGTTTGTGTGGAGTCTGCACATTCTCCCATGTCTGCATGGGTTTCCTCTGGGTGCTGAATTGCTCCTTAGTGTCAGGAGGATCAACAGTGTAAATAAATGGGATTATGGGGATAGGGCTTGGGCGGAATTGTGGTCGGTGAAGGCCTGATGGGCCAAATGGTCTCCCTCTGCACTGTAGGGATTCTATTCTATGAATATTCTCCTGAGGCCTGTGGAGGCCACTTTTGAAGCTGGAGGTGGGCCACATTGGACCCTCTCCGCCAATGCGGGTGTGATTTTTAAGTGGTAGCCACAATGTTTAAGCACTTGCAGGTGGAAGGGGGATTCATGGCCACCTTCTGTTCTGCCACTGATCGTACACATCATGCATTGAATGTGTCTTCACAAGTATCTCTTGGGCACTCCAAGAGTGGAAGCAATAAGAACTTACTGTCTTATTAAACTTATTGCTAAGCAATTTTTCTACCTTCCTAATTAGCACCTTCAGAACCTTCACTCTGCCTTATTGATGCCAACTCCTACATTGCCACTCAGAGTTAAGCCGCTCTTGTGGCGTTACAACAGGGCCCAGAGGCCTCTGAATTTTTCATAGGTTTCGACATCCTTGGGGACACATTTTCCACTCACAAAGATGAATAATTGTTTTCGTGCGTTGCTGAATAATTTATACATTTTCATATGCCCAAGTTTGCATAAAATATGCATGTTATAAAAGCTTATCACATTCACATTAAGTAAAATCATATAAAGTAGATATATTCTATCATTTAGAATAGAAGATTGATGTTGATTGATTTATAACTCATTTTTTTATGATGAAGTGCATTAAATTTGAAAAATGAAATACTGCAGCTGCTGGAAATCTGAAATGAAACAGAAAATGCGGTAGTCAGCAGGTCAGACTGGAAGTTAATGTCACCAGGAACATTGACCAGAATCTTACCCACTCACCCTGTCGCTCCATCAGTGAGGCGAGTGGGTGCCATCGGGCAGAGGTGGAAAATCTGGCCTTTCGCCTCTCACTGATATACCAATGAAATCAGCTTTGCCGATTTAAGTATTTATGACATGCTTAGCATATCATTACTGAACCTAGACTCTATTGTCTGGGTTCACTTGTACTTACCCCGTCACTGGTCAAGGCCCTCACCAGCAAGGATCACGTATGGTCCCCACCAACAGGGAGCAGATGTGACGGCCTCACCAGTGGACCGGAGGCAATTGAAACCCTCCCCCAGGTAGTCAGGGACAGTGAAGAGCCAGGCAGTACCCCTTGGCGAGTGAGTGGGAGACTGGCACAGGGAACGATTGGCAGCAGGTCTCAATGTCTGCGGGGAAGGCGGGGGGGGGATGACAGGAGGTCTCAGATGGATTGGCAGCTCTCCAAGGCAGGACTGTCTCCCAGTGATGGATGGAAGTCCCACCTTCTGTCAATCAGTGTATTGTTAGAGTGTGAAATGGCATCAGGCCTCCTGGAGTCACAGACACAGATACATGGCAAATAGGAGCAGGCCATCCAGCCCTTTCACCCTGCTTCGCCATTCAGTATGAGCATGGCTGATCAACATCTAAATATCCTGATCCTGCCTACCCCCTATATCCTTTGATTCCCTTTGCCCCAAGTACTATATCTAACAGCTTTTTGAAAACATACAACATTTTGGCCTCAACTATTTTATGTGGTAGTGAATTCCACAGAGTGACCGCACTCTGGGAGAAGAAATATCTCCTCATCTCTGTTCTAAATGGTCTATCCTCAGATTGTCATCCCTGGTTATGGACCCCCCCAGCTCTGGGAACATCATTCTTGCAGCTACCCTGTCTAGTCCTGTTAGAATTTTAGAAATTTCTATGAGATCCCCCCTCATTCTTTTGAACTCCAGCAAATACAACCTTAACTGACTCAATCTCTCCTCATACATCAGTCCTGCCACCCCAGGAATCAGTCTGGTAAACCTTTGCTGCACTCCCCCCATAGCAAATACATCCTTCCTCAGGTAAGGAGACCAAATCTATACACAGTATTCCAGGTGTGGCCTCACCAAGGTGCTGTATAACTGCAGCAAGACATCCCTGCTTCTGTACTTGAATTCTCTCACTCTGAAGGCCAACGTGCCATTTGCCTTTTTTACTGACTGCTGCACCTGCATGCTTACTTCAGTGACCGGTGTACGAGGATACCCAGGTCTCACTGCACATTCACCTCCTAATTTATGGCCATTCACATCTGCCTTCCCATTTTTGCTACCAAAGTGGATAACCTCACATTTTATCTACATTATACTGTATCTGCCATGCATCAGCCCACTCACTCAGCTTGTCCAGATCACACTGAAGGTGAGCTGTGAGGTGACCTCCCAGCTAGCTTTGTGTAATGTATGGGATGTATCCCCATTGACTCTCTGGATATTGGGGGCAAAGACCCAAATTCAGGCCAGCATTTTCTGTTTTATTTCATCCCTTTAGCTCCACTTCTATAATTTAAAATGGCAAAATACTGAATATGATTTTCTTACTAAAATATTTAAACACAATGCCATTTCATGTTGAAATGATTCGATGTTAGTTAAAACATGATTATATCTGTTAATATGACTCCTTGTTACTAGGATGGGGTACATTAATATGGATGGGCAATCATTAATGCATTTCATCGGAGTGACTCATTGTCTGGAGACTCAATAGCTCTGGAGACTTAGTTTGTCCAGAGTCTTGATGCTATCAGCTCTTGCTTTACAGCCAAACATGTGTTTAATAGCTGGTGCTTTTACAACTCTCATGATAGGAGAGAGAGATCTATCCCTTGGCTTTCTGGGGTCAGAATGTAAAATCTATGACAAATCTATGACTCCAGACTGGCCAACAGGACAAGGGAGAGAGCCCACCACCAGGCTTCAATCTCCAATGACCAAAACTAAAGAACTGACAAACATTAAAGCTTGGAACTTCCGTAATGCAATTGTTAATCAGTTTTCATTTGGAATGGGGGCGGGAAGGAAATTCACTTGGAAGAGGCATCGATGCACTTAAACGATTTTTGAGGACAGCACTCTCTCTGATTTTAATAGGAGACAGCAGGACTAAACGTGGCTTCGTATGAACCTATTGAGATTAAATAAGCCACTAATGCAATTTGTAAACTAGCTGTCAATCGGTATTGATTTATGTTCAGAATGAAATAGCAAATTATACTTTTGATACCAAACCTAATTATATTGATTTTTCTTAAAGAGTTTGTATGCGGATTTTTGAGATGGTGGTGTTGATATTGGTGTAATACAACCCGATTGGGTGGAGGTTAAAGTGTTTCGCTGCAGCAGAGAATTCTTAGAAACAGGTGCCATCTGGTGCTGAGATAGAGAAATTACCCAAACACAGGCCCTATTCCAGCCGAAGGATAGATCTCTCTCTCCTATCATGAGAGTTGTAAAAGCACCAGCTATTAAACACATGTTTGGCTGTAAAGTGAGAGCTGATAGCATCAAGACTCTGGACAAACCAGGTCTCCAGAGCTATTGAGTCTCCAGACAATGAATCACTCCAATGAAATGCATTAATGATTGCCAATCCATATTAATGTACCCCATCCTAGTAACAAGAAGTCATATTAACAGATATAAAACTGAGCTAATAATGTTCGAATCACCTCAACGTGAAATGGCCTTGTGTTTAAATATTTCAGTAAGAAAATCATATTCAGTATTTTGCCACGTTTGGGGAAGAAGTACTGGTATTAACAGAGACTCTTTATCACAACTCCCTCAACATATGATGAATAAGAACATAAGAACATAAGAAATAGGAGCAGGAGTAGGCCAACTAGCCCTTCGAGCCTGCCCCGCCATTCAATAAGATCATGGTTGATCTGTCTTGGATCAGTTCCACATTCCCGCCCTCTCCCCATAACCCTTAATCCCCTCACTTATCAAAAAACCCATCAACCCGCGTCTTAAAAATATTTAGCGAGGCAGCCTCCACCACTTCAACGGGCAGAGAATTCCAGAGATTCACCACCCTTTGAGTGAAGAAGTTCCTCCTCAACTCCGTTCTAAACCGCCCCCCCTTTATCTTGAAGCTGTGCCCCCTAGTCCTACTATCCTTTCTAAGCGGGAAGAGTCTCTCCACCTCTATCCTATCCATCCCATTCATCATCTTATACGTCTCAATGAGATCTCCCCTCATTCTTTTAAACTCTAACGAGTACAAGCCTAGTTTATTCAGCCTCTTCTCGTAGCTCAACCCCCTCAACTCCGGCATCAGCCTAGTAAACCTCCTCTGCACTCCCTCCAAGGCCAAAATATCCTTGCGTAAGTACGGCGCCCAAAACTGCACACAGTACTCCAGCTGCGGCCTCACCAATGCCCTATACAGCCGCAGCAAGACCTCCCTACTTTTATATTCAATCCCCCTCGCTATGAAGGCCAGCATCCCATTCGCCTTCCTGACCACCTGCTGCACCTGCAAGCTGGGTTTTTGCGACTCATGCACAAGGACCCCGAGGTCCCTCTGCACCGTCGCCTGCTGCAGTTTTTCTCCACGTAAGTAATAATCCTTCCTACCATTCCTCCTACCAAAGTGGACCACCTTGCACTTGCCAACATTAAATTCCATTTGCCATTTCCTGGCCCATTCGCCCAGCCTATCTAGATCCTTCTGTAGACTCTCACCACCCTCCGCACAATTTGCCTTTCCACCAATTTTGGTGTCATCAGCAAATTTCGACACCCTGCACTCGGTTCCCTCCTCCAGATCATCTA
This sequence comes from Prionace glauca, assembly GCA_037974335.1. Lineage (NCBI taxonomy): Eukaryota > Metazoa > Chordata > Chondrichthyes > Carcharhiniformes > Carcharhinidae > Prionace > Prionace glauca. The sequence continues at coordinate 47,684,296 of CM075744.1, read as the reverse complement.
TATAAATGATAAATAGCTGAGGCCCCAGCACCGACCCCTGGGGCACTCCACTAGTCACTATCCGCCAATCCGAATAGCACCCATTGACCCCCACTCTCTGCCTCCTATTTGACAACCAGTCCTCTATCCACGCTAACACCCTATCCCCAACTCCATGCCCCCTTACCTTCTGCAATAACCTCTTGTGAGGTACCTTGTCAAACGCCTTCTGAAAATCCAGAAAGACCACATCCACCGGCTCTCCTCTATCCACCACCCTAGACACATCCTCATAGAACTCCGGTAAATTTGTCAGACACGACTTTCCTTTAACGAAATCGTGCTGCGTCTGCTCTGTCAAGCAATTCCCTTCAAGATGCCTCGCTATTTCCTCCTTGATGACGGATTCTAACATTTTACCTACCACAGACGTTAAACTAACTGGCCTATAATTCCCTGCCTTTTGCCTGGCATCCTTCTTAAACAACGGTGTAACATTAGCCGTTTTCCAATCTTCCGGCACTTCCCCGGAATCCAGCGACGTCTGGAAAATAACCACCAAGGCATCCACTATCACCTCCGCCATTTCTTTCAGGACCCTCGGATGCATTCCATCCGGTCCTGGGGACTTGTCCACAATCAGCCCCTCCAGTCTGTCGAGCACCACCTCTCTAGTAACAGTAATGTCATCGAGACCCTCCAGTCCTACATCGCTAACACCCAGCAAATTATTCACATCCTCCTCCGTGAAGACCGAAACAAAAAAGTTATTCAAGACCTCAGCCATATCCCCATCCCCTACTACTAAGTCCCCCTTCTCATCCTCTAAAGGACCAACGTTCACCCTTGCCAGCCTCTTCCTCTTTATATATTTATAAAAACTTTTGCTATCCTTTTTTATATTAAGCACTAGCCCAGCTTTATAGTTTCTCCTACCCTTCTTTATCAACTTCTTTGTCAATCTTTGTTGACATTTAAACCTCTCCCAATCCTCTTCTCGCCCACTACTCTTAGCTACTCTAAACGCCTCCGCTTTTAATTTATCACTTTCCTTCACCTCCTTCGTTATCCACGGCTTATTACCTCTCCTCCTATGGTCCTTTTTGACCATCGGAATAAATTTCTGCTGAGCACCAAGAAAGATCTCCTTAAAGATCCTCCACTGCTCCTCAGCAGACCTACCTTCCAACGCGCTCCCCCAGTCCACATTCGCCAAATCTTCTCTCATCCTACCGTACTCACCTCTGTTCAAACAAAGGACGCGCGTCTTTACTCCCTCTATCCTTACCTGTACCGTCTCCTTAACTTTAGACCCCGTAATGTCACCTACCCTCACCTTAGTTTAAAGCCCTGTCTACAGTCCTCTTTACACGATTCGCCAGCACTCTGGTCCCAGCACGGTTCAGACCAACCCCCTCCCGCCCGAACAGGTCCCACCTACCCCAATACTGGTGCCAATGCCCCATAAATTCAAACCCATTCCTCCCACACCAATCCCTGAGCCACCCATTCACTTCCTTAATCCTATCAACCCTACGCCCGTCTGCACTCGGTTCAGGCAGTAACCCAGAGATAACCACCTTGTTGGTTCTACTTTTTAATTCCATTCCCAGCTTCTCATACTCCCTCCCCAGATCCTCAGTTCGCATTTTGCCTACGTCGTCGGCACCCACATGTACCACAACGACCTGATTCTCACCCTCCCTCTCCAGGTTCCTCTGCAGCCCAGATGCGACATCCCAGACCCGAGCACCAGGCAGACAACACACCCTTCTGTGCACTTTGTCATTGTGACAAAGGACAGTGTCAATACCCTTCACCCCACTGTCCCCAATCACTACTGCGTTCCTTTTCCCCTTCTCTTTGCCTATGTCCTGCTGCATCACTGTACCGTGTGCAGTCTACTCACCGACCTCACCTCCCTCATCCTCATCCAGACTGGAAGCAAGAACCTCAAACCTGTTATGCAGCTTGAGAATCTGAGGCCTCCTCTCCCCACCCTCCTTCCTCCTCTCCCCACCCTCCTTCCTCCTCTCAGCAGCCCCCTCTTGTTCCTGACCCTTAGAGTTAGCCAGTCCAGGGAGGGTGGATGTGTCTTGCACCCCATTGACAATGGCACCCTTTCTCCCCCTGATGAGCCTCAGTGTCTGTAGCTCAGAGGCCAGCTCATCTACCTTGAGCTGGAGCTCCTCCAGCAACCTGCACTTACTGCAGACATGGTCACTGGGAAGGACCCTGGGGTCCACCAGTTCCCACATCATACAGAAACCACACATCACATGCCCCTCCATTATTCACTGTAGTAATGTTGAAAATTTCCACACGAACTCACCTGGCCCTTTTTCTCTCCAGCCCTTTTGATATTAAGCCCTAATTGCTCACTCTGCTTACCTCTCACTCCGCTGCCCGCTGTCTACACCAGGCCTCCTTTTAAACCTGGCGCTGATTTAAAGCTGGCTGGTCCATAACTCCTTTTAACCACTCCTGCAGAATTCTTAACGCAGTAAATACAATAAAATAAATGCTTTAAACAGTTCTACAAAGAACAAAGTGCTTTAAACTTATTTAAACAGGTTTTTAACAGGTAAAATCTTATCTCTCTCTCTGCTCATAAGTGCCCAGTGTTTCCCTGAACTTGTTGTTACTGTTCTTGTCCCCATGTCCTCAACTCTTCCACGTCCCTTTATTCCCACATCACATTAACATCCAGACACATCCTACCATCATGATCACACCCTTCACTTTGATACTCTGCAGATGATTAAACTGTACAGGCTTGTCATCTCAGTAATATTTCTTATATTTTCTCTCTGTCTTTCCACTTCCCTACAATAATGAAGTTCTCTGTCTTCCTTTCATTAAATCCGTCAGTACAGTTACGTGGTTGTTCTGAATCTTCATCATTGTCCTAAGCTGTTATTAGGAACATCTCATTACAAATTCCCTTGTCAAAAGACTATTATTAATGAACTTTTTATTAAAAGTTCTTCATTCCCTGTTCAAATTTCTCATTCAAATATTACGGAATGAGAAATTAGCTTTCACTCAGGGCGGCACGGTAGCACAGTGGTTAGCACTGCTGCTTCACAGCTCCAGGGTCCTGGGTTCGATTCCCGGCTCGGGTCACTGCCTGTGTGGAGTTTGCACATTCTCCTCGTGTCTGCGTGGGTTTTCTCCGGGTGCTCCGGTTTCCTCCCACAGTCCAAAGATGTGCGGGTTAGGTTCATTGGCTATGCTAAAATTGCCCCTTAGTATCCTGGGATGTGTAGGTTAGAGGGATTAGCAGGTAAATGTGTAGGGATATGGGGATAGGGTCTGGGTGGGATTGTGTTTGGTGCAGACTCGATGGGCCGAAGGGCCTGTTTCTGCACTGTAGGGTTCTATGTTCACGTCATATAGGATTCATTCACCGGATATCTCTGTGAACTTGAATTAAAAAAACAGGTCTCATTGATGGAAGGTGTGATGGTCAGTGTGAGGGATGATGGGAGGATGTGGATGGTCAGTGTGAGGGATGATGGGAGGGTGTTGGTGGTCAGTGTGAGGGATGATGGGAGGGTGTGTATGGTCAGTGTGAGGGATGATGGGAGGGTGTGGATGGTCAGTGTGAGGGATGATGGGAGGGTGTGGATGGTCAGTGTGAGGGATGATGGGAGGGTGTGGATGGTCAGTGTGAGGGATGATGGGAGGGTGTGGGTGGTCAGTGTGAGGAAATGTTGGGAGGGTGTGGATGGTCAGTGTGAGGGATGATGGGAGGGTGTGGATGGTCAGTGTGAGGGATGATGGGAGGATGTGGGTGGTCAGTGTGAGGGATGATGGGAGGGTGTGGATGGTCAGTGTGAGGGATGATGGGAGGGTGTGGGTGGTCAGTGTGAGGAAATGTTGGGAGGGTGTGGATGGTCAGTGTGAGGGATGATGGGAGGGTGTGGATGGTCAGTGTGAGGGATGATGGGAGGATGTGGGTGGTCAGTGTGAGGGATGATGGGAGGGTGTGGATGGTCAGTGTGAGGGATGATGGGAGGGTGTGGATGGTCAATGTGAGGGATGATGGGAGGGTGTGGGTGGTCAGTGTGCGGAATGATGGGAGGGTGTGGATGGTCAGTGTGAGGGATGATGGGAGGGTGTGGATAGTCAGTGTGAGGGATGATGGGACGGTATGGGTGGTCAGTGTGAGGGATGATGGGAGGATGTGGATGGTCAGTGTGAGGGATGATGGGAGGGTACGGATGGTCAGTATGAGGGATGATGGGAGGGTGTGGATGGTCAGTGTGAGGGATAATGGGAGGGTACGGATGGTCAGTGTGAGGGATGATGGGAGGGTGTGGGTGGTCAGTGTGAGGGACGAAGGGAGGGTGTGGATGGTCAGTGTGAGGGATGATGGGAGGGTGTGGATGGTCAGCGTGAGGAATGCTGGGAGGGTGTGGATGGTCAGTGTGAGGGACGATGGGAGGGTGTGGGTGGTCAGTGTGAGGGATGATGGGAGGGTGTGGATGGTCAGTGTGAGGGATGATGGGAGGGTGTGGATGGTCAGTGTGAGGGATGATGGGAGGGTGTGGATGGTCAGTGTGAGGGATGATGGGTGGGTGTGGGTGGTCAGTGTGAGGGATGATGGGAGGCTGTGGGTGGTCAGTGTGAGGGATGATGGGAGGGTGTGGGTGGTCAGTGTGAGGGATGATGGGAGGGTGTGGGTGGTCAGTGTGAGGGATGATGGGAGGGTGTGGATGGTCAGTGTGAGGGATGATGGGAGGGTGTGGATGGTCAGTGTGAGGGATGATGGGAGGGTGTGGATGGTCAGTGTGAGGGATGATGGGAGAGTGTGGATGGTCAGCGTGAGGAATGCTGGGAGGGTACGGATGGTCAGTGTGAGGCATGCTGGGAGGGTGTGGATGGTCAGTGTGAGGGATGCTGGGAGGGTGTGGATGGTCAGTGTGAGGAATGCTGGGATGGTGTGAAAGGTCAGCGTGAGGAATGCTGGGATGGTGTGGATGGTCACTGAGGAATGCTGGGATGGTGTGAAAGGTCAGCGTGAGGAATGCTGGGATGGTGTGAAAGGTCAGTGTGAGGAATGCTGGGATGGTGTGAAAGGTCAGCGTGAGGAATGCTGGGATGGTGTGGATGGTCACTGAGGAATGATGGCAGGGAGTTGGTGGTCTGTTGGTGGTCTGGGAGGGATTTGGTCTGTGTGAGGAATGCTGAGATGGTGTTGATGGTCAGTTACATGGTTGGATTATCGTCTTTGAGGTGGGTAGTGTGAATCAGGAGAAACCCCAGCTTAGCCCACCCACCTTAAGAGAAAGTGTCCGCCAAGATGAGAGTTTTCCTCCTGGCTTGGGTATGGGCTGAAGGTGTGGGAACTAACCTGGGAAGATTTCCAGGTACAGCCATCAGACCTGGGGGGTGCCGCCTCCTTGGTGCCCTGACATTTTGTGACAGATAATAAAAACACAACATGTCCTCTAGCCCTCGCTCCTTGGGTCCCTCCACACTCCTAACTCGCTAGCCATGCCACCTCGTGCCCTCCGCCCTCTCCCATGGCCTCACACTCTCCATGTCAAGTTCTGTAACCTGCCAAACACTGTGGCCCTTCATGCCAAGTTATATTTAAAAAAGCTCGTAAAAATGTAATTCACTGATTATTTTTCACTTTCTTTAATAAACTCTATATCACTACAGCCCAATAAAAGTGTCAATCACCCAGATGCTTTAACATATCAATAACCAAAACAGCAAGCACTTAAAATTTCTTCATCCTCTGTAAATAAACGGTGTGAAATTGCCAGCATAGATCAGAGAGCCTGTGTTGATAATGAAGGAATGTTTTTCCTGGTGCTCAGTGTTTTGGTTTCTCATGGATTTCTGGGCTCTCAGCCAAGAATACATAATGAGGCATCATTAGAAATCCGATTGTCACTCTAGGGTTCATTGGCTCTATACTGTGGACAGTGCATGAATGGGCATGAATGTGCCATAGTTTGTCATGAGGAGCCACAGGTGGGAGATGGTTTTTGGTATGGGGGCATAAGACGATATAGGTTGTGGGTAAAGGGACATTCTTGTCACGGTGGCATGAGGGTGAAAGGGGTTGGGTAGAGGGATGTACCTTGGCAAGGGGGCATAATGGGCCAAAGAGGGTGGGTGGAGACACACCTTGCCTTGTTGGGGAGGGGAGGCATGAGGAAGACTCTTGGGAGGTTAACTCCTTTGTCAGAGTTTGAGTCCCATTTTACGTAGATGAAAGCCTTTTGGCCCATCGTATCTGCCAGTTCTGGAATGTGCCAGTCAGAAAGCAACTAATCCCTGCACATAGGGACAACATGCTAGTTACCATGGAGACCAATAACACCTCAAACAATATGTTTTAGATCATAAGCAGTATAGACAGAGGATTATTTGGAGCTAACATGATGACATCGTTACACAGTTTGTTGCTTGATCCACATTTTTAAATCAATATTTGCCTTGTTTCAGGGCATTAAAGGAGAACGAGGTCCCCCGGGAATCCCAGGTCCTCAGGGTATCCCTGGAATTAAAGGAGATAAGGTAAGCGATGGATTCTGTGCTCGGTGTTACACCATTATGGCACTCATTATGCTGGCGAACCCACATTCTGTACAGAGCCCAAGTTCCATCACCATGATGGGGGAATAAATCCCACCCTTTCCATTGGAGAATGGAGTGTCAGATAGACCTGACTCTGAGTCAACCCAAAGGTGAAAAGCTCTAATTCCAGACTTTCTTTCCACTCTGTTCCAGGGATTCCAAGGAAAAAGTGGACCCAAGGGTGGTTTTGTAAGTACTAAAATTGTGTTGTGCCTGTGTTTATTTCTCTCTAGCTAGGTGTGTTTATGTCTCTGCGTCTCTTTGCAGTGTGAGTATGTGTGGAGGCAGTGAACAGCAGCTGATGAAGGTGTTGAATGGAAGAGATGGGAATGAGCTGCAACTGATAGCTAACAGACACCGGGTGGCACAACGGTTATCACTGCTGCCTCACAGCCCCAGTGACCCAGGTTCAATTCCGGCCTCAGGTCACTGTCTGTGTGGAGTTTGCACATTCTCCTCGTGTCCGCATAGGTTTGCTCCAGTTTCTTCCCACACTCCAAAGATGTGCGGGTTAGGTTGATTGGCCTTGCTAAATTGCCCTGAATGTCGGGGGATTAGCAGAGTAAATATGTGAGGTTAGATGAATAGGTTCTGTGTGGGATTGTGATCGGTGAAGGCTCGATGGACCAAACTGGCCTCCTTCTGCACTGGAGGGATTTTATGATTCTATTCTATGATCAAAGTCAGTAAGGAATAGTGAGGGCTAAGGAATAGGAGTATTGATAGGCAAAGGGATCTGGGCTTACAGGTACACAGGTCACTGAAAGTGGCAATGCAGGTGGAGAAGGTAGTCAAGAAGGCACACGGCATGCTTGCCTTCATTGGCCGGGGCATTGAGTTTAAAAATTGGCAAGTCATGTTGCAGCTTTATAGAACCTTAGTTAGGCCACACCTGGAATATAGTGTTCAATTCTGGTCGCCACACTACCAGAAGGATGTGGAGGCTTTGGCGAGGGTACAGAAAAGATTTACCAGGATGTTGCCTGGTGTGGAGGGCATTAGCTATGAGGAGAGGTTGGAGAAACTTGGTTTGTTCTCACTGGAGTGATGGAGGTTGAGGGGAGACCTGATAGAAGTCTACAAGATTATAAGAGGCATGGACAGAGTGGATAGTCAGAAGCTTTTTCCCAGGGTGGAAGAGTCAATTACTAGGGGGGGCACAGGTTTAAGGTGAAAGGGGCAAGTTTGAAGAGATGTACGAGGCAGATTTTTTACTGAGTGGGTGGGTGCCTGGAACTCGTTGCCAGGGGAGGTAGTGGAACTGGATACGGTAGTGAATTTTAAGGGGCACCTTGACAAGTACATGAATGAGAAGAGAATAGAGGGATATGGTCTCTGGAAGGGGAGGGGGTTTTAGTTAAGTCGGGGGCAGCATGGTCAGTGCAGGCTTGGAGGGGCCGAAGGGCCTGTTCCTATGCTGGAATTTTCTTTGTCCTTTCTTAAGAGTTTAATAATTTATTGAAATATTAAGGGTAGTGTCTTCTGGATAAACAAATTGTTGCAAAATCTAAGGCTGGGACAATCCAGTGTGAAGTGTGTTCTCTGAAAGGCTGAACACTGTCGGGATGGGTGGGAAGAGAGTGAGAAAAGGGATGTCTGGTTTACAGTGGGCTCCGTCAGGGGAACAGCTACTGCAGAGCTGTCTGAGGGAGCTGCGAAACCGGCACTAAAATAATACCAGCAGAAAAGCTTTGTCACGAGTATCTGGGCTTCACGTTCATTCACAGACCTCAGTCCCCAGACACACTTGTTCATTTTATATGACCCCTGAATTTTATCCCACTCTGAATTGAGCTACTATGAATTGAGCCATCTAGCCAATCAGCACCACTCACAAACTGTCGCCTTCTCTCATGATTTTACATGCCCCTGGGCCGGGCACCACCACAGAGGTGTAATATTCTGGGCTAAGGAGAGCAGCACAGAGAAAGAACACAAAGTTACATCACTGTACAAGGAAGGATAGCAATGATAAATTTACAGGTGAACACCAAATTTAATCTACCTACATCTTAAAGTAGATCATTAATTACTTTAAATACTAAAAGTATTTAAAAGTATCAGTTGATGAAAGACACAAACTAATAAATAAAACAGGGTCTATAGGGATAGTAGTGTAGATGGTGTTCCGAAACTACGGAAAACATTGCAGTTCCGGCTGAGCAGATCTGTAGTAAGTGTCTGCAGCTCAAGGAAGATCAGCTCAGATTTGGTGGACTGGAGTGTGCAGACATTGTGGGGTGTCAGGATGGAGGAAGGTAGTCTGGATACTCTGATCCAGGAGGCAACCACATCCCTTAGCTTAGGAAAGGCTCTGGGCCTGATTCATGTTCAGGGACAAGAGGTGTTGGGTCCATTTATTCATTTGAAGAGACGAGGACAGTTTTCAAGTGGTTTAAAAGAATTTTTTAAAAATTAAGAAAGTGAACTAGGAGACTGGCTTCACAGCCAGCCCCTTGAACTGTACTGTACTGAACTGAACTTAAACACAATAAAAAATATATTTTAACCCTTATCTTGTTATTGGAAGTGTTTTTCACAGGCTGCCTCCGTCTAGAAAAACAACCCTTGCAGCTGCTGTTATGCTGTTGTTTGCCTGCACTGTTTACCCTTCAAGAATGCAGTCAATTTTTATCTAACCCACCATGCCTTCTGATTCGACATGTAGTCGAGCCAGCTACAATTATTCAGCTTAGCAGAGTTAGTTAACCCCCACAGTCGAGCATTTAAATATGCAGAAATATCTTAAAATGAAATCTTCACACAGACTGAAGCAAACAGGGCTACGCATAGATAGGATCACTCAAGAGGGTTTGACTGTCTCTCAGACAGCTGGATGGCAGCAAAGTCTGTACAGTGACAAGCAAACTGTGCACCATCCAGTGGTCCTGGAGATCTTTCCGTGTAAGAGAAATACAGTAGTGCCAGTTATAGGGGATCGGATTGTCAAGGGACAAATATTGTTCTTGGAAACTACAACAGAATGGAATGATTTTGCCTGCTCACTGCCTGGGTTCAGGACATCTGTCTCTCTGTACAAGCCAATCAGTGGAATTATTTCCTCTCTAACATTACCCTCTGTGGTGGGATTTCCTGTGCTGAGGGAGGGGGGGGGGGTGGGGGGGGGGGGTGGGGGGGCGGGGGTGAAGTCCTGGCCAGTCATTTGTTAAATGGATGCGGGGGGCTGCTGTCTGGAGTGGAGGTGGGAACTGCAGCACCCCAGTAAATCCAACCTCAGCTATTATTCTGGTGAATTTATATTGGCCTCCTCCAAGTCCAGCATATCCTTCCTGTGGTGTGGGTCCCAGAACTGCTCACAGTAACTCCAGGCATGGTCTAACCAGGACGATGTATTGTGAAGAATGATTTCTAATTGTGTCATATGTCCTCTCGGTATAAAGGCAAACATTCCATTAGGCTCTTGGATTATTTTCTGTATTTTTTGTGATATTTTAGTGATATGTGTAGCAGGACCCCGGTCTGTTTAGACCTTCAGTGTTTCTAGATTGTCATTATTTAGAAAGTCCCCTGTTTAATGTTAGGTCTAAACTGGATGCCTCGCATTCACTACATTGAAGTCATTTGCCACCATTTTGCCCATTCACTTCATCTCTTTATTGTTTTACATTTCCCCTTGCATTGTTTTAACTGTACTGTGTCATGAACAAATTTATATATGTGATTTTCTGCACCGTTATCTAAGATATTAATAATATGGTGAATAGTTGAGGCCCAGTTTGAAAGGAATGCTTGTAATTAAGGGAACCCTGGTAGATTCTTGTTCAGAAGTCTGCAATATTCTAACTCACTCCCTTTGAAACTTGGGATGGAAACTATTTACATCTGAGGATTAGTCACTCTTCGGTTAGTATTAATATTGTCTTTGTTCATGTTATTATGTTAGTTTCGGTGAGTACTCATCACTGTTTCAATATTAGTTATGATGTGGACTGGGATAAGCGCAGTAAGAACTCTCTCAACACCAGGTTAAAGTCCAATAGGTTTATTTGACTGCACTAGCTTTCAGAGTCTCAGTCTCCTTCTTCAGGTGAGTGAGGAATTCTGTTCACAAACAGGTCACATACAGACACAAACTCAATTTACAAGATAATGGTTGGAATGCGAGTGTTTACAGGTGATCAAGTCTTAAAGGTTCAGACAATGTGAGTGGAGAGAGCATTAAGCACAGGTTAAAGAGATGGGTATTGTCTCCAGACAGTACAGTTAGTGAGATTTTACAAACCCAGGCAAGTCGTGGGGGTTACAGACAGTGTGACATGAACCCAAGCTCCCTGTTGAGGCCGTCCTCATGTGTGCGGAACTTGGCTATCAGTCTCTGCTCAGTGACTCTGCGCTGTCGTGTGTCGTGAAGGCCGCCTTGGAGAATGCTTACCCGAAGGTCAGAGGCTGAATGCCCGTGACCGCTGAAGTGTTCGCCAACAGGAAGAGAACACTCCTGTCTGGTGATTGTCGAGTGGAGTTCATTCATCCATTGTTGTAGTGTCTGCATGGTCTCCCCAATGTACCATGCTTCGGGACATCCTTTCCTGCAGCGTATCAGGTGGCCGAATTGCAAGAGTATTTACCGTGTACCTGGTGGATGGTGTTCTCACCTGAGATGATGGCACCCGTGTCAATGATCCGGCATGTCTTGCAGAGGTTGCTATGACAGGGTTGTGTGGTTTTGTGGTCACTGTTCTCCTGAAGGCTGGGGAGTTTGCTGCGGACAGTGGTCTGTTTGAGGTTGTGTGGTTGTTTGAAGACAAGAAGTGGGGGTGTGGGGATGGCCTTGGCGAGATGTTCATCTTCATCAATGACATGTTGAAGGCTCTGGAGAAGATGTCGTAGTTTCTCCGCTCCGGGGAAGTACTGGACAACGAAGGGTACTCTGTCTACTGTGTTTGTGTTCTGAGGAGGTCGGAAGTTTTTCACTGTGACACATCGGAACTGTCGATTGATGAGTCGAGTGCCGTAACCTGTTCTTACGAGGGCATCTTTCAGCGTCTGGAGGTGTCTGTTGCGATCTTCCTCATTTGAGCAGATCCTGTGTATATGGAGGGCTTGTCCATAGGGGATGGCTCCTTTAACATGTTTAGCTTGAAAGCTGAAGGAGTGGAGCATGGTGAGGTTATCTGAGGGCTTGTAGTACAGTGAAGTGCTGAGGTGACCGTCCTTGATGGCGATGCCTGTCCAAGAATGCAACTGATTCCGGAGAGTAGTCCATGGTGAGTCTGATGGTGGGATGGAACTTGTTAGTCATCGTATAGTTGTTTCAGTGATTGTTGGCCACAAGTTCCATCCTCCCTCAGAAAATGCCAAAGATTTGGCATCTGGATGGGTAAAGTTAAAGTTTATTTAAAGTTAAAGTTTATTTATTATTCACAAGTAGCCTTACATTAATACTGCAAGTAAGTTACTGTGAAAATCCCCTAATCGCCACACTCGGGCACCTGTTCAGGTACAATGAGGGAGAATTTAGCAGGACTAATGCACCTAACCTGCTCATCTTTGGACTGTGGGAGGAAACCAGAGCACTGGAGGAAACCCACCCAGATATAAGGAGAACATGCAAACTACACACAGACAGTGACCCAAGCTGGAATTTGAACCCGGGTCCCTGTCTCTGAGAGGTAGCAGCGCTAACCGCTGTGCCACCAATCTGCCATGATGTGGATACGCTGGCATTAGATTGGCGTAAACACAGTAAAAAGTCTGACAACACCTGGTTTCGGTCCAACCGATTTATTTGATAGTAAACTCACAAGCTTTCGAAGTTACCCCCTTCGTCAGGTGAATGGAGAGTTCTGGCCTCAGACAGAGCATATAAAGCACAGACAGTTTACAGATTACTGATTAGAATGCAAATCTTTACACCTAACCTGCTGTTCAAGATCTGAAGTGGCTGATAATGTGAGTGGAAGGAGCACTGATCACAGTTTAAAGAGATGTGTATTGTCTCCAGACAGTACAGTAAGTGAGGTTTTGCAAACCCAGGCAAGTCACGGGGGTTACAGATAGTGCGACATGAACCCAAGATCCCTGTTGAGGCCGTCCTCATGTGTGTGGAACTTGGCTATCAGTCTCTGCTCAGCGACTCTGCGCTGTCGTGTGTCATGAAGGCCGCCTTGGAGAATGCTTACCCGAAGGTCAGAGGCTGAATGCCTGTGACCACTGAAGTGTTCGTCAACAGGAAGGGAACAGTCTTGCTGGTGATTGTTGAGCGATGTTCATTCATTTAGAACATAGATAGAACATAGAACATTACAGCGCAGAACAGGCCCTTCGGCCCACGATGTTGCGCCGACCAGTTACAAAACAATGACCCACTAGACTAAACCAATCCCTTTTCGTCCATAAACCTATCCACAGATCTCTTAAACGCCCCCAAACTAGGTGCATTTACAACTGCAGCTGGCAGGGCATTCCAGTCTCTCACCACCCTCTGGGTAAAGAACCTACCCCTGACATCAGTCCTATAACTACCCCCCCTTAATTTAAAGTCGTGCCTCCTCGTGCTAGCTTTCTCCATCCTAGGAAAAAGGCTATCACTATCTACCCTGTCTAAACCTTTAATGTTTCAATAAGGTCCCCTCTTAGCCGCCTTCTTTCCAGCGAAAACAACCCCAAATCTCTCAGTCTTTCCTCATAGGATCTCCCCTCCATACCAGGCAACATGCTGGTAAACCTCTTCTGCACCCTCTCCAAAGCCTCTACATCTTTCCTGTAATGTGGGGACCAGAACTGCACACAAAACTCCAAGTGTGGCCGCACCAGAGTTGTGTACAGTTGCATCATGACGCTGCGACTCCTAAATTCAATCCCCCTACCAATAAACACCAAGACACCGTATGCCTTCTTAACAACCTTATCTACTTGATTCCCAACTTTCAGGGATCTATGTACACATACACCTAGATCCCTCTGCTCCTCCACACTATTCAAAGTCCTCCCGTTAGCCCTATACTCAACACATCTGTTATTCCTACCGAAATGAATTACCTGACACTTCTCCACATTAAACTCCATCCGCCACCTCGCAGCCCAGCTCTGCAACCTTTCTAAGTCACCCTGCAAACTATGACACCCTTCCTCACAATCTACCACACCTCCGACTTTGGTGTCATCAGCAAACTTACTAATCCACCCAACTATACCCTCATCCAGATCATTAATAAAAATTACAAACACAGTGGCCCCAAAGCAGATCCCTGAGGCACACCACTTGTAACCGAACTCCATGACGAATATTTACCATCAACCACCACCCTCTGTCTCCTATCTGCTAGCCAATTCCTGATCCAATTACCTAGATCATTCCCAATCCCATACATCTGCATTTTCTGCAGAAGCCTACCATGGTGAACCTTATCAAACGCCTTGCTAAAATCCATATACACCACATCAACTGCCTTACCCCTATCCACCTCTTTGGTCACTTTCTCAAAGAACTCGATAAGGTTAGTAAGGCACGACTTACCCGCTACAAAACCATGCTGATTGTCTCTAATCAATTCATTACTCTCCAAATAACTATAAATCCTGTCTCTAATAATCCTTTCCAAAACCTTACCCACCACAGAAGTAAGACTCACCAGTCTGTAATTCCCAGGGAAGTCTCTTCTCCCCTTCTTAAACAATAGGACAACATTTGCTGTCCTCCAATCTTCCGGTACTATACCAGAGACCAACGACGACCTGAAGATCAGAGCCAGAGGCTTCGCAATCACCTCTCTTGCCTCCCAAAGAATCCTAGGGTAAATCCCATCCGGACCAGGGGACTTATCTATTTTCAAACCCTCTAAAATATCCAGCACATCCCCCGTATCAACTGCAATACTACCTATTTTACACCCCTGCACCCCAGTGTCCTCCTCAGCTACATTCATGTCCCCTTGCGTGAACACCGAAGAGAAATTTGTCGTAGCGTCTGCATGGTCTCCCCTACCATGCTTCGGGACATCCTTTCTTGCAACGTATCAGGTAGACAATCTGCCCCATGAATACATGGGTACATGAATAAAGAGGGAATAAAGGATATGGATGAAAAGTAGTAGGTTTCTTTTATTTAGTTAGAGCATCACGATCAGCACGGAGTGGAAGGGCTGAAGGGCCTGTTCCTGTGCTGTACTTTGTTCTTTGCTTTGTTATTCACAACCCCCTGAGTGAAGAAACTTCTTCTCATCTCAGTCCCTAATGGCCGAACTCTTAACGTGTTCAGAGGGCCTCAAATCCCCAGGGAAACATTTTCGATCCATCATCTATCCTATCAACCAATGTTATGGTTCTTATTGGAAGTGGGAAAGTCAAAATTGGAAGCACCATGATAGAGGCGGTGGATAATTACAAGTCCCTTAATTAACTGCAAAGTTACATCTAAGGTTAGATTGGCAAAGGCAGGAAGTATGACCAGTGACTTAAATAGCATCTGGAAATGCAAAAACATCAACTTGATGGGCTGGATGGCTGATTCCTCTTTCTATTTATTATGACCTAATGAAGCTAAAACAATGTCTAGTACGGACACTGGTCAGCCAGTGTGGCCAATGTTTGAACTCTGTTCCAGCAGGGATGGGGGAACCTGTCTCCCCTGCTCTACCAGTGGTGGAGATCATGGTGCTGTGAACCAGACCTAACTTACGGCAGCAAATTGAAGAGGACAGTCATTAGTGTGGAGTGAAGCACTCTCCAGATGTGAGAGTTTGACTCAAAGCGAGGAAGGTGACAGTTTTTGAAATGTGCGTGTGGCTGAGGATAGACTGAATCAAGAGTCAGACATGATCAGGACTGAAAAAGATTTGAAGTCTCACAACACCAGGTTAAAGTCCAAGAGGTTTATTTGGAATTACACGCTTTCGGACGTTTCTCCTTCATCAGGTAACCGGGTGTTGTGAGTCTTTGAGGTAAAAAGGAAGAATAATCAGATTGCTGGAAAATATTTAGATGTGGACTGAGAGAGGCCGCAAGAAAACCAGAGAAGAAACAAGACAACGTCAACAACCCCTCTGAGGCTATTGTGACAAGCAACAAATCCCAAAAGACTCTTGCAGGATTTTATATATTTCAATGAAATCATCCCTTCTAAATTCTCATAAAGTAAAGGTGCAGTTACTCTGTTTCTGCTCATCCAGGAATCAGTTGAGTGAATCTCTGTTGCACTCTCTCTACAACAAGTATATCTATCCTTAAGTAAGGAGACCAAAACCTGCACCACACTGCCTCCAGCTGAGGCCTCACCAATGCCTTGATAATTGCAGTAAAGATTCTTCGGTCTTTTACTCCAATCTCTTTGTAATAAAGGCCAATTTACATTTGCCTTCCTAATTGCTTACTTTACCTAAGTATTAACTTTCTGTAATTTGAATACAAGGACACCCAGAACCCATTGAATAGCAATGTTTCCCAGTCTCTCATTGATTCAATCATATTTTGCCTTTGCTCCATAACCCAATGTATTTACCCTTCTAATCCTCTGACACTAAGGGGCAATTTAGCATGGCCAATTTATCTAACCTGCACATCTTTGTACTGTGGGAGGAACACAGTAAAAAAGTCTGACAACACCAGGTTTTAGTCCAACCGATTTATTTGATAATATTCTCACAAGCAAGCAAGCTTTCGGGGTTAGCCCCTTCGTCAGGTGAATGGAGAGTTCTGGCCTCAGACAGAGCATATAAAGCACAGACAGTTTAGAGATTGCTGATTAGAATGCGAATCCTTACACCTAACCTGCTGTTCAAGTCTTAAAGTGGCTGATAATGTGAGTGGAAGGAGCACTGATCACAGTTTAAAGAGATGTGTATTGTCTCCAGACCAGTACAGTAAGTGAGGTTTTGCAAACCCAGGCAAGTCACGGGGGTTACAGATAGTGCGACATGAACCCAAGATCCCTGTTGAGACCGTCCTCATGTGTGCGGAAACCAGAGCACCCGGAGGAAACCCACACAGACACGGGGAGAACATGCAAACTGCACACAGACAGTCACCCAGGGCCAGAATTGAACCAGGGTCCCTGGCGCTGTGAGGCAGCAGTGCTAACCACTGTGCCGTAGTGTCATCTTGAGACTAATGTGTGTCTCAACCTTTAGTGATAGATGTATTTTAATCTGAGATCTCTGTACCTTTACCCCACCCAGACTCTCAGACTCCACCATTGGTGCCTCAGCGCTAAATTCTGGAATCGCCTTTATAAACCTCTCTATTTCTCTGCCCTCCTTAAAACCTACCTCTTCAATTGAGTTTTTGACCTGATTCCTCATGTTGCTCAGTGTCATTGTGAAATGTTTCAGGATGTTTTCCGTGTGTGTGTGAGTGTGTGAGGAGTGTGTGTGTGTTTGTGTGGGTGTGTGTGTTGTCTTTACGAGTGTCTGTGTGCGTGTGCCCTGTGTTTGGAGGTGAAAGAAGGAATCTGGGGTCTTCTTGACATTTGCTGATTGTGTTTTAAACTTTGAGAAGAAGCAGTCAGTGTGATCTGTCTGGATAAATACCATTGTTTACCTTGCCTACTATAGGGTGACCCTGGAGTGGAAGGACTGGATGGTGATAAAGGTGAAAAGGTAAGATGCGGGTCTGGGGTGGTGGGGGGCCCTCACACAGGTCAAGATAGAGTTAAAGTTTACAACATGCTTGGATTTCTCACTGCACTGCCCTTGTCCTGAAGCAGGGCTGATGTGTAACCAAACTCCCCCCATCCCTACTACCACCAGGAACCCAGACTGCAGTGATGATGAAGAAAGAAAATCTTTCACTCCAGCTTTTGCCTCATCTGAACAAGCTAGAACAATGTATTAAAGATTATCACAGTTATCCCTCGGGTGGTAAACGGTGGGACAGATCATAAATAGCCCATCGGGTTTGCTCCACCTGTCAATGAGATCGTGACTGATCTGATATAAATCTCAACTCCACTTTCCCGCCTTATCCCATAACCCTGGTTCTCTTACTGATTAAAACTCTGTCTATCTCAGCCTTGAACATACTTAAAGACCCAACCTCTACAGCCCTCTGCGGTAAAGAGTTCCACAGATTCCTTAGCCTCTGAGAGAAGAAATTCCTCCCCATCTGTGTCTTAAATGAGCACCTCCTACTCTGAGATTATGCCCTCTGGTTCCAAACTCTCCCACACGAGGGAAACAATCTCTCAGCATCTACCTGCCTCAATCCCCCTGAGAATCCTATCTGTCTCAATAAGGTCACCTCTCATTCTTTTAAACTCCAGTGAGTACAGGACCAACCTAATTAACCTGTCATAAGAAAACTTCAACCGTAACCAGGATCAACCTCACAACCTTCTCCAGACAGCCTCCAATGCCAATATGTCATTCCTTAGACAAGGAACCTAGAACTGTTTGCAGTATTCCAGCTGTGGTCTAACTAGCATCTTGTATAGTTTTAACCATATTTCCTATTTTTATTTCCATTCCCTTTGAGATAAAAGCTAACACTCCATTTGCCCAAGTTTTTTATGATTTATTCACGAGGAGCCCCAATCCCTCTGAGCTGCAGCTTTCTTGCAGTATTTCTCCATTTAAATAATGTTCAGCTCCTTTATTCTTCACACCAAAGTGCATCACTTCATTATATTCATTCTTCTTGTTTTGATTAGGAATTAGAAACTGATCAGTTTCTAAGGATTTGTCCCTTTTATTTTTCTCTTTATCAGGCTCAGCCTCTCTCAAATTCCCATCCAAAGAGGGACAGACTGTTTGAAAGGAACAGTTTCGCAATGTAACAACCGGCAGCCCTGGATATTGGGGCAATGCTCCACTGGACAGCTGGAGGGCAGCGTGAAGCCCTGTATCAAATCCCAGACCGGGAACCCCGGCCCTGAGAGACCCAATCCCCAAGAGACCCCAACCCAGGGATCAGAGATACTCTGTCCCCAGGAGACCCCGTCTCCATCCCCGAGAGACCCCATCCCAGGGACCAGAGAGACCCTGTCCCCGAGAGACCCCATCTCCATCCCTGAGACACCTCGTCCCAGACACCAGACAGACCTGTCCCCAAGAGACCCAGTTCCCGAGAGACCCCATCCCAGGGACCAGAGAGACCCTGTCCCCGAGAGACCCCATCCCAGGGACCAGAGAGACCCTGTCCCCGAGAGACCCCATCCCCGGCCCTGGGAGACCTCTTCCCAGTCCCCGAGAAATCCCGTCCTGGGGACCAGAGAGACCCCGCTCCGAGCTCAGACTCCAGAGAGTAGCAACATTGAGAGAGGAGATCCAGACAAAACTCTCCTCCTCACATGCTGTGCTCCTGGGAAGTGGACCATGTCTCAGTAGAACATAGAACATTACAGCGCAGAACAGGCCCTTCGGCCCACGATGTTGCGCCGACCAGTTACAAAAACAATGACCCACTAACCTAAACCAATCCCTTTTTGTCCATAAACCTATCCACGGATCTCTTAAACGCCCCAAACTAGGCGCATTTACAACTGCAGCAGGCAGGGCATTCCAGTCCCTCACCACCCTCTGGGTAAAGAACCTACCCTGACATCCGTTCTATAACTACCCCCCCTTAATTTAAAGCCATGCCCCCTCGTGCTAGATTTCTCCATCCGAGGAAAAAGGCTATTACTGTCCACCCCAGTAGGTTTGGTTCCTTGGAGCAGGTTGTGAAGATTGAACCCAGTGTCAACATTTTCACAAATAAAACACTCGGGGCTAAACGAGGGATGGATTAGAGAACGTTGACCCCTCTAAACCCTGAGAGGTTTAGTCCGTTAGCTCCAGCTGCCATTTGGCATCTATCTGTTTGGTTTCTTTGTAAAATGTTTAAGTTAAACTAACAACTTTCTCTCTCTAACCTGACAGGAGACTCGGGGGAGCCTGGAGTGAAGGGAGAGGTCAGTCTGATTACAATCCAGAACCTCCATACTTTTCCAAAACAAATGATTATCCTAATATTTTTATACAATTTTATAGAGTTTCCGCCCCCTCATTGTAATGGAGTGTGAATTGTTAATAAGTCTTGCACAGTCCCCTGTGGCTGAGGTTACTGCTCCATCCATTACCTTATATCGGAGACCGTGTACCCTGGGAGCACCTACACAGGATTCCGATCAGGGTGTAGTGAGTGACTGTTCGGTCACTGGAGGCATCGCATCTGAGGATTGTCCAATCGGTGGCAACTCTATCAGGGGTCAGGGGGTGAACTGTGTGTGTGGGGGGACAGCTTTGGACTGTGGGAGGTAAAGGTGGGTTTAAGGTTGGAAGGGGGAGGTGTGGGAATGGGGAGGTGCAGGGGGGTGGGGGGGGCAAGGGGAGGGGGAGGTATGGAGGGAGGGAGATATTCGGTGGGGGAGGAGAAGGGGAAGGGGTGGGGAGGGGGAAGGTCTGGGAGAGGGGGAGGTGCAGGGGGAAGGAGAGGTGCGGAGAGGAGGGGGGAGGGGGAGGCGCAGAGGAGAGGTTGGTGCAGGGAGATGTGGAGGCGGGGGAAGGTGAGGGAGAGAGGGAGGGGAAGGTGTGGGTGGGGGGGGGGGGAGGTGTGGGGGAGGGTGAAGTGTCAGGGGGGGGGCGGGGAGCATGTGAATGGATGGATGGGGTGGAACGAGTTTATCAGCCATGCTGCCGACATCCTCAGTGGAGTCTAACGGTGCTTTGTTTCCCTGCAGCAAGGTGTAACCGGGGAGCCAGGCTATCGGGGCCAACCCGGTAACCCAGGAGAGCCAGGAGCCCAGGGTCGGATTGGACTCCCTGGACCCCGAGGTCCCAATGGAGAGCGCGGTGTTACTGGAGCGGCAGGCCATCAGGGAGTTGCTGTGAGTCCCACTGCAGAGTTACACAGACTGTCCCATCTCCTCACCAGCGTCTGCTGAGAGAGAACCCAGCTTCAGAATCAAGCACAGACCCTCCCCCAACACACAACCCAGAGTCAAGCACAGACCCCCCCAACACACAACCCAGAGTCAAGCACAGACCCTCCCCCAAACACACAACCCAGAGTCAAGCACAGACCCCCCCCCAACACACAACCCAGAATCAAACACAGCCCCCCCCCCAACACACAACCCAGAGTCAAGCACAGACCCCCCCCAACACACAACCCAGAGTCAAGCACAGACCCTCCCCCAACACAAAACCCAGAGTCAAGCACAGACCCCCCCCAACACACAACCCAGAGTCAAGCACAGACCCCCCCCCAGCACACAACCCAGAATCAAGCACAGGCCACCCCCAACACACAACCCAGAATCAAGCACAGACCCCCCCCCAACACACAACCCAGAATCAAGCATAGACCCCCCCCCCAACACACAACCCAGAATCAAGCATAGACCCCCCCCCCCAACACACAACCCAGAGTCAAGCACAGAACCCCCCCCAACACACAACCCAGATTCAAGCACAGACCCTTCCCAACACACAACCCAGAATCAAGCACAGACCCTCCCCCCAACACACAACCCAGAATCAAGCACAGACCCCCCCTCCACACACAACCCAGAATCAAGCACAGACCCCCCCCCAACACACAACCCAGAATTAAGCACAGACCCCCCCCAACACACAACCCAGAGTCAAGCACAGACCCCCCCCAACACACAACCCAGAATCAAGCACAGACCCCCCCCAACACAACAACCCAGAGTCAAGCACAGACCCCCCCCAACACACAACCCAGAATCAAGCACAGACCCCCCCCAAACACACAACCCAGAGTCAAGCACAGACCCCCCCCAACACACAACCCAGAATCAAGCACAGACCCTCCCCCAACACACAATCCAGAATCAAACACAGACCCCCCCCCAACACACAACCCAGAGTCAAGCACAGACCCCCCCCCCAACACACAACCCAGAATCAAGCACAGACCCCCCCCCAACACACAACCCAGAATCAAGCACAGACCCCCCCCAACACACAACCCAGAATCAAGCACAGACCCCCCCCAACACACAACCCAGAGTCAAGCACAGACCCCCCCCCCAACACACAAACCCCAGAATCAAGCACAGACCCTCCCCCAACACACAACCCAGAGTCAAGCACAGACCCCCCCCAACACACAATCCAGAATCAAACACAGACCCCCCCCAACACACAACCCAGAGTCAAGCACAGACCCCCCCTCCAACACACAACCCAGAATCAAGCACAGACCCTCCCCCAACACACAATCCAGAATCAAACCACAGACCCCCCCCAACACACAACCCAGAGTCAAGCACAGACCCCCCCCCCAACACACAACCCAGAATCAAGCACAGACCCCCCCCAACACACAACCCAGAATCAAGCACAGACCCTCCCCCAACACACAACCCAGAATCAAGCACAGACCCCCCTCCACACACAACCCAGAATCAAGCACAGACCCCCCCCCAACACACAACCCAGAATCAAGCACAGACCCCCCCCAACACACAACCCAGAGTCAAGCACAGACCCCCCCCAACACACAACCCAGAATCAAGCACAGACCCTCCCCCAACCACACAACCCAGAAATCAAACACAGACCCCCCCCCCAACACACACCCAGAATCAAGCACAGACCCCCCCCAACACACAACCCAGAGTCAAGCACAGACCCCCCCCAACACACACCCAGAATCAAGCACAGACCCTCCCCCAACACACAACCCAGAATCAAACACAGACCCTCCCCCAACACACAACCCAGAATCAAACACAGACCCCCCCCCCAACACACAACCCAGAATCAAGCACAGACCCCCCCAACACACAACCCAGAATCAAGCACAGACCCCCCCCCCAACACACAACCCAGAATCAAGCACAGACCCCCCCCAACACACAACCCAGAATCAAGCACAGACCCCCCCCAACACACAACCCAGAATCAAGCACAGACCCCCCACCCAACACACAACCCAGAATCAAGCACAGACCCCCCCCAACACACAACCCAGAATCAAGCACAGACCCCCCCCAACACACAACCCAGAGTCAAGCACAGACCCCCCCCCCAACACACAACCCAGAATCAAGCACAGACCCCCCCCAACACACAACCCAGAGTCAAGCACAGACCACCCCCCAACACACAACCCAGAATCAAGCACAGACCCCCCCCAACACACAACCCAGAATCAAGCACAGACCCCCCCAACACACAACCCAGAATCAAGCACAGACCCCCCCCAACACACAACCCAGAATCAAGCACAGACCCCCCCAACACACAACCAGAATCAAGCACAGACCCCCCCCAACACACAACCCAGAGTCAAGCACAGACCCCCCCCCAACACACAACCCAGAGTCAAGCACAGACCCCCCCAACACACAACCCAGAGTCAAGCACAGACCCCCCCCCAACACACAACCCAGAGTCAAGCACAGACCCCCCCCAACACACAACCCAGAGTCAAGCACAGACCCCCCCCAACACACAACCCAGAATCAAGCACAGACCCCCCCCCAACACACAACCCAGAGTCAAGGACAGACCCCCCCCCAACACACAACCCAGAATCAAGCACAGACCCCCCCCCAACACACAACTCAGAATCAAGCACAGAACCCCCCAACATACAACCCAGAATCAAGCACAGACCCCCCCCAACACACAACCCAGAATCAAGCACAGACCCCCCCCCCCAACACACAACCCAGAGTCAAGCACAGAACCCCCCAACACACAACCCAGAGTCAAGCACAGACCCCCCCCAACACACAACCCAGAGTCAAGCACAGACCCCCCCCAACACACAAACCCAGAGTCAAGCACAGACCCCCCCCAACACACATCCCAGAGTCAAGCACAGACCCCCCCCAACACACAACCCAGAATCAAGCACAGACCCCCCCAACACACAACCCAGAGTCCAAGCACAGACCCCCCCCCAACACACAACCCAGAGTCAAGCACAGACCCCCCCCCAACACACAACCCAGAATCAAGCACAGACCCCCCACCAACACACAACCCAGAATCAAGCACAGACCCCCCCCCCCACACACAACCCAGAATCAAGCACAGACCCCCCCCCAACACACAATCCAAAATCAAGCACAGACCCCCCCCAACACACAACCCAGAATCAAGCACAGACCCCCCCCAACACACAACCCAGAATCAAGCACAGACCCCCCCCCAACACACAACCCAGAATCAAGCACAGACCCCCCCCAACACACAACCCAGAGTCAAGCACAGACCCCCCCCAACACACAACCCAGAGTCAAGCACAGACCCCCCCCAACACACGACCCAGAATCAAGCACAGACCCCCCCCCAACACACAACCCAGAGTCAAGCACAGACCCCCCCCAACACACAACCCAGAATCAAGCACAGACCCCCCCCCCAACACACAACCCAGAGTCAAGCACAGACCCCCCCCAACACACAACCAGAGTCAAGCACAGACCCCCCCCAACACACAACCCAGAATCAAGCACAGACCCCCCCAACACACAACCCAGAGTCAAGCACAGACCCCCCCCAACACACAACCCAGAATCAGCACAGACCCCCCCCCCAACACACAACCCAGAATCAAGCACAGACCCCCCCCCAACACACAACCCAGAATCAAGCACAGACCCCCCCCCAAACACACAACCCAGAATCAAGCACAGACCCCCCCCAACACACAACCCAGAGTCAAGCACAGACCCCCCCCCAACACACAACCCAGAATCAAGCACAGACCCCCCCCAACACACAACCCAGAATCAAGCACAGACCCCCTCCAACACACAACCCAGAATCAAGCACAGACCCCCCCAACACACACCCAGAATCAAGCACAGACCCCCCCCCCAACACACAACCCAGAGTCAAGCACAGACCCCCCCCAACACCAACCCAGAGTCAAGCACAGACCCCCCCCAACACACAACCCAGAATCAAGCACAGACCCCCCCCCAACACACAACTCAGAGTCAAGCACAGACCCCCCCAACACACAACCCAGAATCCAAGCACAGACCCCCCCCCAACACACAACCCAGAATCAAGCACAGACCCTCCCCCCCAACACACAACCCAGAGTCAAGCACAGACCCCCCCCCAACACACAACCCAGAATCAAGCACAGACCGCCCCCCCAACACACAACCCAGAATCAAGCACAGACCCCCCCCAACACTCAACCCAGAATCAAGCACAGACCCTCCCCCAACACACAACCAGAATCAAGCACAGACCCCCCAACACACAACCCAGAGTCAAGCACAGACCCCCCCCCCCCAAACACACAACCCAGAATCAAGCACAGACCCCCCCCCAACACACAACCCAGAGTCAAGCACAGACCCCCCCCCCCCAACACACAACCCAGAATCAAGCACAGACCCCCCCCCCAACACACAACCCAGAATCAAGCACAGACCCTCCCCAACACACAACCCAGAATCAAGCACAGACCCCCCCCCAACACACAACCCAGAATCAAGCACAGACCCTCCCCAACACACAACCCAGAATCAAGCACAGACCCCCCCCCAACACACAACCCAGAATCAAGCACAGACCGCCCCCCCCAACACACAACCCAGAATGAAGCACAGTCCCCCCCCCAACACACAACCGCAGAATCAAGCACAGACCCTCCCCAACACACAACCCAGAATCAAGCACAGACCCCCCCCCCAACACACAACCCAGAATCAAGCACAGACCCTCCCCAACACACAACCCAGAATCAAGCACAGACCCTCCCCAACACACAACCCAGAATCAAGCACATACCCCCCCCAACACACACAACCCAGAATCAAGCACAGACCCTCCCAACACACAACCCAGAATCAAGCACAGACCCTCCCCCAACACACAACCCAGAATCAAGCACAGACCCCCCCCCCAACACACAACCCAGAATCAAGCACAGACCCTCCCCAACACACAACCCAGAATCAAGCACAGACCCTCCCCAACACACAACCCAGAATCAAACACAGACCCTCCCCCAACACACAACCCAGAGTCAAGCACAGACCCCCCCCCAACACACAACCCAGAATCAAGCACAGACCCTCCCCCCAACACACAACCCAGAGTCAAGCACAGACCCCCCCCAACACACAACCCAGAATCAAGCACAGACCGCCCCCCCAACACACAACCCAGAATCAAGCACAGACCCCCCCCCAACACACAACCCAGAATCAAGCACAGACCCTCCCTAACACACAACCCAGAATCAAGCACAGACCCTCCCCAACACACAACCCAGAATCAAGCACAGACCCCCCCCCAACACACAACCAGAATCAAGCACAGACCCTCCCCCAACACACAACCCAGAACACAGTGAGCACGTGA